>CM038463.1:74415352-74876807 GCA_021464415.1 Lonicera japonica
ACTTGACTATGAAAGGTTATTATTCATGCATGCTCTCCTTCGTGAGTATAACAAAATCATATATTTGTTTGTTCAAAATGGTTATATGATGGATGTAAAATTGTCACCAAAAGTGAGGCACTTGAGATTGAAAAATTGAATGGGAGAATAGGAAAAAGGGAAGTTCCACACGGGAACTTTGTTAAAAATGAATGGGTTTATTATCAAGCAATTAAGAAAAATAATGAGCTCTCTCGCACCCCCAAGAAGAGTTGCAAATCACGGATTGATGAACCACACAACTTATGTGTTCTTGCACCTGCAGACACGAATGTCGATTCCGAAAAAGCTCATCTATGTTGGACCTATTTTTTCCTCTTCCATAATAAGCCATTTGAATTTCAGACGTTTGTAACAGCCATTTTAATAGCCACTTTATATATCTTAATTAACCAAAAACATTGGTTTAAATTAAATTGATTGCCATTCATCGAACTGTTTTGATTTAATTGATTATCTATCAAAATGTTTTTTTTTTTTTTGATAAATGAAGCAATAATGCCCACGCTCTTCATAATGGATATATATATATATATATATATATTAGTGATCCTCTTCTTCCATTCTACACAGTTTTTGTAGACACGCTCTTCACAAAATCCTTTTGCAGTCCTTTGCTCTACGTCTAGGTTCTGTATTCAGGTGGTATTGTTCAAACACAAAATTCAATCCACTCAAGAGTGACACTTTAGTGATAAAGGTAAAAATCTAAATCATTTTATCCTGAGAAATAGATGCCATTAGCAACCTCAAAATACTCCAGTGAGGCGGCATAACTGTTTTAAGGATATTGTAAAATACACAAGACTCGATTTCAAATGTCTTTTATCTGAATTCTTTAATTTTAGTTTATTATTTTAATTATAAATTCAGCCATTTTCCTAATAATACGAAGAATTAGGGTTTAATTCTGGAGAAGGAGCTTGAGAAACGGCTACCACATCCAAGAAGGCAGCAGGCGCGCAAATTACCTAATCTTGACACGGGGAGGTAGTGACAATAAATAACAATATCGGGCACTTAGAGTCTGGTAATTAGAATGAATACAATTTAAATCCCTTAATGAGGATCCATTGGAGGGCAAGTCCAGTGCTAGCAGTTGCGGTAATTCCAGCTCCAATAGGGTATATTTAAGTTGATGTAGTTAAAAAGCTCGTAGTTAGACTTTGGCTTGGGTCAACCGGTACGCCAATAGGTGTGCACCGGTCGTCTCATCCCTTATGCCGGCAATGTGCTCCTGGTCTTAACTGGTCGGGTCATGCATCCGAAAGAAAAAAGGAATAATGTACTTTTTTGAAAGAAATGCAACTGAACAAGCTGCTCTCGTCGGAGGGGACTAACGTATAGCACAAAACCGATTGGTCATATTTGCCCACTGATCGGTCTTCATTGAAACACAATCGGTCGTCACCCTTTCCTAGTTGGTGTTCCATGACAGGTCGATCGGTCTTCAGTGTTTTATGCAGTTGTTCACTTGCCAACCTTCAAATGCTTCAATATTTGAAAATCGGATCAAGAACAAGAGTCGCAAAATGAGCATCTTACCTGAACTTTCATTTTTCTAGGCGTTGCACACTTTTTCAAAATGTACAAATGCCGAGGGGCTTCTGTGAATACCCCATTTTACAACCTTTAGAAGAAGACGTTGTTTGCTCTCCAACCAAACAAGATCAGACTTAGAAAATATCAAAGATCAAACACTGGTTGCAGACAGCACCCAAAAAGGACACACTTAGGCTCCAATAGCATCAAGTAGTCAAACGTCGATTCAAAGCTCAAGATCTAAGAGAACTAACTCAAGAAAATCGATTTAGTCAAAAAGACCGTTCGGTCTTTGTGTAATGCCGATTGATCTTAGTTAAGAAAACAAAAACCGATCGGTTTTTTCACAAACGAATCGGTTTTCTTGACCCACGGATCGGCATACCGAGCTCATGGATTAAGTTTGCTACCTATTAAATCGGTCTTTGATTAAAGACACTCAATACCCTCTATATCAGCTAGATTTGATCGAGGAGTAGGGGGATAACCTCCGAAAAGAGGCAGAGAGCTCGAAAGAGAGCAAAAAAGATCCAGAACCAAAGAGAGGCCCAATGAGAGGCTGATGGATCATGATACACAACAAAAAATGTGCAAAGGCTCCAAATTACCTACTGATGGATACAAAATCCATATCTAAAGATAGAAAAACATTGTAAAATCATAGATACGCAAGTAAAGACTCCGTATTAAGTTTATAGTGTTGCATTCGAAATTCTTAGATTAGTTACAAATTGTAAAGCTATTTCCATATCACTCGAAACAAAATCTTGTTTTCACAACAAAGGTATTCTATTAATTTGCTTAATTTGCTTAAGTCAGCTTTATTTTATTGAATGCATTCCATGTATATATTCTGCTGTGAATGTTGTATACTGCTTATATATTGAATAATCCATAATTGGACCAAGACTACTTGTAATAAGTTGATTCTGGACTAGGATATAACTATAAATACACTCATATATCCATAAATAAGCTTTATTTCGCCTTTGCATGCTTCCTGAACACCAAAAGCATGAAAATCTATCCACTGCCATACATGATTGATCAGTCTTTCATGTGTCACCGATCGGTCTTCGGTGTTTTTACACCAGAGTGCCTTATAAATTGTGCCATAACTCTAGTATGTTAATAAAATTGATGCATGAGCACCTTAGGGCCAAAAATAGTAAAAAAGAAAGCATAAAACGCAAAAATAGGCATGCTCATTTAGAAGCCGAAAGGTCAACGTGGGTGCCTAATATCTTCCCACCTCTTAACATTGTCCCCGAACTCACTTTGGTAATGTAGACAACGCTGTATCCTAAAAAGTTACAAAACACACTTTTTGTCCATTTTTCCGAAAAACGTACTGGCGACTCTGGTCTTTAAAAACAACGCGCCAAAGCGTATGCGCCCCCTCGCGGGGGCGATAGAGATTATATCGGGATTCTCACATATAGCATCCCAACAGCTAGATTTGTTTTTTGAATTTCTGTCCCATGACAATAACTCTTAGTTCTCAAATTAGTGGGCGTGGATCTAGTGTTTGAACTGCCATAAGAAAATTTGATTTTTCATGTGGCTCCTTTCTTTATGCATGATTGAATTGTCGTTAATGCTCATTAATATCATATTGGTGCGATAAATTCAGATTTACGTGAGCGATGCTCAGTAGCATCACAATATGTGCTCCATATGCTTTGAGATTGCCCATCATCTCAACTTATTTGGCAGTCTTTTATTCCTTCTGCCAAATGGAATTGGTTTTTCAGTTTGGCTTCTCATCAACGAGTTCGATATAATATTAATAATGGTGCTAGAATTAGTGGAGGGTCTTGCAGTTGGACATTTTTATTTCTGGATGGAGTGTGGCACATACGGAATGGAAGGCACACAATGATCATTATTTTCACCAAATTTGGTTTTCACATATCAGGGTGATACGTCAGGTGCAAACGTATACAATGGATATGCAATTAAAACTGGATATTCTCCAAGGCTTTCACCTGGTCCTGTCAATGGAAGATGGTTTCGTCCTCCAACGGGATATTCAAAATTAAATGTGGACGGTGGTTTTCCAGATGGCAAAGCTACATATGGGGTTTGTCAAGTGACACGGAAGACAACTGGATTTGGGGATATACGGGGTTTTGTTATTTCACATCTCTTTTGCACACAAAACTCATGTCCCCCAATGAAGGGCTCTTAGCTCTATTACAGTGTAGTCATTTGCGTGTAATTGTCAAATCAGACTTCTTTGAGGCAGTCAATTTAATAAATGGCTTTCCAAATGAGGAGCACATGTTGCTTTCACTTGTGTTGGAATGTAAATGTATACATAGTTTACTTTGGAGTAGTTATATCGTTTACATCCCCTGAAATTATAAATATAGTGCTATTGTATAACTAAATTAGGAAACTAGTAATATATGTGGTACTGTGTGGTTTGATAACGCACCTGCTTTGGTTATAGAAGAGGTGGTTAAGGATAATGTACTATACTAGGGCTTTTGCCTCGTTTTGCATGTACCAAAAGAAAAAATAATTGTATTCTTCTCATTTTCAAGTGCACTCTTCTACAAGGGACAGGTTTTGGTTAAAAATGAAGTATATTTCATATGAACTAACTAATTAAAAAGAAAAATATAAATTGTATTCTTCTTTTCAAAACCTCTAAAATTATAGGGCATTGTGGTTTTATTTTGAGTCTGCATTTGATTTTCTACTTTTTAAGGGGT
Organism: Lonicera japonica; assembly: GCA_021464415.1. NCBI lineage: Eukaryota > Viridiplantae > Streptophyta > Magnoliopsida > Dipsacales > Caprifoliaceae > Lonicera > Lonicera japonica. Next base: position 74,419,654 of record CM038463.1, read on the forward strand.
ATGAATTTTAAAATAGTAATTACTTAAGAACAAAACATGTTTACCATAGCAACATTATGTGACATTAGGCAGTAATTACGTTCCAAAATGGAAATGAAAACGAAAACGAAAACAAAAATGAAAATTAAACTTTTAATTTTAAACATACTAAAACGAATAGAAAATTCCTAATTTAAATAATTTGGGTTTCTTATAGATGACAATTACTTGTCAATTTCTTCCATTACCCATACCTGAAAGTTATTGTAGTGTCTTTGCAACATAAACATGGTTGCTAGCATATTTGTTCCAAAATACTAATATATTATGCCTTCATAAAAAATGGAGGATCAATAGAAAAACAATCTCCCACCAAAAATAATACATGACAAAGAGAAACATTACCTCCCTTCTCATTTATTTTTATTTGAGGGTGGGGAGAGAGTGATGGCAATGGCATTGACCTCTTTGAAAGGTTGAGTGGAAGGATCAGAGAGAGTAGGTAGCCTTGGAACACTCCCATTTCCTTTCCTTGCATTTGGACCCAACTTTTCAATCATGTACTTCCACCCATTTATTAGTCTCATCCTACTAAATATGTGTGTCTTTATAAAGCTTGCAATCTACATCCATATGTATATATAACCACCAATTGTTTATGACAGAGGAAGAGTAGTTGGTCCAAATAACACCTAGTTATAATATATATATATATATATATATATATATATATATATATAATACAAAGAGGCTTGTATTAGGACACTAAACTAGAATCCTGTTATTAGTCCTCAACAATTAAGTCACAGTCTTCAATGGATATGGCAAATTTGGTTCTCCTAGGAACCATATACGTATACTGTTTTTGGAAATATAGGGAAACAGACACAATTTACATTACAATACTGGAAAAACTCACACTAGACTATGTTACTTCTACCAATCACTGATGTTCTTCTTTAAACATGAAATTTGATAACAGGATCTGTCATAAATTACATGTAGTTATCCTTACTAAATTTAAAGTCGAGCTTGGACAACATATTTGATATTTTTCGCCTTTTCCACATTTCATGCAAACTAAATGCTTATTTGAGTCAAATTCCCAAAAAGATATTCGGTGTTTGGTGTATTCTAAAATGAAAAAGATACATTAGTAGTTTCAAGGACAACAATTGTATAGTTTGCTGGTCACTGCTATAATCAAGAGTTTCAATGTCTGATCCCAACTCCCTTATGAAAACCATAGTCACAGGACTAAAAGGGCAGTACTAATCACACATTTGGATCAACGGGCACTATATATGATACATGAAAATTGAAACAACTTAGGCCCCCCTTAGTAGGGGTGAAATGCTTTTTCACCTAGCTAAAAATGAATGTTAAAAAACTGCACACACTACAATAATATTGTTTTGGACAAATATTTGAGTGCATTAAAAAAAACCCAAATATTTTAATATGTTCCACCACCTTGGTGAAACTATCATACCCTCGACCAAACTGGTCCTTAGATTATATATTTCAATGACATCTTGATTACCACTGAAGGGCATTAACACAAAATAGAAGCTTATCAGTGCAAGAGTGTGTAATAGTGGAAGCGACGACAAACTTGAAATTTGTGGAAAAAAATTTGATGCTTAAATTCTTGGAGCAGTATATCTTCTTCCCTCTATGACATCTCCCATATATTCCCATCTTGAGCTTTAGATGATGTTTCCCATCCATTTGGCTTGTTTTTGAGTTTGTCAGAACTTGGCACTTTTGAGTTGTTCAAATTATTGATGGTAAAGTCAAATATCTTGCATTTATTCATCCAACTTTACTTTGGATCTTACAAACAGTAAAATTTTGGTTGTTAGAAGTACGAAACCGGACATAAACATGCATATTCAAGTAATTAACAAATTGACCTTCAAAAAAAAAAGAAAAAGAAAATTGAAGTCTCATATTGCTACGAACAAAAAGAACTAGTTTTTACTGGACTAGATTTCCCACGAACAAAACGAACATGAGATGGAGAAAGAGAAAGACAATTGTAACTAAATCAAGAAATCATATTGTTGTGAGACATATATACATGTAAAATATAATTCCATAAGTCTCAAGTTAAGAGACTATTAGAAAGTCGGGGCTCGTTTGGTTGGCGTTTTAACTTAAAATTTTAAAATTTATTTTGAAGTTGAGTTTTGAAAATAAGGTTTTTAAATTTAATTTGTGTTTAGTACAGAAAACTAAAACTCATAAGAGAAAGTAAAACACATGAAAAAAAACTAATGAAAAAAATTCTTAAAATAGTCATAATGGATCTTATTTTATAGATCTTGATGGTGTTTTTAATTTTTTTAAAGTTTTATGAGAGAGAAAGTAAAGTGAATTTGGTTTTAAGAAGTGTGAAATGAGATTTTAAAAAACATGTACCAAACAAGATTTTTTAAAAAAATTAAAAAGTGTTTTTAAAAGCTCAACCAAATAGGGGCTCATTTTCTACGAAACATCAACTGTAGTGGAATCAATAGCTAAAATCAACTATTGTCTAATTCTGTGAGGTTTAGTACTTTGATTTTAGAATGTGACTCTTAATTTGAGATGCCCGAAAAAGAAAGAATGACTCTTAATTTGAGACATAGTGATTATCAAAACTAAGAAGCATTAACATCGTTGGATTATTTTCAAATGATGAACACAATTTCAAGTCCATTGTAGCTTTCGTGGAAATGCAAAAACCATTACAACTTAGCTTCTAAGTAAAAGTTTATCTACAGATACACAAATATACATTAAAAAAGTGCTAATAACTTTAAAGACCCTAGTATACGGTGAATGTGATGTTCTTCATATATGTTTTTACTCCATACCTTCACAATTAAGTATATCACTAATTTATCTAAGTTAAACTATGGAAATCATGCTAATAGATCCACTTGTTGGTATAAAAAATAAAAGCCAGAGCTGCTATATAAAACGGGATTTAAACGAACTCCATATGCTGAAATTTTATAAAACGGGATTTCATTTGGATCAAACTTTATTTAAGAAATGTTTTTGAAAGTTATGATTTTATAATTTAAAACCCGCCGTCGCACACGACATCCATGATTAACCAGGTTTCGGAGGTGAAAATCTCGTAATGGGATGCGGGGCGTCACAAATAGTTTAATATTTATTTAAGAAAGATAAGAAAAATAATATGGTAAGGGAAAGGAAAAAGATATCAATGGAGCTTTCCATTCTTTCTTTTTTTAAAACATGAAGCTTTCTGTTTTTGATGTCTTAAATTGTAGGAGCAAGAAAGATTAATTTGTGGTTTAAAAAAGATGAGAGAAAGAATATGGTAAGGGAGAGGAAAAAAGGATCAATAAAACTTTTCCTTTTTTTTTAAACATGAAACTTTTTGTTTTTGGGATTTGTGGCCACATGGCAAAGCCTCATTCTTGTATCCAGCTTGACTTACTATATAATAATATGAGATAAAGAGAGATAGGGTAATTATTGATAGTCAATTTAAAATTTTTAAATTTAGATCAATAAAATTATGAACATGAATAATTAGGTATTACAAAATAATTTAGTAGCTAGATATATAAATTATGGATATGAGCAGGGCCGGCTTTAGGAAAATTGAGACCCTAAGCGAAAAAGTTTTTTCGACGAAAATTGTGATCACATATCATTGTCTTCTCCTTCAATAAAATAATCTTAAAATTATATTGTTTAATAATTTGAAACCAAAAGGCTCCAAAAAATAGACCCAATCACTTACCGAATTTTTAAAAAATAAAATAATAATTAAGGCAACAATTAACACAAGATTAATAGATAAAATCTTCGAGTTTATAACAAAAATATACAAAACCATCACATATACTATCTAAGAGCCTATTCTTCGTGCTTTTTGAAGTGGAAAATTAGTAATTACACTATTACAATCAATAGTAGCTAACACTTCTTCTGACAATGTTGATCGAAAATATTTTTTATCAATTTCAATTTTGAGAAACTTATCTCTACAATAACAATTGTCATTGGTATAGTCAGTAAAATTATGTAACCAATCCAAACATGCTGGAAACAAATATGCATATCTTTTATATACTCCAAAACTTCAATTGCTTTCGTTGTGCCTTTTGGTAATGATTTTCTTAGCAATTGTGGCCCTTTTTTCGAGTCTTATTTACGCTTTCCTCTAAGCTGTCATGCAACGAATATGTTCATTGCTTGTTTCATGCTCCATAAGTCTACAATATATATTATTATAATCATTATATCCTTGAGCTGCAATTGTTAAAGGATTTAACAACCCCCCTTTTCTAAATAATACATAAAAAAAACAAAAAACCTTATTTTTCGACGGTGAGTAAACTAACCATGGCCTATCATATTTTTTCCCATTTGCCAAGCATCGACTATATAATTTGTCACTAAAGCTTCATTTTTTATCAAAGCTTCGCTTTTTATCAATCGGATATGTTAGACCACTTACTCTTATAGGACCTCTCTCAACTAGTTAGTCCATTTCTTTTTTAGAAATATGTGCTTTCCAATTTCCCGGGTCATTAAATCATCTACATTAACATTCTCATTCCCATTCTTATTTTCACCATAAACATTTACATTTTCATTATTTACATTCTCATTCCTATTTTCACCATCAACATTTACATTCTTATTCACATTTTTAATATCAACATTTGCATTCTCGTCTAAATTATTCACATATTCATCGTTCACATCCATATCCACATTCACATTATCTTCATTTGAAAGTGAGGGAGTATGTTTTTTTTACATAACCTTTTTAAAAAACCTGCAATAGATTGTATGACTAACTCTCTTCTTTTTTGAATTTTTCTCTTTTTACTTTCAAACTCTTGTATCTGCTTGCTCGACATTGTTAGAATTAATCAAAAAAAATCACTATCAATAACAATAACACAACTAATCAAGAATTATACAACTAACATATTAATGACAATAAATATACCTAATATTATACAACTAATCAAGAATTAAAATTTGTATCACTCTTAACACATTCTCATTTCTAATTTTACTTTAACAATAACAATTCACTATCAACAACAATAACACATTATCATTTCTCATTTCTAATTGTAGCCAACAATCAAATTCACCAACAAAATTAAAGAACAAATAACCAATGATTTATAGATATGTGTGAAGTAGGTGAAAGAGAAAATTAATATATATTTAAAAAAAAGAGTTCATCACTCCAAAAAAGAGCTCATCACCAACAAAGTTAAAGAACAAATAGCCAATGATTGTTGTGAAACAATAAGTAGGAAAAAAAAGGGAAAAAAATTCCATCAAATACAAGAATGTAAAACATATAATACAAGCAGCCCTTTTTTATTTTTCCTACTATTCTAAACAATCAAAAGGAAAACACATAAAACCAAACAAATAAGTAAAAATAACTAATCTAAAATTAGGGATTTAGGGCTTAAGATTTAAGGAACCACTTAACCTTGGTGACTTGGTCGGTGGACGGTGGTTAGACTATCGAAGGTGAGGACTAAGGAGCCATGGATGGTGGTCGGATCCCAAAGGTGAGGGCTGAGGACTGAGGAGTCGTTAACCAGTGGATGGAAAGTTGGGGATTGTGGAGTGAAAACGGAAAAGAGAGAAAAAGGGAGAAGTGAACTCTCGGGATCTCTCTCCTACTTTAAGTTCATTCTAATTCTTAAAGTTTCCCTCAACTTTTATTTCTTACAATTAGATACCTTCAATTATAAAAAAAAAATTGGGTGCCCTCTCCCCAAGTGGGGCCCTAGGCATTTGCCAAGGTTGCATGCCCCTATAGCCAGCTCTGGATATGAGAATCTTGAATAATATTAGATATTTCTAATTGTTCAAATCTTAAAAAAATAATTTTTTAAATATTAAATATTTCTAATTATTCAAATTTTGGAAATGCAAAATCAATTTTAAATATACAATTTAGGATTATGGAGCAATTAATGAGAAGAAATAATTGTATGAGGAATAAGAGAGGATTGTCTTTTTGGTGCTTTTGAAGGATTTACACAACCAACTTGAGTGTCACAATGTCTCTTAACTCGTGAGAGATAATGATTTCATTTGGTGGTGACATATTAAAAACAAATTTGTGCTGTAGCCACATTTAGTTAGTTTAGTTGCTCTTTCCCCACTCATTTCAAAATAGGCTAAAATTATCGCTTGTACTAAAAAATAATTTACACAATATTGCCTATCACACTTAGGTTCTCAAATTTTCAGTAATGTCAAATGGTCACAAGACCAACCATTTCCCAGTTTATGTAGACGCAAGTATATCTATATTATAATTATATCTAAACTTAAATTTATGTGTTTTAGATTGCAAACATTCACATAGGACGCTTAAGCCATCTCCAATGCTCATTTCTACTAATTGAAATTTCTATAATAAAAATGCAAATCAGAAAAACTCTTTCCAGTGAAAATCTCTATATGCATTTTTATGTGAAATGGCAAGTGAGTCATGTAGAAATTAGGATAATTTTTTTTATCATACATGGCAATAATTACATAAATTTTTAAGTGTGGACCAATCCGTATTGACGGGTCCTTTTTACGACGGTTTGCGTCATAAAAAACACCCTTAATGTTTTTATGACGGGAAACTATCGTAAAAAAGACCGGTTCTTACCAAAAAGAGACTTGCAATAATTAAATGGCCTCACAATATCTTAGTCAACTAAATTAATTCTATTTTTAAAAATTGAGTGTCAACTAAGATTAAAAAAAAAAAAAAAAAAGTAGGATAGAGATGATAGAATTAAAAAAACTTTATTTGAAATTTTTAAATCACCACAATTAGATTGCTAAATAGGCATAAAAATTTATTATTAAAAATACTATAACACAGAATAAAAATAAATTTATTAGAAAAAACCATCAAAAATGAACTTAGATTTTCTTTTTTTTTATCTAGAACTTAGATTTGAGTCCTTTCCCGGCTGCACCCCTAGCCCATCTAGAAATGTATATTCATATACATTTAGGTTAACATTGTTAATAAAATTTAAAATTACTAAAATAACAATGCTAACCTAAAAATTCCCCAACTGGACCTAACTCTATTTAACGGCCCTTGCACCTCTGTACGCCAACACCGCGTATAAGCGGGTCCCACGTCCAAGAAGAGTAACTATGTAACATGCTTAACTAAACTATATATCTTACTTGATAGAGCTGCTCGGTTGCAGAACTTTCATGGAGTTTTCCACTAAAACTTTTATGATAAATAATAATACTATATTCTCATAAAGATACTGATAGACTATCACAAATTAAACAGCAGTATCTTTGATAACAGCTGTTTCAATTCGATGGGGGTACTGATTTGAGTTTGCCGAGGGTCCCCCCTTTATTTTCCTCTGTTAATTGACAACCTAATATAACAGCCTGGAAGGAGCTGTTTGTACTTCACTAAAAAGCTCTGCTTTATGGTTTTTCATTGCCCCATTGTTGTATTTCATATCCATTTCATTCTATGGCAAATCACCCACAAATTAGCTGTCTTTTGTGAGGTAAGGGCTCTGAGAAAGGTTTGATATTACTCTCTTTTGTGTTATAAAACTTCCACATTGTTCAAAACCCTGGCCTATTTTTAGCATACTTTCTTTTCTCTATTTTTTTTTATTTCAGTACTTTGTATTCTTTTAGGTGGATTTGACATTGCTTTGGTTAGATCTGAGTAGTTCAAGAAATGGGATCTTGTCATTTTGGGCATTAGTTTCTTGGGTTTCATTTTCTTGGAACTTGAATCAATTGGATATTGGGCTGTTTCTGTTGTCTAATTCATTGAATACTAGGTTCCCAAATGGTGAAAATGAAAATCTTGAAATGGGTACCTTTGATTCTACCTATTTGTCTACTAGGGTTGTTGTGTCATTTATCATTTGCTTCATTCACTCCTGCTGATAATTACTTGATTGCTTGTGGTTCTTCTCAAAATGTTGGCTTTCTTGGTCAAACATATACCCCTGATTCAGTGCAATCTTCAATTTCATTGAAATCTCAAGGGAACTCAATTGTTGCTACCTCCAATTCTAGTGCCCCATTTCCACTCTGCCAATCAGCCCGAATTTTCCCAACTACGGCATCTTACAAATTCAACATTAAACAAGAGGGTCGCCATTGGGTCCGCCTCTATTTTTATCCTCTTCCGGGTCACAACTTGACATCGGCCCTGTTCACTGTAGTCACGGAAGATTTTGTTCTCTTGAACAACTTCAGTTTCAAGAACTACAATGGTTCTTACCTCTTTAAGGAGTATGCAATCAATGTGACTTCAAATACCTTAACCCTTACCTTAATCCCCTCAAACAACTCAGTAGTGTTTGTTAATGCGATTGAAGTTGTCTCTATCCCAAACGAGCTGATCCCCAACCAAGCATTGGCTTTGTCCCCATCAACTCCTTTCAATGGCCTCTCAGATCTCGCCTTTGAAACTGTTTACCGATTGAACATGGGCGGTCCGCTGCTCACTGCTCAAAATGACACTTTAGGGCGGACTTGGGAAAATGATGGGAAGTATTTACACGTTAATAGTTCTGCTGTGAACGTATCGGTTAATCCCGAGAACATAAAGTACCCCGCTGCAGTCACCCCTGAAACTGCACCGAATTTGGTTTACGCCACCGCTGAAACCATGGGTGATGCAGATGTAACCAACGTGAACTTCAATATAACGTGGGTCCTCAAAGTCGACCCTGATTTCAAGTACTTTGTACGTGTACATTTCTGTGATATTGTGAGCACTTCTTTGAACATGCTTGTGTTCAACCTGTATATAAATTCCGATATTGCTCATGGAAGTTTGGACCTGTCGACCCTTGCCGGTAACTTGAATGTGCCTTATTATAAAGATTTTGTCGCCAAATCTTCGGATGAATCAGATACTTTAACTGTTAGTGTCGGTCCAGACACTAGCGCTGACTTTTTCAATGCAATTATGAATGCATTGGAAGTGATGAAGATTAGCAATGAAGCAAGAAGCCTGGACGGGCTTTCATCGGTCGAGCATCTTCTCATAATGCCATCTAAAAAGAGCAAGAAAACAGGGATCATAGTTGGATCTGCTGTTGGAGCTTCGGTTGCAGTGTTGTTTATTGGTCTGTGTTATTGCTGTTGGGTCAACCGCCGGTCAAAGAATGATTCTCACAAGCCTCACCCATGGCTTCCTCTTCCATTATATGGGAACTCTCTTTTTATGTCAACTACTTCTCATAAGAGTGGAACAGCTAGCTGCATCTCTTTAGCTTCTTGCAATCTTGGCCGTTCGTTAACGTTCCAAGAAATCATGGAGGCAACTAATAAGTTTGACGAGAGCTTGCTCCTCGGGGTTGGCGGTTTCGGTAGGGTGTATGAGGGTACTCTGGAGGACGGGACTAAAGTTGCGGTCAAAAGAGGAAACCCGAGATCCGGACAAGGCCTTGCGGAGTTCAGAACTGAGATTGAAATGTTGTCGAAGCTCCGCCATCGTCACCTAGTGTCCCTCATCGCTTATTGCGATGAACGGTCAGAAATGATTCTAGTATACGAGTACATGGCAAATGGGCCCCTCAGGAGCCACCTGTACGGCTCAGATCTCCCACCTCTTACATGGAAGCAACGACTTGAAATTTGCATCGGGGCTGCTAGGGGCCTACACTATCTCCACACGGGTGCAGCTCAAAGTGTAATACACCGAGATGTGAAGACAACAAACATACTCTTGGACGAGAACTTAGTGGCAAAAGTTGCCGACTTTGGCCTCTCGAAAACCGGGCCCGCTCTTGATCAGACGCATGTGAGCACTGCTGTAAAGGGTAGTTTCGGGTACCTCGATCCTGAGTACTTCAGAAGGCAACAACTCACCGAAAAATCGGATGTGTATTCATTTGGAGTTGTTTTGATGGAAGTTCTTTGTACAAGACCGGCTTTGAACCCGGTTCTTCCTAGAGAGCAAGTAAATATAGCGGAATGGGCAATGACGTGGCAAAAGAAGGGGATGTTGGATCAAATCATGGACGTTAATCTTTCTGGGAAAGTGAGCCCAGCTTCTTTGAAGAAGTTTGGGGAAACTGCCGAGAAGTGTTTGGCTGAGTATGGCGTTGATAGGCCTTCAATGGGGGATGTTTTGTGGAACTTGGAGTACGCATTGCAGCTTGAAGAAACGTCGTTAGCTCTAATGGAACCTGAAGATAACAGCACTAACCATATTTCAATGACTCCACTTGAGCCATTTGATAATAGTGTGAGTATGATTGAAGGGGTCAACTCGGGCACAGATGACGATGCAGAGGAGGCTGTTACTAGTACCGTTTTCTCTCAGCTGGCGAATCCTCGAGGAAGATGAGAAGGAAACACATTATGATATGAGTTGGTAACTGTAAAGGTTTTTCCAGAAGAGATGTTGATTTCCAGTTGTTTCTTTTTTTCTCTTGTTTACATATTCTTTTCCTTAATAAGATGATTTGATATGTAATGTATTCGAGTTAATTCGGGTTACCAAATACATAAGCTGTCGTTTGTGAATTATACCGCAAGGTTGTATCAATACTTTTTATTTGAATCAAAAATCGGTTTCAACTTTTTGCTATCTCTTGCTCTGTGCCGTTGGGATTTTCTGATCTCAAGATTCCAGAACTATCAATAATCAAATAAGTTTTGATTGCGACATTTTATTACATTAATGTCAATTAATAAGGTTCTAATTTTATGACAAAGAGAGTACTTGGGTGCCTATCAATAGTCCATTTGCCGTTAAACCTGGTCCAGCATCAGGTGGTACGCCTATAGACCAATGGTGAAACTCCACATGGCCGCGTGTGCCTGCGATACTTGCAGGGGGTTTTCCCCTCATGGTGCCTATGTTACGCATTACCATTGGCCTGGAAATACCTTCATGTGATACTCCAGTTGTATTGTATATCTTCTTATCGTCGTTTGTTAGGCTGTTAGGGACGGGGGTTAGTTTATGAGCTATGTATTTATTCCTCCTTTAAACAAATGGAACTAAGGACAAGAGGAAAGGGCATGTTTAATCCCTAGTGTGTCTCATTGAGGCAAATATGCATTTTTGTAAGTTTGGTTTTACCATTTAATATACTTATTTTCCTTTCAAAATAATTTGACAGTTTTCACTCATCATCATATCTGTAGGATTTGCGTCGAGAAACAGAGCCATGAGAAAGGAAGCTAAAACTCAAGCAAAAATTGGAGTTGGGATTGAAGGAGATGGTGGTCTTGACTAGGTTTTTCTCTTCAATTTTGGCTCCGGTGCATCCCAATTATCCATATTCGTTTATTTCGGTTTCAATAATTTTATGCATGTGAAGAGTATACAAAATTTTGTCAGTTACTAGAGTGGTCAACAATCGAATGATTTCAACTACTTGGTAGTTGGTAGGCCTCAATTCTTGACATTACTTTATGTGTACTATTTTTATCCCCTAACATTATTAGCCTTACTAGGTGAAAAACATTTTGCCCCAAACCAAATGAGACGACAAGTTGAAAAACATTTTAGTTTCACCCAGATGAAAAATATTTTATTCGGACCCACCAGGGCCTAGATTAATTTTTATTTTTTTTTTCCATTAACCACGGTGATGTTTGCTTATGAAATTTTCTGTGAAAACGATTACCAGAAGTAACCGCAATGAGGTACCAGAAGGAAAAGAATGTGAAACTTGATGAGGTACTGATCAAATTGGGCTGCAAGTAATAGAAGGGGGTCACTTGGAACATGGGCTTTCTTCTTAGAAAACTACTTTTCAACCAACTGAAATAGCCGAGAAAGAGACATCGGTAGATGTTAAGGTAGTGTACGAGATTGAAGCAGGAGAATAAATTGATATGCCAGCAAAGACAACGAAAGTCAACACTTGCTTTCATTAAATCCCTTAAGGATCCTCTGTTTTTTTTTTTTTGGAACAAAACAAAACAGAATTAATGCGGTTCTATTTTCACCCCAAAAATATTACTGTGCCCTTTCTATTACAATATTAGCTTTCTCCCAGCGGCCAAGACCATGCAACTTAATTTGAGGTGTGCCCAGGTTGTATATCCCATCATTTATATCTTATTATTTACCATCTAACTCAGCTTTTTTCTATCAGTTGGCAAATTGTCGATGATCAGTTTTCATTGACTTTTCATTGTCTTGTTTACTATGTCAGGGTAAGTAATCTTTAATTGGCCGTCTAATTGTACCGCCTAGTCGACTTACGTACTCCTCTTTAAGGACTAGTGTTTTCTTTAAGTAGCTATATATGATGGGCTTACATGATGTCGGTTATGGGCCAACCAGAGTATAGGCCATCAAAATTGTACTTGACTAAAAGCATGCTTGTAATTTTTACCTCCCACAACACACGTAAAACTCTATCAGATTTTCAGCTTGTATAGCTTAATAATTATGTATGTTGAGACCGTAAATCCTACATCGGAAAAACAGATATTCCTAAAGCAATATATAGGAATAGGGGACTACTCCACCCATCGCCAATTGGTTTTGAGTTTGATACTCCGAACTCTAATTTGGTATCAAATGATAGGTTAATTACTGCGTCAAGGCCCAACGACCACATGGGTTCCACTTTACCCAATATAAATAGTCCACGTGTTTGGCTAAAAGAATTACACCACACGTCCCATTGCTAATTAATTTTAGATTAGATGTTCCGAACTCTAATAAAGCCGTATATCATTTTTGTTAAATTATATTAACGTAAATTATGCACACATTACGTGTACATAAATAATCTATTTATAAAGTCACTATAATCAAACATATAGGAATAAGACTAAGGGTATTCATCAGATGGAATGGATTAGAATACCCTTATTTTAAAAAAAAATTCAAAAATTAGAATTTCAAATACCTTTCCAATTCCAGAAATTCAAAAAAGTTTCAAAATCGAAAGTTCGAAAATTTTTAATCTCTTAAAATTTTGACAGAACTTCAACAATATTTGAAAAAAAAATATCTAATAAATTATGATTTTTTTAATGAACCATATTGCAATAATCAGCCACTCTATAAATAACATAAACAACTTGTTACTTTCATTATTAGAAGTTTAATTATACAATGAAACAATAAATACTAGTTAGTATTCTTCCACGCATTATTGATAAAGATATGAGTTTAACCACTATATTACAATTCATTTCATATTAAAAAATAAGTTGTATAACTGTTCTAAATTGAAACTAATAGTTTTTTATTAAAAGTACTAAAAGTCAAGCCTTTTCATAAATTGAGATAGATTGAAAGAATATTTAAAAGATATAAACACAAAAGTATAAATATTATATAAATATATCATCATTAAATTTAGAAATAATATAAATATTACGCACCAAATAATGTATTTTGAAAAATTCAGAATTTCCAAAATTTGAACGTAATTTCTAATTATATTCTAAATTTATTTGGAAAAGTTAAAAAGTTAAAATTTTAGAAATTAAAAATGTTATATTCCATTCCAAATCTGAAAAAAAAATTGGACCGAATTTGGAAAATTTTGAAAATGGAAAAGTTTAAACACCCTAAATAAGACCGAAGACCCTTTTCTTTGCGGCAGTCGGCAATGTCACATGGCAGTCGTACAACATTATTAATTTATTAATTAAGGAACGAGGCACCAATTCCTACCATTCATCTTCTTTTTTTTGTTACAAAAGGAAGCAAAAAAAAGAACAGAGCAAACAACAACAGCACAAGGCTAGGACCTAGCTTCCCCCGGGGAACATAGTTCCCTGAAGGTCAGCAATCATATCTTCAACCACTTCACTTGGCGGTGTGAGAATCCTCACTTCCATTTCTCTTTGCAATCCTCCATATCTAGCAAGGGTACCATTCATCTTCGAAACTGAAAAAGTAGAATAGGATAATAATCAATGCCCTCTACATTTGTGCTGGCAATGCTACGTTAGGATATATTAAAAAATTAGACTTGTATAAAAAAGATCTTTACAAAAGAATTAAGGAATAATATCTTTATAAATTAAGAGCTTAAATTTGATCAAACTCTAAAATGAGTGCAAAGTTAATTTTGTAGTAAATTTTTAAATTGTATTTTTTATGAAATCAAGCAAAATTAAGTTTGTATTACATGTTTTTTAGCATATTATTATAAATAAGTGTTTAATTAATAGTTCTTTAGAATAATTTTAACAAATTACATATTCTAAACCTATTTATTAATAAAATTCACATACTAATTTTTTTGAAATTATGTAAAGTTAAGTTTGCGCTCTTTATTTTCTAAAACATTATTATGCATTTGTGTTTTATTTGACGCTGTTTTAAAATTTTATGAATGAAATATAAGAATATACATGTTAAAAAATATAAATATATCATGCAAAACAAATTTGGTTTAATTTTTTTTGATTGCGAAGTTAACTTTGCACAAATCACAATTTTATGCAAAGTTAAATTTGCACTCAACATAATTTTGTACAAAATTAAGTTTGCACTCGGTTAAAGCTCTAATATTAAAACATAATTGATAAATAAGTTCTTATTTCAAAATGATAATAATATATATCTAAGCTATTATTTCTAAAAAATATTATTTGTTAATTTTTTTGTGAAAAACATTATTACGTAAGACCTTTTACCTTATTTTCAGATAAAAGTATAATATATTTAATACACCTGATAAGAATACGTGGTAAGATTTGTAGATAAAAAAAAGTATTTTTCTTTATTTTTTCACTAATGATTGATTTTGAATCTAAAGATCCTATAAATAAAGTGTTGGTAGAAGTCATTAGAATGGGGGTATAGTAATAATAATCTTCCAACTTTTCATGACTAATTTTATCCATACAGTAATTTTTTGAAAACAGCAGTCTTCTCTCTGAAAAATGGATGTTGGTCAGTCAATTCAAAGAGACAAGAATAGAAGAATATGTTGATAAAATTGGACAGACCAAAAACTAGAACTAAAAGTTGGGGAGATGACATTCAAATATATCCATTTTTTGTATTACAAGCTTATGGATTGAAATTCTAATAAAATTTTGTCCAAAAAAAATTATTCTCTTCTCTTCCAAACTATAATTTATATAGATGAATATTACTAAACACACCCCACCTAGTTCTTTCAATTATTAATTATACAACTTTTATATTACATGCATAATATCATTAAATCTTACTCTTTTTCTTCTTGTAATCTTATTTCCAATACATCAAACATGCATGAATAGACTCTCACTGACTGAATAGGAAGTAAATTGATCCCTCAAGGTTCCTATTACTGTAGAATGGGTTGAGGCCGCCCCTTTGCAAATTTAACCACGCCTTAAATTGCTAAAAATCTTCTTCTTCTTTTTAAAGAAAATTTAGAATTTAAGCGAGTGAATTCTTCATGTCTTTCATCCTAAAACAAACAAATTGTACTTGTCACATTGACAAAGTTTTCCCATTTGAACCTAAAAAATTTTGGTTTAAATCTTGTATGTTACAAATGCAACATTATTATCTCTCCGGATTGGTCAAAAAAAATCTCTCTTCGGTACATGCCCGACAGGCCCAACCAACCCACCAAAATTTCGAAAGTCCGACCCGTATTCGGTCCCCTGGGTAAAACTGCATTTACTTTTGGCCCACTAACTAAAATTAAGTTTCAGCGGTTTTTGCAATTCCCTCCAAATGCAATTATTTCTAAATTTTCTGAGTCAACTCGCCAACACGTCGTTTCAAGTCCCCATCACAATAAACCCTAATTCCACTGAATCGTTCCACGCAAAATTTCAAATCAGGGATTCAACTCCGATTCAAACGGTAAGTTCTCTAGCCCTCTCAATTCTCTTACAACATCTTTCACGAGCAATTTAATCTGTTTCAGTCACTTAGGCACAAATTTATCGAAAAGTAGCGTTCAAATTTGACTGTAGACATGTTTGTTCAATTGTACTGTATGGTTGATGAAAACTAGGGTTTCTTGTGTTTTACAGTTTTGAAGTACTGATTTACGTGAATACAAGATTGGATTGAAGTGGAAAGGTGAATTAATGAGAATTTGAAATACTGATGTGTTGCTCTCAATTAAATTTATGATGAAGAATTGTGGTTAATATAAGAAGAATACGGATTTAGTTAATGGGATTGCATGATGTTGATAAAGAACAGACTCATTTACTTATTGTTATTGACATGATATACGCATACCACCAAAGAAAACTGCATGGTTAGTTGTTTGGGTTTATAGTTGGGTATTTGTGATTTTGATTACAAGTTTGGCGTTCGGAATGATGGAGACCCCAGGTTCGAATGCTTTGGTTTCAAAAAGGTCGTTGAGAAGGAAAGTGAGTTCAAGGAACTATGACGAGAATTTAATGGATGAATTCATAGAGAATCATTTGGGTGGTGCTTTGAAGAAAAGGAATAGAACGAAGGAGGCACTTGAGAAAGAAACTGAAACTGAGGCAATGATAGCCTTTTCTCTTGGGTTCCCTATTGATGACTTGCTTGCCGAAGAAATTGAAGCCGGGGTTGTGAAGGAATTAGGTGGAAAGGAGCAAAACGATTATATTGTTGTGAGGAACCATATACTCGCAAAGTGGAGGGGTAACGTGCGGACATGGCTTTCGAAAGCACAGATAAGGGAAACTGTTAGTAGTGAGTACGAACATTTGATATATTCCGCTTATGACTTTCTTTTGTATAATGGATATATAAATTTTGGGGTTTCACCAGCATTCACATCTCAGGTTCCCAAGGAGGAAATGGAAGGGTCAGTGGTTATTATTGGTGCTGGACTTGCTGGTTTAGCCGCAGCGAGACAGCTCCGGTCATTTGGTTTCAAGGTTGTTGTTCTTGAAGGTAGGGATCGACCTGGAGGGAGAGTTTATACTCAGAAAATGGGGCAAAAAGGTAGTTATTCGGCTGTAGATCTTGGTGGCAGTGTTATTACTGGTATCCATGCTAATCCTCTAGGAGTTTTGGCTAGACAACTCTCTATTCCTCTTCACAAGGTCAGAGATAGATGCCCTTTGTACAAGCCCAATGGGGAACCTGTTGCTAAGGAAATTGATTCTCAGGTTGAACTCATCTTTAATAAGCTACTTGACAAAGTCACCCAATTGAGACAAATAATAGGAGGTTTTGCTAATGATATTTCTCTAGGTTCAGTTCTTGAGACTCTTAGGCAATTGTACACTGTGGCTAGAAGTACTGATGAAAGGCAGCTTCTTGATTGGCATTTTGCTAACTTGGAATACGCAAATGCCGGTTGCCTTTCCGATCTTTCTGCTGCGTATTGGGATCAAGACGATCCTTACGAGATGGGTGGGGACCATTGCTTTCTTGCCGGCGGAAACTGGAAACTAATCAATGCATTATGTGAAGGAATTCCCATTTTCTACGGAAAGACAGTTCACACTGTTCGATATGGAAACGAAGGTGTTGAGGTGATTGCTGGGGACCAAGTCTTTCAAGCGGACGTGGTCTTGTGCACCGTTCCACTCGGGGTCCTAAAGAAAAAGACTATCAGATTTGAACCTGAGTTACCTGCAAGGAAGCTTGCGGCAATCAGTAGGCTGGGATTTGGGTTGCTGAATAAGGTTGCGATGGTATTCCCTCGTGTTTTCTGGGGGGAAGATCTGGATACATTTGGTTGTCTCAACAACTATAGCCATAGACGCGGTGAATTCTTTTTGTTTTACAGCTACCATACTGTTTCTGGTGGTTCGGTTCTTGTTGCACTTGTAGCTGGGGAAGCTGCACAATCTTTTGAATATGCAAATCCGTCCAGTTTGCTTCATCACGTTTTAAGCATCCTCAGAGGTACTACACATCTTTAAACAGCAGGTGACAAAATGTCAATGCACTTAAGAAGTTTGTTAATACTCTCTCTCTCTCTCTCTTTCTTTTTTTATTTTCTTTTTTTATGGCGAATCTACTTCATGTTTTGCATGTCTGTTTCACAGGTATATACAGTCCAAAGGGCATTGATGTCCCAAATCCTATACAATCTATATGTACAAGATGGGGGAGTGATCCCCTTTCTTATGGTTCATACTCTCATGTTAGAGTACAATCATCTGGCAGTGATTACGATATACTTGCAGAAAGTGTGGGTAGTAGTTTATTCTTTGCTGGTGAGGCCACAAACCGGCAATACCCAGCCACCATGCATGGTGCTTACTTGAGTGGTTTAAGAGAAGCTTCACGCATTTTTCGTTCCACTAGGTGTCAGCAAATGAATCCAGGGAAATGCATACAGAAGAATGTTGGGCCAAGCTATGATGCTCTTTCTGATCTGTTCAAGAAGCCCGATCTAGCCTTTGGGGAGTTCTTGTTTATATTCGATACTCCCTCAGGTGGCCCAAATCCGATGGGACTTATGAGGGTTACTTTTGGAGAGTCCTGTAATGATAACTGCAGCCAACATTTGTCAAACCAACCATTGCATCTTTATACAGTGTTATCTCGTGAACAGGCTAATGAATTGGAACTGGTGGCAGGTGGAAATGACAGTAAATTGACTTATTTGTCCAGAAATCTTGGGTTGAAGCTAATGGGAGCTAATGCTTTAGGACCCTTGGGCAATTTCTTGACTGCTAACATTGCTAGTGCACGAAGAGGCAGGGGCAGATTTCGTCTGCCTGCTGCAACATAATGTGTGAACTTTGTGCGTTAGCATCTCTTTGATCTCAGGTGTACTTTTTTCTGTATATTTTAGCCAAAGAGAGGGGGAGGGGGTTATTCACTGACTTAGAGAAATCCATTTTTTGGAGCTAGACGCAGGTAGCTTTTCTTTTCTTTTAGGTGAAACATCAGTTGAATTGGGCAGGGGCTGTTTTGGTAGTTTCGTACTGCTGCCAGAATGCCGCTGGTGAATCAAATTACTGCAAAATTTAGAGTAGGACACAGTCTATTTTGGACAAGATATCTCATGTTAGCTGGTAATGAAGCTTGCGAGAAGTATCAAAACAGCGTTCGCATGGAATCTTGGTAATGTCAGATGTATTATGCTCTATTCTCATGGATTTAGGTTTAGGATATCTTTTTGTACCTTTGGGCCTTTATGCTCCTTTAAAGGCAAATGTAACTGTAAACTATAAATTTTTTTCTTTCTGTAAACGTATGTACTTTTCAGAAGAAAGGATTTTTTGTCAACATCTCAATAATATCTTGATTTTTTCCCGTGGAAGTGTTTTGGTGGATCACATTATTCTTTGTGTTTCTCTGTTGAATTGGTTGTCTCTCGGTTTCACTAGGAAATAAAGTCCGTAGGAGAAGACTGCATTTGATTACATGTAAATGTTCCAGGAGGGTTTTGTTTGAAACGAAAATGTAAAACAATGCATTTGATTTGCATTATAAATGAAAAGATTGTGATCTCCTTTACTCTTCCTATATTTTGACTTAAACTAATTGCACTCCAAAAAAGAGTACAATTGATTTTCATCATTCTTGATACCAATCAAACATGCACAAAACATTTCATTTATGGAATAAAATTTTCACGTTGAAAACGAACTTTCAATAAGCTAATCACGGTAAAATTCTAATTATGTGTTAACATGATTCCTAGGATAGCTCTATGCAGCTTGAGGAGATCACAGTTCACTAATTCACAAGCTCTTCTGACAACTGTTTCGGTTGGTGAATTTCTTGTAAACTTGAGTATCTGAGATGCATTGATTGTAAACTTGGGAAATTGAAACAATAATTGTTCACTGCGTCTTAAACTGATGGTCACATATTTTTATTTTTATTTTTTGAGATTATTAGTGAACTGGATCCTAGCACAGATACAAATACATATATTAGATATGATACAGCAAGGATACAAGGATACGTCAAATCTAAAAAAAAAACCTAAGATACGATAGATGCAATACGTTACAAAAAATTAATCTATAATATTCTTATATGTAAAATTAAAGTTAGTAATTTATTTTGATTAGGAATATTACTAGCAATATGCATAAAGACATGACTATGAATGACTAAATAATGAGATATAAAAGTTGTTGGTGTAGAAATTTGGATCAGGTCTTTCTAACCACATAGTCAAACGATTGAGTAATGATTGGGGTGATGTGGTGTAAAAATAGCACTTTTGCAAGAGTCAAACAAAGAAGGACAAGACAATAATATATAGAGGAAGTTCACTTTTTATGCAGGTTAGTCCCCCTCTTGTAAATAGAGCTTGGAGCTCGAGGCTGCTTTGTATTATTATGACAAACAAATTCTAATTATTATAGATTTATCTCTCATATTGCTCTACCCTCTCATTACAAGTGTTGGAGGAGCTATATATTAATCAAGACCCTATTACCCTTGGCCTAGGAGCTTGGTAATGCGCCTTAGGCCTCCCTCCTATAATGCTCATTGTTTTGTTACTTTTCCTCTCTTTGTTTCTATTTTCCTGCTTGATTGCCTTGTGGCTCTCTCTTGGAAAACTTCATGGTTGAGGGGAGTAAAAGCTTCCTTGTATATGCATCAAAGAATAAGATGTCCATTAGGTCTGGAGCAGTTGGTGTAAGAACTCTAATTTAAATCAGATAAACTTAAATCACATAAACGTGTAAGATCATAATCATGTATAGTTCTTAAGAGATCAACCTTTAGGAAACGTACGTGAATTTATGATGCCAAAGTGTGTGAATTTTTTTTTGTAGGTTTATGACCTTCCAACGTCAGAATCCTGGAGTGCTCAATGGGTTCTCTCTTTAAATTGAGGAAGAGGAGTAAAGCGTATATTGATTCGACTTAAGAACCATAACCCTATGTGTCTTTATATACTAGCTCAAATATGTACCCATCAATCCTAATATGACTAATCTTAGGTCTTTACAAATTGCAAAACTCATACCTATTAGATGCACTAGATAGCCTATAATATAATTAATTAAATGTGTAAGCCCATTAACGAACTAAATTTTCAACAGTTGACTCCTCGCCACTCTTCCATCATTGTAGCATGCTCGATTGTTGACTTTGTGTGACACTCCATGTCTTAATTAGGAGTTAGTTGTAGGTTGGTAAGACTAAGTGTCTGGATCATGTGTTAGACTGTAATTTGACTAGTCCAAGTATGGTACCTAGTATGTAACACATGTTGGTAACTAATTGGTTGGATCAAGTTAGTTAATATATGATTAGATTGACCATAGAAAGTGAGTAGTAGCATTTATTTATCTTCTGTATTACTTTTGTTTTGACAAGTAATTATGTGGTCAATGTCGTATGTGTTTTATTTGTTAAATATTAGTAAAGCATGTTAAGGTTTAACTGACTTGATATATATGAGTGCTTATATTATATTTGAATTACATATATTATATGTAAATTTGTTGTGTTAGCTAATTGATGCGTAGGCGAATTAACACATGAAAATCTTAGAAAATATATTTGAAAGTGTTTAAATATTTTTGCTACTTGACTTTAGAGTTAGGGTTTGATGGAGGATTGGTTTTAAAGTGGACCAGAGATACTAAAATTTATTTGAGTTGAAAATGGACTAAAATATAAGGTTACAAAAGTTTAGGGCTAAAATAATAAAATTAGGAAATTATGGGATAAATAATTGTAATTAACGCAAACCTTTAATTCAGTTAACCGACTCACTTTTACCTTTTTTTTCCTTAAATACTCTTTTCAAGCCTTCAGTTTGGTTAAATTAAAATTTTAATGTCCGGTCTTTTTCTAAAGTTTTTACATAAAAATTATTCTATGCATCGAAAGTTTTAATTTGGACCAAATATTATTTGATAATTTTAGTTTTATGAATCAACTTAGATTCCATCTCTTATGTGCTCCATGAAAATTAAGATAGTAAATATTAGTTCAATATTTTTATAAAAGTTACATAAGTTTGCATTAATTATTATTCAAAGTTATATATTTTGAGATATATTGATGATATAGTGATTTTATTGCGTTAATTGGTTATGGAATAATAACATTTATATGTGGACATATCATAATGTAATCTTGAATAATATTAATTTATATATGGATTTCACAAATTTTCCTAAAATTCTAATTTTGAGATATCTAGTAAAAATTATATTTTTAATGGAAAATAGTTAAACTATATAAATTGGATGTTGAAAATGATTATACATGTAACACCTTATGTTTAAATTATTTGTTTTAAGTTTAATGCTTTTGGTTATCTTGGTTGAACTTTGGGTAGAACTGATTTTTGTTGTTTATTTTTCAGATTTTAGTTTAATAGAGGCTTGTTGAAACTGTCCAGAAATGCAAAAGTGCATTGGTCTCTGACATGGGCTTGTTGGGGCTCAACAGGGGCCTGTTGTAGGTCAGTTGTGAAATTAAAAAGGGCCTAGAATCTTTTTTCAATTATAAAAACTAAGTTTGTCCCAAACTTCCATCGGAAGGTTTCTAAGCATCTTCTTTCTACAAATTCAATCTATAACCTCTTTGGATCATATTTTTTCCTTAGGAAAAATTATTCTATTCATTGAAAAGAGCATAATGTTGTAGAAATTTTAGAGTTTCAACAATTGAAGTTTTAGATCATTATCCCTTTTCCATATTTCTTAATATTTATTTTAAGGTATGGGAAGTACTCAGTATGCATTCTTTTAAAACTTTAGAGCACTCTTTGTTGTCCTTATCTTCATAATCTTCTTGTTATTACATATTTGTTGGTTCTATAGTATTATTGTTAGCCTTGTTGTTGTATGTGTTGGCTAAAGTGCTAAAGGATTAATTGGTACATGACCCAAGAACACTTGCTGGGTTTACCAACAATCCAACAGCCTTTTTGCAATGTCCGTTGTGAGGACATGGGTGAGGTGAAACAGGGATGGCATGGTGGTATTTGGCATGTGACCATGAGAGAACCTTATGTGTTATTTGATATAAACGTATTTGTTGTTGTTGTTGAATTAATTCTGTGAAAATTCATTTATTCTCTGTGTATGGTGTACTTCCACATACATATTTTTTCTTTCACAAGTACTCGTGGTGAGAGCGAGTTGGGACGCGGTGAGAACTCGTGGGAGACCTTAGATATTTTTTGTAATTTGGACATTGGAGTTTATCCTGATGTATTTTGGAATATATTGTAATTTATAGGTATTTGTAATATATTATTCAATTTTTATCGCCCTTACAATATAACATAATTTTTCAAGAGAGATTTAATTGATATGATTAAAGAGATTTTGGTAAAAAGGTTGTAAGTGTGAAAATAAGATATTGCATATTGTACACGAAAAATTATAAAAATGTGAAATTAAGTGCATTGTATAGCACGACACGTGGCACTTGATTATGTCATATACTGTATTCAAGATTCAGTGTTGTTGATCTAAAGGTCTTAATCTTGTTTTGATAATAACAATAAATCAATCATGTGTTATTCAACATGTTTCTTGATATAAGTTTATAGTTCTCTTACTTGGAATATCAAGAATAAAATGATTGCTCAAAGGAAGCATGACAAGAATCATCGAAATATTATCCGATCAAGTCAACAAAGCATTGGAATAGACAAGGAAGATATATCTTATCATATGCTATCGATGCATCTCATGAAGCATAAAAGAACAATGATCAAAAGCTTCAAGGCAAGAGTTGCAAGAGAAGATCAATTTGAAGAAACAAATCGAAGCATTCAAAGACTCGACTATTTGGTAATTGGGTGAGTGCTTAGAATTTATATAAAGTTTCTTAATTGATTGTTTATATAGCTTAAATATGATCATGCATCATTGTTAGATCAATTGAACAAAGTTTGAATCTAAATTCTTTCAAAACATCATTTTTACAAAAATCGATTTTGAAATAAATTCATATTAATTTTAAATGATCATATTTTGAGTTTTTCCGAAAATAGGTGTCTTAGGAACTTGTTTTTAAGGTCCCCAAAGCATTAGAATTAATTTTGGAGCTAAAATGCAAAAATGCAAAAATTGGGATTTTTGGCCTTTTGTCCTGATGGATAGCAGGGTCCATCAGTCAACTGATGGCTTGTGCTCAGTCGACTGATGGCCCAGAATATAGCCGTTGAATTTTTGATTTTTTACCATTTTTTGTACCAAACTTCTACCAAACCTCGTAAACGGCTATATTACTTTTAGGACTATATATTCACTTTCTAAGACATATTTTGACATGCTTGAACACTTGTACAAACTTATATTTCATATATCTTCATTATTTAAATATTCAAGCTTTATAATTGATCATAATTATTCATCTTTGAGCTATCCATTTAATCAATCAAGATAACTCTAGTGTGAGCTTCAAATTGTATCTATCATACACTTGAGAGTTATTTTTCATTGGTGTAAATCACCAAATAATTTATATTCATTTGTGAGAGGTAAATCTCATAGGACAACAAGAAGGTCAATTCTTATTTAGTGATTATGAGAGGTAAATCTCACAAATTAGCAAGATGTATATCTTATAGGAATATTGTGGTAAAACAATATTTGTAAAAGTGTGTGAGACAACAACACTTGTAAAGGTTTAATCTTCACCAAGAAGAAGATTGGTGTTAGTAGAAATTCTCGGGGGACTAACCGAGCACGGATGTATGGTCTAACAAACCGAACTGTGTGGACAAAAAGTCTTGGTCTTCAATTGGTTTAATCTTTCTAACTCAAGCTCTTTATTTACTTGCTATATTTATTGATTGCTTGGTTGAATTGCTTGCATTCCTTGCTATATTAGTTTAGCTTAGCTTTATTGCTTAAACTTTTGTTTTATTCTTAAAACATTTTTGAAAGTTTTTAATTCCTCTTTAAGTTTTATAAACCCTATTCACCCCCCTCCCCCATCTAGGGTTAAAATTCGACCAACAAGTGTATATGGCGATATTAAGATGATGGGATGGAAATAAGTAAAGCATAGCTTATTTATTATATTATGTTGGTAATATAAGAATATCTATATCGGCTTGTGGTTTTCTAGAAACATCAGTTATGCGTGTATGTTATTATCAGTATTCTGTTGAGGCCATTGAAAGTTTCAATATTATGTATATGTATATATATATGTATATGTATATATCTGCAGTGATTCAATTATGAAAAATTATGATATATTATTAGTACTATGCTAGTATAAAAATAAGTGGGAATTTACACATGTGTTGAAAATCCCTAAACCTCTGGAATGTAAGTAAAGTATCATGCAATCTAGAGTTAACGGTGTGTAGCCCAAAATCTAGCCAACGGCAATAGCACTAATTACTTTGTGGGACAGTGTGATCTTCAGTAGTGTACTTGTGAAAGACATGTTCCATTGACTTGATATTAATGTGAATGTATTGTTTATCTGGCAAAACATGGTAAACTACTTTTTGTATATTAAATATGATTATTCTGGATTTCTCTATCAACATCAAACTTCTTATATATATCCACAAAGATGGACGTAATTATTATTCAGTCACGAATATTTTGACAAGTGGACACGAGTATGTCATACATGGCATGGCATGATTTACTTGTATTAAATAAATATTTTCAATATATATTATTACAGTATAAATGATAAATTATATTAAAGGACTATTTTTTTATAAAGATATATTATTGTTCCATCACTATTGAGCGTTAGGCTCACCCCGTTTTAAATATATATATATAGGTAGGTGCTAAGGCTAGCGTAACGAGTACGGAGTCGTCGGGTTTGAGTTGAATTCGTAATATAGTTCTCTAATACCACTTACATGTGTCAGTTTTGTATTAATATTATGGTGGGATATATATATGCTACAATATATCTAATTAACGTGTATATTACTCTATACTCTCGTTATGCTGTATATTAAATTGTATATGTGAAATAGTTGGTATTTGCTAACTAATGACGACACGTGACAGGGACTAGGGTTAGCCTAGTGGAAGGTAAGTTCCCACCTATCCTCAAGGGGATGGGTTCGAGTCCCACTGGGGGGGGGATTGACGACACATGACATGTAAGATATGTCAAGTTTATATGATATGAAGTATGTAAAAAAAAATAGAAATATCATGATGTAGATATTTCAATTATGTGAAATATACATTGAGTTATTTTTTAAAATGAATTAAAAAGTATGTTTTCATGTTAAGCAATTAATTATATAAGAGGTGCATATTTAGATTATTAGCCTAACCTCTTTAGAAGAAAATATAAAAGATATTTATATTTGATTTCGGATGTAATGGGTGGTTTTTAATTGGCACGTTAAATGCATAATTGCCATATTTATTGTTTTTAATTAGTCATGTCATCATGCTATATTATTTATATTTATTATTTAATCGATCTGCTTTAGCTAGTCTAAAATTGGTTAATGGATCCCTTAAGTTCTAATGGTATTGTTAATGCGTTAATTGGGACGAGGGCATTACACATTTCTTTTCATCTTAATCCGAAGCATTAAATGCAGTTGATATATATTTAATAAAGTTGATGGAGGTTATGTGTTTCCTGTAGAGTGGATAGTAGTCGCCTATGCCACCTTCAATCGCTCGGTCAAAATGGTTGGACAGGGTTTACTTCAGCTCGGTGAAAGAGTTTTGGAGATCGAGCTCTGAAAGTCTGTGGACTCGGACATAATTCAAACCTTGCTCTAAGATCCCTATGGGCTTGATGTCCACGTGGCACTGGACTTTAGATCTCTTTGCTATACTATCTCACGTCGGTAGGGATCGCCACATATCTTCTTGTGATTGGTCTAGATGTGAACTAACTATTTCACCCTATCATAAGTCATAAAACATAAGATTACCATTTAGTTTTAATTAATTCCAAATATGTCACACCCCCTATCAAAAGAAATATCATCCCACATTTCATATCTATTCCATTATCTCAAAAGATAATAAGTAATGTAATACATTAGATAACCAAAAAAAATAAAAATACTAATGACTATCAACCTTAAGTAATTGAGGATATTGATTCATAATAATTTTGAAGGTTTTTAATAGTTTTTTCTTTCGTATGGATTTTCAATATAATGAAAGTGTCTCCTATTATTCACTTATATAAAATAGTATCATGTGTGCATATCCTATTGTTATTGTCTCTAAGAAGCATCTAGAAAATAAAATACAGGAAATTTCAATATATATCATGTATGTATCCGCAGACGTATCGGCAAATATCAGTGCAAGATACGTATTAAATATGACGACCCTATACGGAATATATGTGCTTTAAAGACTAGATCTAAGAATGAAAATAAGTTGTTTCATTAACTATTGATTAAGTTGAGAAGTACTAAATTTAAGACGTAATTATCAATTTAAGAAAAAGAATAATTTTGTTAAGAAATTAGAAAAGACGTCAGCGATTTGATAACAGATGCTTCAATTTCCTTTTATAAATTATTTTACATATTCATGAAAACAAAAAACATTTCACCGAACCAGCTTGCTTTTCACTCATACAAGCCCAGTAAAGTACAGCCTGGTTGGTTGTCTGTTAAAAGAGGTCGTTAAAGAGTTAATAGAGAGCATGATTTGTTAATTGACTTTTACATTACTCTCTACCTTTATTACTTGATAAATATTATTAGTGTTTTGATTTACATTATATAGTTATTTGCATCATTTATCATCTAATTTAAAATATAATAAAATAAATTAAAAGTATAATTAAATTAGAAGTAAGTGTTGAAAATTAAGAATTAATTCAAATTAATTTTTTATATACTCTCTGTCTCAACTTAAGAGTGTTCTAAAACTAGAAATAGCTTTTTTTTTTCATTTGAGTTATTCCAAAAATAAAATTCTCTTGATTTTATTATTTAACAAGAGTAAAAAAATTAGAACTTGGTTATTAAAATATATGAAACCTTCGGCAAAAACAAAGAAGGAATGAGCATGAACTGCTTATGAAAGAAGAAAAATAAAACATGAAATGAATTTCCAACAATATTTTAATCAAAGGAACCAAGTAGCTAGCAGGTGATGGTCACCAAATATGGCGAGCCCAATGGCACTCGGTATTCTATTTCCATAATTTACCAAATCTGTTGGAGATGTAAAGGTAGGTTGAAAAGTGAGTTTTTGAGTTACCAAAGGTTGGTTGAGTTTTTAAGTTGAGTTTTTGAAAAGTGTGAAAATAGGTTGAAAAGTAGATTTAGTTTTTGTTAGAGGTTTTTTCAATCAATTTTAAAAAAACTCATGAAAAAAATTTTAAAAATAGTCACAATAGATCTTATTTTATAAATCTCGATGAGTAGGTTTTAAATATATTTTTTTTATCTAATTCCGATTTTTAGATTTAAAGTTATGTTGTTTTTAAAGTTTTATGAGCGAAAAAATAAAGTGCAGTAAATTTTGAATAGTGTAAAAGTAAAGTTAACTTTCAGTAGAAAACTTAAGAATTCTGTTTCAAAAATTGAACCAAAGAGGGGCTAAAGCTTTTATAGTTAATCATTCGAGATGTTTTTAAATAGACACATTCTTTTTATTTACTTTTATTTTCTCGCAATAAATAAATAAACGTATATACTTACTATCTAGGAATTTTTTTATTAGACTCCCTTATAGTTAGTCGGGTTTCCGGGTCGTCCCCCGCAACTTGTTTACTCGACAGTTTTCCCCCCTCTTCTATAACATGTATATATACTCAACGCCATTCCTTGTGGAACCGTTAAAAATTTAACAGAAAATAAACATGTGCCTTGCACATGATAAAAAAAGTCAAGTGTGGTGACCAAATTGCCCAAGTTATATTCTAGATTAGGATTATATAACAATTCCAATATGGGGCCCCACTTTGTCTGGGGTAATGTCCTTGTGAAGGCTCCGGCAAAAATCCCTGCCACTTTCGATGACTTGATCTCATGGCCTATCGCCAGCGATTTCTCCCAACACAACTCCACCGCTAGTACCGTCGTCTTCGTGAAGCACCTCAATCATAGATCACCTTTGTTGCAGATCTAAACTTAGATCTATGTATTTGAACACATGCATGTATGTTTATAAATCTATATACTATATATTTAAGTTTATATACATAGATCCCACAAGCATTGAAATATATGTGTAAAGATCTGTATATATATACAGTGGATACATATATGCACCTCTCTCTCTTTCTCTCTTTACTTTTCTCTCTTCGTTCATTTTTTGTTGGCTGAAATTGCAGAGATAGAGAGGGTTGGGATTTCGGTTCGCGTTTGATTTTTGTTAGAAATGATGATATTGAATGATGATATTCTCCAACATAAATTAGCATTATTATTTGTAATTATTAAAGCTTAGAATTATTCTTCTTTTCTCTTCTTTTCCTTTATTCCCTCCTCCATGTTTCTCTCCTTGTCTCCTCCTTTCTTCCTCATTTTAGGCTTCTTGTTTCCTTCTTTACTTGTATATATATTCATGTCAATTCCATTGTAAAAGAATGAAAAGATTGTAACAATGTAATCCATTATGGAATTCTTGCTCATTAATATAATTTCTCTATTTCTTGTGTTGTATAATTCATCATGGTATCAGAGCGAAACCATTAGCCCAGCCACCACAACCTCGCCACTAGCCACCACGACCTCGCCACCAACCACCAGCCACCACACAACCTCGCCACCAAGCCACCACACCTATCACCATTATCAAACAAATCAAATACGTCTCCAAACACTACTCGAATCAGACTTTACGCAGCAAACCTGTTCAAATAAAACCACGTCCAAATAATTATTATTGAAGCATTCAGCCTGGCTGGCAAGACCATCAGGTAACCACAGCTTAGTGCAAGGTTCGATTCATACTAATAGCATTTTATTTTTCCTCTATTTCCTTACAAACTGCAACTGCCACATCATTGACACACAAGCGCCACGTGTCAGCCACGCCAGCGCCACGTGACATCCACTCAGCGCCACGTGGCATCCAGTCAGCGCCACGTGGCATCCAGTCAGCGCCACGTGTCCGTCACGTGACATCCAGTCAGTGCCACGTGGCATCCAATCAGTGCCACGTGTCCGCCACGTGACATCCAGTCAGCACCACGTGGCATCCAGTCAGCGCCACGTGTCCGTCACGTGACATCCAGTCAGCGCCACGTGGCATCCAGTCAGCGCCACGTGGCATCCAGTCAGCGCCACGTGGCATCCAGTCCGCGCCACGTGTCCGCCACGTGACATCCAGTCAGCGCCACGTGTCAGTCACGTGTCAGCCACGTCAGCGGTTAACGCCGTTTGCTTGCCGTCAGACTTGACGGAATATTCCATACGCCGTCAGACTTGACGGAATATTCCAGACACCGTCAGATATATTTATAATTTCACCCCTGTACTTTCTGATATTTCTGTTTTAACCCCTAAACTTTCTATTTTTCTCATTTTAACTCCTAAAGCTTCTGATTTTTGTTATTCTAGCCCCTAAACTTTCTTATTTTCCTATTCTAACATCAAGAGCCGTTGATCTCATTGCACCACTCATCCACTCGTTCAACTTCCCGATTCTCTCCTCCATCAATCCCAAGCAACACCGTCCATTTCCTCAGTCAATCCTTTCACATCTTCTTCTTCTGGAAAATTCAAGGGCCAAGGCTGAGTTCTTGGTTCTTCTTCAGGTCCCACCAATTCAATTCTCACCCGCCAATTGCCCACTCCTAATCCATACCATAACCGACAACCCGCAAATTTCGTAAACTCCAAACCCTCGCCCCAAAAAAAAAAATTCAGATACCGCTGTCCATTTCTTTTTATTTATTTTTTTTTCCGCCGTTCACTTTTTCCTTTTTCTTTTTCCGCCGTCTACTTTTTATTTTTTTTTATTGACTTTTCTGCTTCAAAAAAAAAAAAAAAATCACTGCCATCATCAACTGCCGACATATTTTCAAAATGCTCCGACCTCGAAATTCGAAATTCAAATTTCGAGATCGGCGCCTTTAACCCTTTCACCAGCTTCCTGCCATCATCAACTGCCGCCTGCCCACTTCCTAAGGCACCACTACCAACAAGCAGATCTACTCTCCCACCATTAAAATCAAAAAGCACCATCCTCACTGCAAATCACCCAATAGCACCATCCTCACTGCAAATCTCCCATTCAAATCCAATACAAACAGCCATGTCGATCAGCATCCGCCAGCGAGGTACTCCATGTCCTGCCTGCTCTTTTCGCCGCAGAGCTTGTCCTCCTTCTTGTGAATCAGTTAAAATCTTTCCAAATGCGTATCATCGTCGAGATTATCACACAATCTTTTCCGTTTTCGGGGTAAAAAGTGTTGAATTCTTTTTATAACACGTACCGGATCACAAACATCGTGAAACTCTCGATTCGTTTATCTTTGAAGCTAAGGCAAGAATCCTAAATCCTGCTGGTGGATGCGCTGCCCTCCTTACCTCTCTTGATCAAAAGCTTGAGGCTCTGCAGTCACGAATGACGGCGTTGGAGGCTCGACTGGACAGCGAGTCTCCCAGGGTTAATCCGTCATTTTCCTTTGCTCCTCCTACAAGTTCCTTACACTATACCCCATCACACTCAATACCTCTTCACTCACCCTCTAGTACGCCTCTCTCACCAGACAAATGTACTATGTACCGGACTACACCATTGTCTGGTCGACGCCGCCACCGTTCGACCGGAAAACTGCCGGAGAAATCTCCAGCCTCCAGGTCATTTGCCTACCCATCCGGCTCCTTTACTCACCCATCCGGCTCCTTTGCCTCTCCACCTTGCTCCTTTAACCCTCCTGCAAGTTCCTCAAGGGCCAATCCATCCGACTCCCTTGCTCACCCACCAGGCTCCTTCGCTTCTCCATCCGGCTCCTTTACTCACCCATCCGGCTCCTTTGCCTCTCCACCTGGCTCCTTTAATCCTCCTGTAAGTTCCTCAGGGGCCAATCCATCCGACTCCCTTGCTCACCAACCAGGCTCCTTCGCTTCTCCATCCGGCTCCTTTACTCACCCATCCGGCTCCTTTGCCTCTCCACCTGGCTCCTTTAACCCTCCTGCAAGTTCCTCAAGGGCCAATCCATCCGACTCCCTTGCTCACCCACCAGGCTCCTTCGCTTCTCCATCTGGCCCCTCAGAGAATCCTCTAGAACCTGGGGTTCTTCCGACCCAGGAAGATTTGTTGGAGCATCCTCAATACAAAAGTTTTTTAAAGCTCCTCTCATCAACCCCTGATATCCATCTACCGACCGTGAATCTTTCAGAACACGGGGATCCTCTGACAGCAGTGGATATGCCGGCATATCCGACTCTGTCAGATTACCAAGTTGCTTTGGATGATTTCTCAAAGGGGTCTCCTCAAATTAGTTCTGTTGCGGAGGTTGCCGGATTAATGACTCCGGATTGGACTACCTTAGGAGATATAGGATACAATTCGCTCTCTGCTTCTAACTTCACTGATATCTTGAATTTTGGTGCTAATGATTCTCAGAATCCATCGCCTTTCTCTTTTTTATCTCAATAATGTGTGTTACATTCCTTCCGCACCGCCAACACCCTCGGAAACCTCTCGCCTCTCATATCGAAACTTCAGTTTATCTCTCTAAAACCAAAACCAAAGAAAGGGCCATCATTGACTACTAGCACCACTGCTACTCTTCCACCTCTCTAAAAAAAAAAAAAACAAAACAAAACAAAACAAAAAAAAAACATATCTATATATATTCAATCTCTTCAATTTAATATTTCCGGCGGGTCGCCTTTCGCTGCACCTCCAAGTATTCTGATTCAATTTCTTGTTACTGTTATACGTACTGTTCGCGTATTCAGATCAAGTTTTTTCCTCTGGAAATTCTACACCGGACCTCGCCGTTCCGTCGGCTCCCGTCATCGCCGTTACCGCCGTTCCGTCTGCCGGTCAATCATCAAACATGTCAAAAAAAAAAAAAAAAAAAAAAAAAAAAAAAAAACCAAAACCAAATTCCATTTTCTCGTATCCAAGCTTCGGATCCCTAAGAGCCTCCTTAAGCTTGAGGGGGGGTGTTAAAGTAGATCTAAGCACATGCCTCCATGCTCCTGCACACATGCCTCCATGTTCCTGCTTCCATGCTCCACTGCTTCCGTATTCATTATGTTTTGTTCTTTAATTATGTAATTATAATCATTATGTTCTAGATCTAGTTTTCCAATTTGTTGGAGATCATCTCATGTAGTAAAAGGACGCTTTCAGGATTTGCTTTCCAAACTCAAGCTGACCGCCCATTTGCCACCTTGAGTTTGAAGGGGGGTGTTAGAAATGATGATATTGAATGATGATATTCTCCAACATAAATTAGCATTATTATTTGTAATTATTAAAGCTTAGAATTATTCTTCTTTTCTCTTCTTTTCCTTTATTCCCTCCTCCATGTTTCCCTCCTTGTCTCCTCCTTTCTTCCTCATTTTAGGCTTCTTGTTTCCTTCTTTACTTGTATATATATTCATGTCAATTCCATTGTAAAAGAATGAAAAGATTGTAACAATGTAATCCATTATGGAATTCTTGCTCATTAATATAATTTCTCTATTTCTTGTGTTGTATAATTCAACAATTTTGATGGGGGTGGTAGTGATCTCGTGGGAAATGGTGGCTTTGAATGAATAGTTGAAGGTGTGTTAATGGTGGGTATGGTGTAATTGGTGCAAAATGGGAATAATATAAGGAAAATACAAAAATCTATATTTAATTATTTTGAAATGTTTTATTTTGGGAGCCATTATTTACACCCCCAACTTTGTTATTGACAACACCATTTATAATTTGATAAAAAAAATATTTCAACATCTCACTTTTTTGTCACAAACACCATTTCACTTAACCATCACTTAATTTATTTACCCAATGATTAAAATATTAACATATATATTTATTCATTTTTTTAATAAATTAATCTAATATTAACTCAAATAATTAAATCTATATTTCCCATTTTTTCCCCATTCACAATCACATTCCATTTCTTCAAGTAAAACGATAGAGAGAAAAAAGACTCACTTCTTTATTATTTGAGCTCTTAAAATCAAGAAATTACAACCAAATCTAAGTAGAAACATTATTGGTGAGAAGTTTGAAACTTGAATTATGATAAATAAAAAGCATTGTTTATGAGATGGTAGAGAAAGAAGAAGTTCAAGAAAAAGTTTGTGGTAAAATTTCACTCCAAAATGAAGCCAAATATGTATTATAATTATTATTATTGGTGTATTAATGTGTGTATTAGCTTTCATACATCATTCTACAACATTTAAATTGAAACAAATATGTAATCCCCAAAACAAAGTATAAAACGGGTTTTGTCCAAGCTTGATTCGTTTTATATAAGGAGAGTAATCTAGTTACAACTCTCCTCAAATAAGGCGAGTGTGTACAGATACACTTACCCCATGTGAGACGAGTGTGTGTTATTAGGCGAGTCACTTATAACACATTCATCTAATGTGGGATGAGTGTGTGTGAATCCACTCACCTGTCATTAAGTGAGTCTAATTTAGAAATACTCCAGTACACTCCGCACTCCATTGCCATATATTAGGTGAGTCACTTACAATACATTCACCTAATGTGGAGCGAGTGTGTGTGAATCCACTCACCTATCATTAGGTGAGAGTCGTAAATGACTTCTTTCTTTTTCAATGTTAAATAGTTTTATTTTTAATTAATGTTCGTATTTACTTTTAATTGGGTGGAGGGTGTTAGTGACTAAAAATTGACATAAGGGGGTGTTAGCAACAAAATTGGGCGAGGTAAATAATAGCCCCCTTTATTTTTTATATTTTCGAAATCTTCACGGGTCAATATATATGGCGCGCTCTCTCTCTCTTCTCTTCATTCTTCTTGGCTAAAATTGAAGAGATAGAGGGGGTAGGAAGGTTGGGATTTGTTTGATCTTGATCGTTATTAGGGGGACGATGTTGATAGGGGTGGTAGTGATACGGTGGGAATGGATGGCTTTGAATGATTTTTTGGCGTGTTAATGGTGGTCTGGTGTAAATGGTGCGAGGAGGAAGAAAATGATAAAAAGAAAAAAGAAAAAAAGAAAAGAACAAACTAAACTTTTTTTGTCTAATTATTTTGAGATGTTTTGCTTTACTATTAAAAGTGAAATTTGTGATGGGATTAAGATCAGTATGCTAAATTAATGAAGTTACACAAAAGTTTCCACGTGTTAAGACACAATTTGCATATCTTCTAAGGTCTCGTTTGGTTAGCAGATTTGAGCATTCAAGAAATGAAAGTCTTTCATTTCCTTTTTTTAGTAAGCACAATTTCTGGAAATACTTTCCTAAGCGAGGGAAAACTAGGGGTAAAGTCATTCCTCTTAAAACCCATGAGATTGATTTTCCTTTGTGATTTCCTAACATTTATTACAAAAATTTTGGACAACAATACCCTTACCTAAATACTTTTCATGCTTTATCAAACACAAGAAATGAACTTTAGTTTCCCACCTCCATAAGAAAAACAAAGGAATTGATTTCTTAAAGCAAACACAAGAAATTAACTTTAGTTTCCCACCTCCATGAGAAAGACAAGGGAATTGATTTCCCTTCCGTGAACCAAATGAGACCTAAGGTTTTTTTTTTGTCTTTCCACGCTTTCCGTCAATAGCATTACATTAATTTTATGGGTCAAAAGCACGAGGGAGTATAATGTCGGGTAAAAAAGTTCAAGGGGTTGACCCGAAAACCCGACTAACCAAAAGAGAGTTTAATATAATTTGCCCCATTATATATGCGCCGAGTTATTTTATATTTTTTTAAAAAATATTATTTAGCATATAATAACAAGTATGCGCATATTTGATTTTATCTTCTTACAAATAATGAATAAATACACACTGTATGGGTCGAGTTAGTCGAAATGCTAAGTATGTGCCTATTTGTTGAGTTAGGGGTCGTTTGTTTTGCCTACTTAAATATGAAAACTTAAACTTTACGGATTTAAGTGGTGTGAAAGTTGTTTGGTTGCCAAAATAAAATTAAGTGATTTACTATTTAAATCTGAAAAATTGCATCCAAAATTTTAAATGGCAAAGTTGCCACTTAAAACTAAAATATGAAAACACCCGGTTAGAAAATACTTATTTTACCCTCTTCAAAACCATCAAAATACGTACACAACACGCATAGCTTCAAAACACAACGTCACGCAGTCACGCACAACTTTTTTTTCTTCAGTGGTGACCCTCAAATTGGTGGAGGTAATGTTTACTATATACAAAACTTGAAGTATCGATATACCATCACCTTGAGGTGGGTTGTCTTTTAAGTTGGGCGTTACATCATAATATTCAAAGTCATCTAATGCTGTGGAAAGTTATGTTGCTTGTTTTAAAGGAATTAAAAAAAAATTACAGAGACAATTAACCATAAGAATTATTTAACCTTTTTTTTTTCTTTTTCTTAACAATAAGAATCAAATCCAAAGTTAAGAATTATATCACTATTTGAGAACATTTAAGTTACCAACGAATTATACAAGTGTGGGTGTATAGAAATGAACTTATTAGTTTTTTTTTTATTTTAATTTAAAATCATGTGATTTAAATATACTAAAAAATTTTATAAAATAATTTTTAAATATATTATATTCAAACAAATAATATTTTTTCAAAAATAAACAAATAATTTTTTCAGTTACATCTTTCGATCTAATTTTCGGTTTTCAGTTTCCGGTTTGTCCATCCGCGCATATGCGCGGTAAAACCAAATAAAGAGGCCGCCCTAATAAATCATCTGAAAGCTTCGTTCTGGAAACGGATCGTTTTTGACTCCTTGGTGCGTAAAGGATGATGATGTTGGGCATACCCTGCGCCACCCCTGCGCATACCCCTATTTCATCCAGACCCATAGTTCCAGTGCGGTCAACCGCTCGAGTCTCCTTTTCTACTCAGCAGCATATCTTTGTCCCCGAGGTCCTATTCTATTATAATCCTTCTACTTCTTTGTTTGGTTCCTGACTGACAAAATAAAATTCACATTTTCACTATTTTGTACATGGTGACGACAACACTTTTCAATACAGTTTTAATTCAGTTTTCCGCAATTTTTGTAGCTGTTTAAGCAGGGTGTTAAATACTTAAACCCTAACATGTACTGCTAAATCATTTCCCTCTGTTTTATTTATTGCTCGGGCTTTAACCGAGTACTACGAAGTTCTTAGAAGCAGATAATTTGGTTTTGAGTAGTGCCAAATTTACTAACAAATTGTACAAAAAGAATTGTGGCACCAATTAGATGAAAGAAAAGCAGATAACACATTAAATTTGTGGCCCAACTTGCTCAATCTTTGAGGTGTGTTACATCAGTTTATACAAAAATTGAATAAGCTTAACATTTTTCTTTAGTTTTTACTTTGTAGCGATGTACAATTTTGTTTTTTGTTCCACAATTCAGGTGGAAAAAGCAGTAGATTCCTTGTACTCAGAGTTCAGGGCGGTGGATAATTTGGTGGCCTGCAATACCGCCCGTGTTCTCAAAGCTTTTCAGAATGCTAGGGTCGGATCTCATGTAAGCCAACAAAATTAAGTTTGTTATGTAGTTTTTGCTTATTTAGTATGCAATGTGATACTTGGATGAAATCATTTCTGACCTGTGCATTTGAATATGAAGGTCAAGTTATAAATATATGAGGTTTGCTCGTGCAAATGTGTAATGAATTCCTTAAAGTATATTCTGTCTCTGAATTATGTGTATTCACAAATCATAATGACATGCATGGTATAGATTCACTTACCAATAAAATTTTAACATCTAGAAAGCTATCTGAACTGCATCTTTATATCAATTGGTAAAGGTAAATTGATCAAGCAATCATGTCACATCAATTTTATGATTCGAACCCGATCTTCTTAGTACCAAATCTAATGTCACAAATATGCCTGCATCAGCATTTTGGAGGTTGTACAGGATATGGTCATGAAGAAGCTGGCGGGCGTGAAGCCCTTGACCAAGCTTTTTCAGAAATATTTGGTGCTGAATCCGCAATTGTTCGTTCACAGGTTTGCGACGTGTTGATATTTTTTTTTCCTCTGGGGGAGTGTCTAGACGTTCTTAATATGCTTTGCTGTGTATTAAAAGTTCTTAATACACTTTCTTGTTCATGTTCAGTTCTTCTCAGGTACTCATGCTATCACTTGTGCCCTTTTTGCTCTTTTGAGGCCAGGAGATGAGGTATGCAATCATTTGTATTTGTTGCCCGTCATTATCATTTGAGAATATTTATATATATAATCTATTCTTTTTATTGTCTTTGATGAGTTTATGTTTGCAGTTCATTTATTTGCTAGAATGTGGCTTAGACTAACTAGATTATCAGCTTTTGGCAGTTGCCGGGGCTCCTTATGATACTTTGGAGGAAGTTATTGGAATCAGGGACTTGAATGGGTTGGGTTCCTTAAAGGATTTTGGAATAGAATACCGAGAAGTCTCAGTTTGTTTCTCCTTACCATGCCAATAAATTCTTTTATGAGTTATTTTGAATTTCAGTCTCAAGTTTTCTTGTTTACATAATATTTCAGCTTGCGGAGGATGGTGGGCTTGACTGGGATGCTCTTAAGGTTTCTTTGAAACCCCAAACTAAATGTGCACTCATACAGAGGTCATGTGGTTATTCTTGGCGTCGCAGTTTAAGTGTAAATGACATAGGAAAGGCAATAAAGATGATAAAGGCGAGTTCCTTAGAATCGCTTTTGGAAATCCTTCTTTTAAGTCTTGATTTTTTTTAATTTTCTTACAAAAGAAATTCCTTTATCCTAATTACTTTAGAATGCTTGCCCTTTCATTTTCTTCAAACATGTTTACGCAGACACAGAATCCAAACTGCTTGGTCATGGTGGATAACTGCTATGGTGAATTTGTGGAAAACATTGAACCTCCTATGGTGGTACGTAGTATGTACTAATATATGTCCCTTTCCCTGTCTAAAAAAAAACAAGTCTAACATAACTTAGATGATGGGGAACAGGGTGCCGATCTAATTGCGGGAAGTTTAATAAAAAATCCCGGTGGAACCATTGCACCGTGTGGTGGATATGTTGCTGGGAAGGAAAAATGGGTGAAAGCAGCAGCAGCTCGTCTCTCTGCACCAGGGCTCGGGGTTGACTGTGGCTCAACCCCCGGAGATATCATGCGATCATTTTTTCAGGGGTTGTTCCTTTCACCTCAAATGGTTGGGGAAGCAATTAAGGTATCGGGTTCTGCACACTTCAAATTTATGGGGTTTTTCTTTGTTGTTATATATGAGTTGTATCGGTGCATTATGGTTTTCTTGTTCTCTATTATAAGGGAAGCTTTCTGGTTGCTGAAGTAATGTCAAGTAAAGGGTATAAGGTTCAGCCATTACCCCGGGTACCCCGTCATGATACAGTACAGGTTTGTCTTCTCCATGTTTTATTAACCTTATGTACGACTTAGATTTGTACCATTTAAAATTATTTGTTTCAAGAATTATCTTATTGGTAGTGTTTGGTTGTAAGAATAAACACAGACAAAAGGTCAAACTTAGTTATTACTAAGTTCAATAAAACATTTCATTAAAAGTACTTGAAATAACATAATCTACAGTTAATAAAATTTGTGAAAAGTTAGAAACACATGTACAATATTATAGTGAAATGGAGAAATTTGTAATTTGTCAACTTAGAATGAGCTAAATTATAAGCTAGACTATTTGTTTAACCAAGTCGGTCTATAATCTTTTGCTTTGGACCCAATGGTTCACCTGGATGAAGGTTGCTTCTAATTTGCCCATTAGCCTATTACTTTGAAGTTACTGCTTCTAGTTTGTGTTTGTGCAATGGTCTAATTGGAGTTTACAACTTGATTCATGGTGGTAAGACTGATAGAAACTCCATTTACTAGTCCTTACTCAGAAGTTCTTGATATTGTAGATGATACATCTGTCTTTCAAAAAACATGAAGAGTGCACGCAGTCTTGTTGTCCCCATTAAAAGATTATTATAATTTTTGGGTAATATTTAATTTGATTGCTTTTTGCTCCTCCTTAGGCAGTACAACTTGGAAACCGTGAGCGTCTCCTTGCTTTTTGCGAGGCAGTACAGAGAAGCTCGCCAGTAAGTTCTTTCACCAAGCCGATTGCAGGTTCAACCCCTGGCTATGCATCAGAGGTCTGGTCATGCATAACTTTGTCTAAAGATATACAATTTTCAGATTTATTTTCATTCAACATGTTGTTGATGTTACTTTCTATCATTATATTTTCATCTAGTAAACTGATAATAATCTTGAGACATTTTGGATCAGGTAATATTTGCTGATGGAACCTTTATTGATGGAAGTACAAGTGAGCTTTCATGTGATGGGCCGCTAAGGGAGCCATTCTCTGTGTTCTGTCAGGTGTGTGAATTTACTCATATGCTAATATAATGTATTACCAAGAACTACTACAACTGCCCATCTAATCTGTTATTTTGAATTGAATTTTTCACTTAATTTTATGATACAGGGAGGCACGCATTGGACTCAGTGGGGACTAGTTCTAGGGGAAGTTTTGAAATTCGTATGACAAAAGAGTAAACATTGAGGGAAAAAAAAAGGAACAAGGATAATGTGAACGCTGACATTCTTCCATACAGAGAAATTAGTTCTAACCATCTAACCGGAGTTCAGGCCAAATCATTCAGTTCTAGCGTCAAGGAGAATTTTTTGGGCAATGACACATGTGGAGGTAAAGGAAGAGGCATCAAACTCAACTCACATCTTAAATTCAGGGTAAAAGGTCTTTTTGCAGTTATCCACAAGGGTGTGTCAATAGCTATTTATCGTGGAAGATGCCAAAGATCTCACATTTTACAACAACACTGTTTAGTTTTAATTTATTTTTTATGGAATCAATTTCATTTTAAAACTCCCTTTCACTTTTCCCCTCCTTGATGGAATTCAAACCCACTCCCCTAAGTTTTCATTTTACATGCAATGTAAACCAATCAAATCCAGAAAAAACACTTGGTTTTGTGATGAGCATTATACCAAAAAAATGCAAATGTGCTTATTTTATCTTGGAATTCAATTGTAGTGAAACCAGTCCCAATCAGCCCTCCGGAAAAAGGTAGGGATTTGGAGTTCTAGTCGACCTACTCTTTTATTCAACTTTTAATTCTTCAATCAATGTTTGTGGTTCAAATTGATAGGGATGGAGCTGTGGGGACAAGGAAGTTGTGGTGGATTTGGCTTCTTGTAATCAACCATCCTTTCACCAATTTTGTTTCTCAATGTAAAAGTATCTATTAAGACTGGATCAAGAATTTTTTCAAAATACCATCTATTTTGAACATCTCATTTACTCGACCATATAATCTTGCTCTATCTTGTGTATTAATTCGTTTCAATTATTTGTTTTCGCTTAATTTATTATGTTATAGGAATTCTTATTTAAAATGGGAGATGTATATATGCATTGGCGGAGGAAAATCCTCTTTCTTGTTTGTGGATCTATTGTCATTCTTGCCATGTTGTTTATGCTTCTTTAATATGGAGTAGGTATTGGGTGGTACTCTTTTTCACATTTCATTTATTATTTTTTATTCGGGTTGTTCTTTATGATTTGTCTTTTCTTTGTGTGTTCATTTTTTTTTGGAGGAATATGCTTGAGAACTCTGAATTGTTTAATTGTACCTAACTAGGAACATCCGTTGGACGGAAGCAATAGAAAAAAAACATGGTACGAACTTTGTTTATATCGATTTGTCATTAAATTTGTTCATCGTTATTGTTGTAAGGAATAGTCGTAACAAATATTTACTTCGATTAATGTCAAAAATGAAAATAGAAATAGAAAATAGGAGAAAAGACCCATGCTCACCAATGTCCACATGGTAAGACTGGATATTTTTTGCGTTCAACATAGGAATTGTTCCGACTATTTTATGCGCACCTCTATTAATTCCTCTTTGTATGATTTTAAGGGTGCTCTCTCTTATATCAGTCAAGTACATTTTAAAATATTTAAATACCTAGAGTGCTTGATCTTTTGCCTTGCGAGTAATTGCAATCAAGTTGGAGAGGCTACTGCCAAGGCCAACGACCGACAGGCTCACAGGCTGTGGTAGTACAGAGATCGCGAACAAATGTGAAGACATCATGTGGTTGTTGGAAAAACGAAAAAGTAAAAAGGGCGTCATGTGATTCACGTTTACAAAAGATACCTAATTAGTTTAACTTTTTTTTTGGGAGATAACGTGACCTTATAAAAATATATGTTGTACGTAGGGTGCCATCAGTTATGGTGTTTACGGAAATTAACTGAGTTAATTTGAGTAAAAATGGATTTGGTAACCTATATGTGAATACTAGAAACTAAAATATCGAAATTTTTTGATTTAGTTATGATTTTATCCCTATAAAAACTGAAAATATCGAAATGATAAAATACCGTAACTACCGAAAATACTAATTTCAAAATGATCAAAAGAAAATATACTAAAATTAAAAAAAAAATCTACTTCTTTTGTCTCAATTAACAATCCCACTTTTATTTTAGATGTCTCAAAATGTTAGTCTCATTTTTCTAATTTAGTTTTTAAAATAACAAAAGTCAGTTAATCTCCCTCTCTAAAAAAAAAGCTTAATTAATTATAGTTGATCGTTCAATATTACTTTATTTTACTTTTTACTAGTTTAATATTTTTTTTTTTTTTGGTTTAGATACTTTCTAGTACCACAGGGTGTCCGGATTAGCTTTCGCGCACCTCAACTAATCCTTGATCGCAGAACAGTGGTCAGCCGCTGGCCACCAAATGTTTTTGCAATTGCCGAAATTCGACCTCAACTAGTCCCCATTATTGTATGCATATTTACTGAAATAACATTTTACTAAAAAATATTGGAGATAATATTGTTACCAAAGTACCGAAACAAAAAGAAACAAATTGAAAGTACCAAAATTAGAAATTAACCAAAAATAACAAGCAATTTGATAATGGTTTTTAATTTTGAATACCGATTAATAAATTGGTAAAACTAGTATTGGATTTCTTATAGTTTTAACATTGATAAGTATGATTTAGTGACGGATTTATCGAAATGGTAGTCCTAGTCGTACATGAGTATACTTTGATACTAGTTGGAATTTTGTGATTCCCTTTTAAAGATTATTTAAAATTATAAAAAGAGACTTTTAGGTTGATTTTCATGGTAATCCTACACAGACTGTTAATTATTATTATTATTATTATCCTGAGACTTTTAAGTTAGTGAAATAAGTATTCAAAATAGAAATGTAAGGCATCATTCATTTCCTTTGCATGTCTTTATTGATTTTTTTAAAAAATTATCATTAATACTAATTTTATCCTCTTAATTAAAAAGAAACTAGGGTATGTTTGTGTTCGAAGGCACGATATAACAAGTGAAATAACAACTATAAATAAAATAAAAATTTACAAATAAAATGAATTTTAAAATTTCTTTGAGACAATTGTAATTCTTAGGTTATAAAAGGGGTGGTGATGTTGGCCCCCCCAAAATCTCTTGAAAACACTCACACTTTTCATTCGGTTTTTAACAACCGAATAACGTATACGCTATTCGGTTGTGAATGACCGAATATAAACTTGCAAAAATTTGAAAAAAATTGAAAATGCCTTACTCAGTTGTCAAGAACCGAATGTATAGACCTATATTCGGTCCTCAACAACCGAATAATAGACACTTTACTCGGTTGCGAATTACCGAATTAAAGTGAGAGTGTTACCAAATATTTTTAAGGGTGCCAATATCACCACCCTATAAAAGTTAGTGGTTAAATTAGTGAATAATAAAGTTAGTGGTTAAATGAGAAAGGAAAAAAAAAATAATGACTCCGCCCCTGTATTTATGGAGCTGCCTGTTTTCAGACAAATGTTAATGAGATGACCATACGTCTATAGCGCACACCGTATGGCTGTGGTCTTCTTACCATTGCCGCTAGTACAGTATCGCACCTAATTATTAAGGGGGATTCTTTATATTTGGCACAAACAATTTTATTATTATAAATATTTTTTTAAGGTAATATATTGTCACTAATATTTTTGGTGAATTGTTAATGAGAAGTGAGTGTAGTCATATACACTCAAACAATTTAAAGAGAATTTATTGATAAAAACTTATTTAACATTAAAGCAATAGAGTGCTATGTGTATTAAAATATTTTTTAAATGAAACCCGTCTAATGAGAAGTGAATATACTCACATAAACTCGGTCCAATTAAGAAAAATATTGCTAAGCACTCTTGTTTAGTGTATAAAAAAGAAGTGGTATGAGGTTGCTATGTAAAACATATTTGGGATGGGTTTAAAGATTTTGCTAAAAAATGGTAGGGTGAAATGCAAGTTTTTTTCTTACTGGATGAGAAGAATATTTTTGCGGGTTTATATAAGATTCAATGTTTTTGCTTTAGCGACGATGAAAATTAAAGTATTTATAATGCATTCAATAAATTCATCTCACCACTAGGGTGAATTAAAAGTTATTTTTAAAATAAAATAAAATGAGTAGGGTGAGAAAAAGTATTTTCTCATTGAGATAAGAAAGACTAATTTCATGGGTTGATTTAAAAATTCTTTTATTAAATTATATATACATGA
Source organism: Lonicera japonica (assembly GCA_021464415.1). Taxonomy (NCBI): domain Eukaryota; kingdom Viridiplantae; phylum Streptophyta; class Magnoliopsida; order Dipsacales; family Caprifoliaceae; genus Lonicera; species Lonicera japonica. The sequence goes on from CM038463.1 coordinate 74,464,137, forward strand.
ATACTTTTATATGAATATAAATATTGTTGGTGAGAAAATTTAGAAATGATATATTTCCGACCATACAATCAAATGATTGAACACTAATAAATATAATAATGATGAATTGAACAGAATAAGACGAGAATGTATAGAGGATGTTCACCCCATATGAGGATATGGATTAGTTCTCCTTTGTTTGAATAGAGGTAAGAGTTCTGGATGTTTTGTATTATAATGAATAGTTTCGGATTACAAGCAAATAACAACCCTCTAGTTATTCTACCCTTATAATATTATAGTTGGAAGAGTACTAAGCCACTCAGAGTTTGAATTCCAAGTACTAGGAGCTCTGTCGTGTGCTTTAGAACTCAATCTTGAATACTGTGACTCTGTAATGAGATTTGCAATAAAAGCTCAATTGCTTTATTTCTCAGTGATTTTTTAGTTGTTAAGGGAAATAAATGTTACTCATATATATATATATATATATGATAAAGAGGAAGCATGTGGGAGAGCCCTCAGAACAGGTCTGAGGCAATTCCTGATCACCACCCACTCTGACGTTGTTTTTCTATAGATTTTGGTGCATCAAATGCAGTTGGTACACATTTAATGGAGTTAAGGGAGTTTCTGAGGTGCTAACGGAGTATGTAGCAGTGGCCCATGTTGTCTGCGTCTTCTCTAATACAATGGTTGGCCAGAACGCTCTAAAGCTCGTTAGAAGAGTTTTGGCATTTGAGCTCTGAAACTAGGTGTCAGAAAACAACGCTTAGGTTGGATACGCATGTTCTCCAAAGCTTGAGCTCCTAAGTCGTGCAAAGGTCAGAGCTCTCGAATTTCCTTTCTAATGCGGTATTACCTGCTGACGTGAACGACCACGTATCTTCTTGTAGTTAGCAGAACATGTTAATTTATTAATTTGCTCAATCAAATATTTAAAATAAAAGGTTGATATAATTATTTATTAATTATAATAAAAAAAAATAATTAATATATAATAATTATATTTAATATGTTAATTTTTATATCGTATATAAATACGAATTATTGTATACATGCGTAATTATCTATTCGATGACAAAAAAATTAATGATGCTTCAGATTGGGTAGGTGAGTATTATCCGTTTAGAAGTCAAAACTCCAAATCTTTCAACAGTCTCTCTCTTCTTCTTCTTCGTTGCATTGCATTACTTCCTCCAATCACAACCTGTAAGCTCCCCTTGCTGAACTCAATTCTTTGACTTGAAATCAAATTTCATCACTCTTTTGCTATCTCGATAAAATTCCTTGCTAGCTGCTAAATCTTCAATTTCAACAAAGTTGAGGATCCATGCTTTTGTTTACCTATTTTTGCTGATATTATTTTCATCTTCTTTTGGTTTTCGTAAAGGAGCTTCTGCTCTATATCAAAATATTAATTGAATTTGTATGAATCACAATCGGGGGCGATCCATCACTGATCACAGTAGAATTACTAGTATACATGTTTGTTTTTCATTCTTAATTCATTGAGGTAATTTGCTTGAGCGCGATACTACTGTTTTAGTTGATCCTATTATTTATGGAGTTGCAATATTCTGTTATATCAAAGCTATAACAGAAGTTAGTGAAGAAGGATAATTTGCTTTGAAAGGTCATTGTTCTTTAGCTTCGCGATCCTTTCATCTTTGTGGTGTTATTATTAAAGGATGAACTTTTACTCTCTTACAATTTATGCTTTTAGGCAGGGCGGCAACGTTTTAGACTAAAATCTATTGTTATTGAAGGATAATTTATTGTTATTGTTTTTTGGACTAAAATCTCCATTATTTTTCATTTTCCATTATGATACTTTTAGCACAAAAAGCATTTAGTACTACTATTTTATAACATAATTATACCATTTTTAGTACAAATTTGTTTTGCTCCTACACGGTTTTTCTGAAAAAAGGTCATTTTGGTTAACATAAATTAGTTCAGAGGAAATGCTAACCGTGTAGCACATAGATTGGCTCTGACAAGCTTTTATGCTAGACGGTTCTCAGGTGTGGATGGGTATCATGCCAAGTTTTATTTGTGGTGCATTAAGTGCGAATGTTTGTGATTGATTTCTTTTTATCCACCCTTCTTTTTTTTTAATATGCAAGTGATGGATCATGCTTACACTTATCCTGGGGGTGGGGTGAGGGGAGGGGGACTTTGATACATAGAGACCACTTGAACTACTACCACTAATAACAAAGGTTGATAACCTCGTCTATGAGGATCAAACCTAAGACATACTTGTTACGAGGATAATGAGGTGTACGTGGAACTCTTTTACTTGGGAGCAGGGGAGGATTAATGTAGTGGTTGTCCCTGAAATTTTGGGAATTTTTTTTTAACCTATAAACGATGTTAGTTTATTTGCACATGTGATGTTCTGGAGTACTGAAATATATATTTTGAGGAGAAATGTTTAACAATAAGGAAGGTTGGTTTAGTGGTTAAGGATGGAAGTGAACTTTTCATTAAGCATGGTTCAAATCGCGTAATATTGATGTTGAAATTTGATTCAAATTTATCATTTGTGTCAGTAATTTGAAAAGAGAAAGAAAAAAAGTCCCCCTCCCCCTCATCTCAAATCCTGTCTGCCCCAGCTTGGAACTTAAGACTCTTCAGTTGTACGATCATCTTATTTTACCAGTAATTTTTATCCGTTCACCTCTCAAAGTCTCTGCATTTGCATGGTATTTGACTTAACAGTAATGATTTGGTTCACAGCCGAGCCCCGAATTCTAGTATCTTTGAACACACTTACAATAAATTTCACAAATTTGAGAATTGAGAGGTACAGACTACAGATAGATTTTAGTGTAACGACATTTCAGGATTATTATCTTCCTTTTCATTACCTATAGGGATGTGGTAGTGTTTTTGGCTTCTTTTTGGTTCTATGCTGTGAGTGCTTTTCAATTGATAACAGTTTCTTATTATTCAGAGGGATTGGGGGGTTCTCGTAATCTCGTCCACTGATTGCTTTTATTTATGTTTTTTGTACACTTTTAATTAAGACTTAAAAGGATTCCTTGTCCTGTTTTTCTTTGTGCTTCCCTTCTTTCTCAATTTCCAATGAAAAAAAAATGAGAGAATATAGAAGCATATACAATTGTACGCCCTTGATTTCCCTCATAGAAGAGAGTTATGCCCCTGAGGGCAATAAGAATTGACTCAAAAGATTAGAACATAAGATCTACAGTCATGAGTTATGTGCATGGTTCTTTTAGTAGAGCACTAATGAAAAATAAAGTTGAGACTGGAAACATATACTGCAGCCCAAGGCTTGTTTCAAAAGACGACTTTCTGTCAATTACATCCAATTGATTTGAATTCTTTGTTTCTAAGATAAAACTGTGCTAAGTGATAGATCAAGGGTCCTAAGATTTGGCTCAGGAGATTAATTTGGAGAATAAGGTCATCTTGATGGAAGTGGACAAGGAATTGAGAGGTTCTACAATCCCTTGTAACAAAGACAAACACAGAATGGAGCTCTTTTTCAAAATCTATTAGAGGGAGCCTTTTGGATAAAACAGTGCTGCTGATTCATCTGATCGAAGTTCTTTCTTTAGAAGTAAAGCGCGAAGAGCTATGGTCTTTCGGACCAAAAGTTTCTCAAACAAAGGAGGGTCTTAAAGATAATATGTTTTGTTAAAATGCATGCTGCTTACAGCACAGGCTTTGTTTGTCATTTGTAAATTGTAAACAACTTTCTCTAGTTCTGTAACTCTCCCACACCGCTCCACTAAATGCCAACAAAGTTTCTGCGAGCAGGAATTTGGTTCCCCTAAATCTTCCACTTCCCTCTCTTATTGGCTCATAAGATGTTTGGTTCAACATAGCTTTTATGCTCGTAAATAAGCTTAAACACTCTCAGGCTTTAATTCTGATTTTTTTTTCCATAGGTGAGCTACAGAGACATTGAAAATGAATCGGGGACAGTACACGCTGATGGGGGCCACTATCTGTGTAATGCTTACAATGCATTTTTCACAGCTGCTACTCTTCCAACATCTGAAATCCTGGAAAAAGCCAAAGGAACAAAAGGCCATTCTAGTCATCATCCTCATGGCCCCTATATATTCTATTAACTCTTTTATTGGTTTGGTAGATTTTCAGGGGAGCGACACCTTTTTTTTGTTCTTGGATTCAATCAAAGAATGTTATGAGGCTTTCGTGAGTCTTTTGTACACAACTGCACATTACATATGGTTTATTCATCAAACAAATGCTGGTGGAACTAGGTTATAGGTTGAACGACTTTATATGCGAGCTATTAATGTCATTCCTAATACATTACCCATTTTATCAAATGCAGGTGATGGCCAAGTTCTTGGCCTTGCTATACACTTACTTGAACATATCCATAAGTAAAAACATAGTGCCAGATGAAATCAAAGGAAGAGAAATTCACCACTCATTCCCAATGACTCTCTTCCAGGTATTTTTTTCATCTATGTTTTTGCTTTTATTTACTCCTGTCTGAAATTGCTAGTCCCACCTTGACTTAATTACTTTTTAAGGAAACATTAATTTCAACCTAATCATTGGTCAAGTCAGTGCCCTTGAGCACCTAGGTAAGTGCTGGCCAGCTTCTGGGAAGGGTGGGGAGGGTCCCGAGTTTGAAATAATGTTGATGTAATTCAAGGAAGAAGAAAAACAAAACCTAATCAGTGGTCTAGAATAAAACTTATTTTTTATTGTGAGATATGGTACAACGATTATACCTGAAAAGAAGTGTGACTATCAATTTAAGATATCCTAAAAAGGAAAGTGGGACTGACAATTTGAGACTGAGGGAGTTTTGCTTGTCATGCCAAACAGGAAAGTTTATAGTTTAGACATGGAAAAGGAAGAATAGAAGTTTTAAAGTCTGCATTGATTTGAGTGTTGATCGATGTTTGTGGGACTTCCATTTTTATTTGACAAGGAAGATGATGTTGATAAGGCATATTGTAGTCTCTAATCTGGATGTTGGTAAATTATTAGGCGTTGGCTTGAGATGGGGCTCGTTTCACAGTTGGGCCTCACCAATTATTTGGTCCTACAGCTTTCATGTAAAAAGTACTAGAAAATTGTGCAACAAATATGTTAAGTGGTTTCATTAATATGTTTTGCTAAAGTTCTTGCAATTTACTGCTCTTGCCTTTTATTATAATGTGACTGCAGGTTTAGCTTTTTGTTATTAGTGCTTATCAAAATGGAAAAAAAGAACAATATTATTATATTTTCACATCATATTTATGTCCTGAAGTGCTTCTTTCTTTCTTTCTTTCTTTTTTCAAATCAAATGCAGCCTCATACAGTCCGTTTGAACCATCATAATCTGAAACTTCTCAAGTACTGGACCTGGCAATTCGTAGTGCTTCGCCCCATCTGCTCCGTTACGATGATTGCTCTTCAACTTCTTGATTGGTATCCCAGTTGGGTTAGCTGGACCTTCACCATCATACTAAATATTTCAGTTTCACTAGCGCTGTACTCTCTTGTGGTTTTCTACCACGTGTTCGCTAAGGAATTGGCACCCCACAAACCTCTTGCCAAGTTCTTGTGCGTCAAAGGAATCGTCTTCTTTTGTTTCTGGCAGGTCCGCTTTTTCATCCCCTATAAAAAAGTCACAGTTTCAATTTTCATTTAGAAATCCTTCACCAATTTGAGAATTATAAGAGGGTTGTCTTAGTGCATTCCCTAAAAGCACATGTTAAGAATTCTTAAATAGAAGAACAAGATCCCAATAAGTATCAATTGTGCCACTGATACTCATGCGGTGCCATACTCTTTCCATTTGCGGGTCCTAAACATGTGGCATAAGGGCATACTAGATCATTTTCCATTATAAACCAACATCTTCTTTTCTTTTTTCTTTTTAATATATTGCAGGGAGTTGTGCTTGATATTCTTGTAGCATTGGGCATAGTAAAATCACATCATTTCTGGCTGGATGTTGAGCATCTTCAGGAAGCACTACAGAATCAGTTGGTCATTGTGGAAATGGTTTTCTTCTCTATCTTTCAGCTATATGCTTATAGTGCTGAACCCTACCAAGTTGAATCGAGCACTAAAGACAAGAAGAATGAGTGATTTGAAAAACCCATATTGATGTGGGGAAAATATAACCGAGGGTGGTGGATTGAAGGTTGGTCCTTGATTGTTGCTATGATTTTGAGTACGTTGGTGATGTTATTACAAATTTATGAACTTTAAGTTGCACTATATGCATAAAAACTAAGAGTATGGTCTCATATGAGAGCCTTTTTCTTGAGTATTCTCTTGCCTATATATATGAGAGTGGTGGTGCCTGTTGCCACTGTGTGCTAGTTGTGTATTAGTATTCCTTCTTCCACTCATTTTTATTGCTACTTTTACATGCTCGCATTTTGTTATGAACTCAAGTCTTGCCTCGTAAAACTATAAAATTTCAGAGTAGTGTAGGAGTTTATGGGCATCTTTTCTTTACAAGTCAGCTCTCTCATGAGTTCGTAATGCATCTCTCTCGGATAGGTTATTGTTAATTGTTTATGTGCTTGCATCTAATCCCTAGAGGTTTAGTTTGTACCTCGAAGAGAGGCCAGTTCCAGTTCGACTTGTAAAGTGAAGGACAATCAAAATTAAGTCTATCCGTGTAAGCATGTATCAATAATATGCAAAAAAAAAATATGCATGGAATTTTGAGAATAGAAGAAGAAATGGCTCTTCTTTTTTTTCTTCAAAATTTGTTTGATATGATCAAATTGGCACATTGATTATGTATTTTTAACTTGAGACATCTTAAAAAGAAATAGTGAAACGTTAATTTAGGATAGGATTACTGGATTACAACTAGCAATTCATTCAAAATAAAAAAGATCTTTAGTAAAATGAAATAGTGTTTCTCCTTAAAACTTTTTCAAATGGTTGCTATGCAAGGGTACGGCTCTGTGAAAAAGCTTTCTTAATTGTTTGAGATCTCTCCTCTCCTGGTCCAATTAGTGAAAAAACTTTTGTCTAAGATCTCCTCTCCTAATCCAACTAGTGAGTCGACATCTTAGTATCGAGTATTTAACCTACTTGGAACCTTAACTATTGCATTTTTTCAATATGGAACTTAAATAATTTTTTGTTTCAAATTGGAATTTGAACTACAAAAAAGTGTCAATTTGAAACTTTCGTCAAGATCGGTTAAATAACTTAACGGATGAGGTTCCAAATTGAAACTTTTTCAAAACTTTAGCTTTCTCTCATTTTTCTTCCATCCAACTTCGTCCATGGGAGTTTAGTTTGAGACTTAAATGAATGATTTTTTTCACGAAACTTGGTGGAGATTGTTTTTACAATCAGTAGATTAATTTCAAAAAATTCAAACCGAAAGTTAGTGAAATTCAGACCGGAAGTACACTAAAATGTTATACATTATGTAAAAAGAATTGATATTTCAAAGGCTACTAACTATGTATATTTTTTCTTTTATTATAAAACCATATTTTTTGGAATTGAACTGCCTTGGCCTTGTTTAGTTGAATGGTTATGAAATCTAGCTTGTTTAAGATGTTTTAATGCATGTATTGAAAATTTTCCAATTGTGTTCGCCAATAATCGACAGTTCCTTGTGAATTTAAATGTAATTTTTTACAAGCATTAGAAGGACACACATGGTGGTCGGCTAAGGGGGGAAGGGGAAGAGAAACGGAGTTTCTGAGGCTCAAACCTAAACATATGGTGGGAAAACCCACCCATTTTTCGACTATGTTAGCACCCCATGTGTGTGAATCTTGTTTTATCTGTTAATTTAGTTCCCCATAATGCTATATATTACTAAAAAGGGATAATTTCAATGTTAGGTTGAGATATTTCTGGGAAAAAAATTATTTCTTTTTTACCTAATATATAACATTTTAGTACACTTCCGGTCTGAATTTCACTAACTTTCAGTTTGGAATTTTAATGAATTTTTTGAAATTAATCTACTCATTGTAAAAACAATCTCCAAAATACTCTCTTTTTTACCTAATATATAACATTTATATTCTGCATATACAAAAGAATCGTGATTTGGTTCTTTTAAAAACTTTCTGGTTTTGTTTTAAAATAAAATACAGTTTTTTTTGAAAAAAAAAAGTTTCGATTTTGGAAAGAAAAAACCTGTTTTCCTTTTACTGAAAAAAAAATAAGAAACAATTTCAGTTCTTTCAACGGTTTCGGTTTTGGAAAGGAAAAAATTGTTGTCCTTTAAACTGTTTTAAATATATATATATATATAACAGTTTCTGTTTTTGGGAAAAAAATTAGTTTTCTGTTTGACAAAAAAAATTAAACTGTTGCAAGGAGAAAAAGAAAACAGTCTTACAACAGTTTAATTTGGGGGAAAAAACAGTTTTCTGTTTGACGGGAAAAAAATTATAAACTGTTTTGAGTAGGAAACAATGAAAACAATTTCAATTTGGAGGAAAAAAAACATAATTTGTTTCTATTTTTTAGTAGTTTTGAAAAAACATAGTTTTAATTTGAAGGAAAAAAACAGTTTTAATTTGGAAAAAAAAAGGAGAAAAAAAAACAAATATGTTTTGTTTAAAAAATAAATTTTTTTTTAAAAAAGAAGTTTGTATTCTTTGTTGGAAGGAGTTTTACTAAAATATTGTTTTGGTTAAATACTTTGAAAACAAGTATTGAGTTTAGTTTGTTTTCTTTCATACATTTTATAGCCTTTGCCTTACTATTTTTCTCGGGTAAAATGGAATCACATGAGGCAACCAATTCCTTGAAACCGGAAAAAATTTAACGGTCAAAATTTTAAAAGATGGCAAAAACAAACAAGGTATTTGCTAACTGTCCTTAGCCTCTTTTCGAGTGGAGTCATTTCTTGGTACACACCACAACAAGCAAACTTCAATTGTCTTAATAGGATTCTTAGTGCCCTTTCCAACCGGCTCTTTGATGTCTATTAAAATAGTACTGCTAATGCTAAAGAATTGTGGGACATCTTAGAGGCCGAGTATGGAATAGACAATGTCGGCATAAAACGTTTCAATGCCTGAAGCTTTAACAAATATGTCATGGTAGACGGGAAGAGCATAAATGAGCAAATTCATGAATTCCTTGACTACTTAAAAGCCGTAGAGAAAAAAGGTAGTGTCTTTAGTGAGGATTTTAAAGTGTCATGTCTTATAGATAAACTACCACCATCATGGTCCGATTTTGCTAAAACCCTTAGACATTAACAAGGAACCTTAACATTGATTGAAGCGTTTAATTCATTAAGGATAGAAGAAAAGCATGGACAAGAGTCAAAAGTAGATAATAAAATGGTAGCTAAGGTTAATTTGGTTGAGAGAAATGAAGCCCCAAACACATCAAACCATCTCTAAACTAGGGGAAATACTTTTAGAAGGAACAATAAAAATAGGAAGAGTTGTAGAAATTTTAAACTCAATCATATTCGATCTAAACAAAATAACCAAGCTAACCGCCGCAATCAAAACCAAAACTCCTAGGATACTAAAGGCAAAGGTGTTGTAATGCCGAGATTGTGCTATGTTTGTGGAAGAACAAATCATGTTGCTCGAAATTGCTACTATAAAAAACCGAGGAGTACAAACCCAATTTTAAAAATCAAGGAGATCAAGTCAACATAGTGTTGGATAGGGAACCCTTAATTAGGTGTGAATCTAAACATTCTTTAATAAATTTAACTTATGAAAATAATGATTGGTGGTTAGACTCTGGAGCTAACGTACATGTTTCTTTTGATCGTACTTTGTTTAAAAATTATCAGAAATCAAGTGGAGGAAGTGTGACTTTAGGGAATGGAAGTGCCGCACACATGCTAGGTATTGGAAGAATTCACTTGAAGATGACATTGGGAAAAACTTTGGTTCTAAATGAAATGCGGCATGTACCGGATGTTAGAAGAAATTTTGTTAGTGCGTCATTCTTAGTTCAACAAGGATACATAGTCGTGATGGAGTTTAACAAAGTTATAATAACTAGGAATACTTTATTTTTTGGGAAAGGGTATGTAAGTGATAGATTATTCAAATTGAGTGTTTTTATTGATTTAAATAAAAAAAATTCTCTGGTTTATAATGTTGAATCTAGTGATATATGGCATGAAAGGCTGGGATACGTGAATCGTAGGAAGGTTAAAAGGCTAATGGACCTAGGTTTAATTCTAAAGACCAATTTTGATATTAAGCGTAAATGTGAACTTTGTGTACAAGCAAAACAACCAAAAAAAACCTTATAGATCGGTCCAAAGGAATTCAAATATTTTAGAACTTATACATAGTGATGTATGTGACTCTACCAGACCTCCTACTAAAGCTGGCAATAAGTATTTTGTAACCTTTATAGATGATTTTTTTAAATATTGTTATGTGTATCTTATAAAAACCAAAGATGATGTGTTCAATAAATTTAAGGTTTATAAAACTGAGGTTGAAAATCAATTAGAGAAGAAAATTAAGGTTCTTAGAGGTGGAGAATATACTTTGAATTAACTTAAGGAGTTTTGTGAAGAAAATAGAATAATAAATGAAGTAATGCCTCTTTATTCTCTAGAATCTAATGGTGTAGCGGAGAGAAAAATAAAACGTTAATGGATATGGTTAATGCAATGTTGTTAAATTCAGGAGCACCCGAGAATTTGTGGGGGGAAAGCTATCTTATTGTCATGTTATATACTTAATAGAGTGACTATAAGTGATAATAATAAAACTCCTTTTGAGTTGTGAAAAAATAGGTCACCTAGGCTAGATTTTCTTAAAGTGTGGGGTGTTTTGCCAAAGTGTCTATACCTGAACCTAAAAGGAAGAAAATATGGCCTAAAACTATAAATGCAATATTTATAGGTTATGCCCAAAATAGTAGTCCAAATAGATTCTTGGTTGTAAATTCTAAAATTATCAATTATTCCAATAACACAATAATAGAAGCTCGAGACGTCATATTTTTTTAAGATATTTTTTCTTTTAAAACTATGATTCCAAATCAATCTTTTAGGTCATAGGACCCAAGATAGTGATAATATGCCATCAACTAATAAAACCATAAATATAGATTTAGAGACACCTTTTGAGCCTAGGAGAAGTCAGAAAGCTAGAGTATAAAAGAACTTTGGGAAAAACTTTTACACATTTGTGGTTGAAGGTGAACCTAAAACATATAAAGAAGCTATATTGTCTATGGATGAACCTTTTTAGAAGGAAGCAATTAATGATGAATATAATTATATTATTCAAAATAATACTTTGGTGTTATCCGACTTACCTCCCAGTAACAAACCTATAGGATGTAAATGGGTTTTTAAAAAGAAGTTAAAACCCGATGGTAACATAAAAAATACAAAGCTAGATTAGTGGCTAAAGGTTTTACTCAAAAAGAATGTATCGATTATTTTAATACATACTCTCCCGCTACTAGAATTACTACCATTAGAATTTTACTAGCTTTGAATTGGCATCCATTCACAACTTGGTTATACATCAAATGGATATAAAGACCATATTTTTGAATGGGGACTTGGATGAGGAAATTTATATGGAATAAACCGATGATTTCAAGGTTAAAGGTCAAGAACATAAAGTATGTAAGTTAAAGAAATCTTTGTATGGTTTGAAACAAGCTCCCAAACAATGGCATAAAAAATTTGATAAAATTATTTTGGGTTATATATTTATTGTCAATGAACAAGATAAATGCTTATATTACAAAGAGGAAGAAGGTGATCATGTTATATTGTGCTTGTATGTGGATGATATATTAATATTTGTGACTAACTTAGAGCTCGTTAAGGATGTAAAATCCTACTTATTTAGGAATTTTAATATGAAAGATTTGGGAAAGGCTAATATAATTTTAGGGATGAAATTAGATAGAGCGTCTAATGGAATATTGTTGAGCCAATCACGTGCTATAGAAAACATGTAAAATAAGTTTAGGCATTATAATAATAATCCGGTATTTACACCTTATGATTCTAGCATAAGTTTAAAGAAGAATTTAGGAAAATCGGCATCCCAACTAAAATAGTCTCAAATCATAGGGTCCTTGTTACATTTCTCGAATAGGACTAGGCCGGATATAGCATGATGGTGCAAATTATTAATCCAATTTATCCTGCCAACCACGAGCTGACACATGGCCGTCCACGTCAGCTATCAGACCAGCTCCAGCGCGAGGAGCTCTATTAGGTTACCGTAAGAAGGATATAGCCCCTCAAGGAGTGGGTACTAGCTCGAGAGTTGATTACGTACGGCAAATTGCGGAGTTCAGGGCTCTAGAGCTCCTTCGGCGAGCTCTGGAACTCCCTTTCACCCAACCACTCTGCCAGAGTGGTTTGTAGAAGTATGGGCGATTGTCACCTGCTCTGTAGAGTGCACAGAGCTCCTCTCACCATCATTAAATACACACCAACTGCATTTAATGCATCGAAATTTATGGAGAAGTAAGGTCAGAGTCGTTACTGATCGAAGCATGGCTCCAAATCTGCTCTGGGAGCTCTAGCCACACGTTTCCTCCAGTCATATATATACAAGTAGCATTTACTTCTTGTAAAGACCAAGTTTTGGACAAAAAAGACCAAGCTTAACCAAGACCACTCAAGCAACAACGTAAAAGAGAAACAAAGTGGAGAGTATCCAGTGGAGCTCCTGGATTAGGAAAGCCAGAACTGGTGTAGCTCGAGCACAATCTTATTGTAACATTGCGAGGATAAAACTGTTAGAGAGACTTCTGTGAGTTTGTAATAATTGTTTGTCTATCATCGATATAAAGCAAACCGAGTTCCTAACTCTATGCCACAGGATAGGACTAACCCGTATCTTCATACGAAGCTAACCTCCTATATATATCCTTGATTCAGTTGTTTTGTTAAACGTATTATACCGATCATTGAATCTATCATTTGACTCTGTGGTCTAAAATACCATTTTAGATTTTAGCACCAACATAGCATATGTGATTGGGAGACTTAGTAGATAAACTCATAATCCTAATGAACAACATTGTAATGCTTTAGAAAGAGTCCTAGGATATCTTATAGGAACGATATAATATTCATTATGTTACCGAGGTTTCCCTAATGTAATAGAGGGATATATGCAAATTGGATAATGGATAGCTTAGATATTAAATCTACTAGTTGATATATATTTATGTTGGGAGGAGCAATAACATCTTAGGTTTCTAAAAAAACAAACTATTATTTCTAGATGTACTATGGAGTTTGAGTTAATAATTTTAGACATAACTTGCAACGAGGTTGAATGGTTAAGAAATCTCTTGTTAGATATGCCTATAGTAAGTAAACCAATATCGGCCATATCGATACAATGTGATTGTAAAGTTATTATAGACCTTGTTAGACAATCTCACACTAATAGAAAGATGAATAGACATGTGCAAATAAGATATAAATCTCTCAAAGGATTGATAAATAAGAATATGGTATCCATTAACTTTGTGAGATCCTGAAAGAATATGGCCGATGGCTTGACAAAGGTCTACCCAAAAAGGGTGTTTATGAATTATCGAGGTGGATGGGGTTAAGCTTATAGGGAGTCACTAATAGGAGTAACCCAACCTTTATAATTGGAGATCCCATAAAGAATGTTCAATGTGGTAAAAATAACCTATAGAGCGTAACTTAAAATAAAGGCACTATTTTATAGGAGTGCGTCTCCTCCCCATCCCTATAATAATAATGCTTATTTGTGTGATGTTAAGGAATGGTTTGACCCTGAATGAGCCAAGGAAAATATTTTTGCAAAGTACATGTCATACGTACCCTTGGAGGACTCACCTAAGTGAGAGTTATCGTGAAGCCGCGACCGTGGGAATTAGGCTATTTTTTAAAAACTCTCATGAGAATCAAGATTAGAGCGCATAACCATTAATAGCGCTACCCGCTTTTGAACCATGTCTAGATTGATATTATGTGTGTGACAATTGAAATTTGATCAAGGGACCTAATTCAAGGCATAGTCCATTAGGGCTCTCTCAAATGAAAATTGTCAACACTGAGTGTAGGCTCAAGTCCGGAAGATTCCTACACCTATTGCACAATATATAATTGCCCAATTATATTTTCTTTATGTGTATATGATTTTTTGGTTTTGAAGTTTTAAAACTTATGAGGGACTGTTGGAATTTAAAGTTTCAAAACTTCAAAATAACTTCCCAAATTATTATTATTATTATTATTATTATTATTATTATTATTATTATTATTATTATTATTATGATAATTATTTTGATTTAATTTATATGTGTAACTCTTGTTTTATTATTTTGATTTTATTAATGAGAGGAATTATTATGGTTTTAATTTTGTAATTAAGGTACTTGACCTCTACCCCTATATAAAGAGTGGTAAGTAGGGGTGTTTTCGGTCGACGTAGGAACCGGGGTACCCCAAACCAAATGTAAAAGTTAGGTTTCAGTTTTGGTTCGATTCGGTTTCGGTTTAGAAATCTTTTAAACCTAAACTCGAACCAAATATTTTGGTTCGGTTTTATTCGATTTTTACTTATATTTTTTTTAAATAACTTTAACAAAAAAAACAATGGCATAAAATAATGAATGTAACTCGGTACAAAACAAATTAAACTTGTGGCAAAAAATAAATTAAACATGTATGGCAAAACAATGGCACTAAAAAGGCCAATAAGTGCTCAAAACTAAAAGATGCAGCTAAAGCAATTGAAATTTATAATTAAAAGTAATGAAAGACGCATGAACATTACTCATTAATAAAACACTTGCCTTTTTAAATCAAATTGAAAGATGTAGTTCAGTTTTTTTAAAAATATGATGGACATAGTTTAAAAGCATGAACATTACTAATTAATCAAATACTTGCCTATTTAAAAACTGAACAATGAACATTACTAATTAATAAAATACTTGCCTATTTAAAAAATTCAATTCGGTTCGGTTTTGGATAGGCCAGCCCCGAACCGAATTATTCGGTTTTGGTTCGGTTCAGTTTTTCCATTTTTTGATTTGGTTTTTTTTTGGTTGGAGGTTTTACAGATCAGTTAGGCCAGTTCAGTCAATTTTCGGATTGAGTTTAACAGCCCTAGCGGTGAAGCTTTCATTTGGATACAAGAAAACAAGAAAAATATATACAAGTATACTATCTCCCACACCAACATTTCTTCCTCTCATACTATTTTGTCATATACTACTTTCAAGATGTTGTTGGGTAATTTGATCGGATTGGTTCTATTTTGTCTTCTCGTGGACGTGCACATAGAGGTGGTGTTGTTGAAAGTTGTACGGGTTTTATCTTGGAGACTTTATTGATTGCTAAAACCTGCACGTAGGGAGACGATAAAGTCTTTAAGACAGCGTGTTTTATCGCCACTCTCATATAGGCCAGCCTTTGAATTTTACTTTATTCTATTTTTGATTATTTTGTTTGCTAAATAATCTTAGTTAGTTCTCTACAAAACATAGTACACTAAATTTGTAACACAATTTTCCTTAAAGACCCTATTGTCACTACATGGGTTGATATGTCATGCTTTTAGGGCATAATTAATCTTGGGTCATGTATTCCGCCCTTTTTGCTTTTTTTAGTTAATGAATTTTATTATAAGAGTGTTAGTACAAGCACCCTAAAAAATTAGTTTTAATGCCCTTTAAAAAAAAATCAAAGTAACATGACTCCATTCTATGACTTTTAAGGCACCCAATTTTTTTCTTAGCTTTCTCGTCCTCCTTCACTAATAGAAAAATGCAAACCATTTTATGCAATTAAAATAATATTTTTTTTTATTGTGATGATACACAATCTCTTATCTTTTCCTTTATTTTTTCTTTTACATTTAGTAATTTAATTAAAACAAGTAGAATTATTTTTAGCACATCAACAAAGGAACGACATTCAAACTCACGACCTCCTTCGTAGAAAGGGAAATAATATCCCTTATTTTAACACAATTATTCTTGTATATTTACATACAAATTATGTATATATTAGTGTTATTTTTTTTTCTTACATTTAGTCTTGTATTGAAAGTAGATAATAAAATATAAGAGACTTCGCATAATTAAGTGTTGTAAAAAAATGATAATAAGGTGTTTGTATTTTCTCTCTCTTATATTTTTAATTAATGCTACTGTATGAAAATATTTTTAATTAATACTATTATATAAAAATATTTTTAGAATACCAATTAAAAGTTCACATTCTTTGTCTATGATATGACAAACAACTGGCCCTAAATTCAACCAAGGCAAAATATCTCATTATTTTGATACCTGCAATTGTACAAACATATGATCGTAATATGCTTAACCAAGCTCAAGCTCAAAGCAACATTGTATAATAACATGTTTACTTGTGCAAATCATTCGACCAATTTCATCCTCCCATGATTCGGAAGGCAGTTAAGTATTGTATAACAACTTGTTTACATGTTTTTTTTGTGGTGCTTTAATAAATAAGGGTGTTTTTTTAAAATTAAAAATTAAGCATGGAAACTTGAAAAATAGGTGTTAAAATTAGATTTTAAAAGTGCTTTTATCGGTACCTTTATTATAAAGGTTTAATTCATTTTACAAGTTTAGTTTATTTTTATTGACCTCTTTAAAGACTTCTTGCAAGCTCTTTGTAAACTTCATTTATCTTTTTTTGTTTTTTATCGAAGCACTCTTTCTTATATTTCTGTATTAGATGGATTAAAAGAAAAAAAAAGTTTTACGGCCACTAGTTCAAGTATTACCCTATTCCTTTTGGATCTCCTTTTCATACATACTTGCGTATTCAGAAAAATCAAAGTATATGGAACATATTTTTCTAGAAAAAGAGGTATCTAAATTATACTGAAGTTAACAAAATAGATTCACAGTTTTCTGAATTATACATATATTAATTTCAATAATCAATCTATACAAATATAATTTTTTTTTAATATTCATTTGTCTAAAAACTTTGAAATATTTCAATCACCAATTGTACAATTATCATTAAATAAATTGAATCGATAACTCCATTCATAAGACACCAACAAGACACAAAAGACATTGGCTTGATAAAATATCTTGGTCAGAGTTTAAAATATATCCTTTTTTTAAGATAAAAATATATAACCTCAGTTTCTAGCAATAACTAACATGCGAGTCATATGTCTTCAAAATAAGTGAGGAAGGGGCTTCTATCTCGTTTTCTAGAAAGAGGGACCGAGTAAATAATCCATTTCTTGTTATCTTCCCCTTTCGTCGGTACACCTGTAAGTAACGAAAAACCAAGTATAACTCCCTTTAGATAGAGATTTATAAACGTCACCTTTTCAAAATTCCTGCTCTCCCTATATTATTATATCATTTTTCCATGACCAACCTTCTCCAGATTTCCATCAATTTCAACACGCCACATGTTGGTTTAAACCAGAGGCAAAGTTGTTCTTTAAAATTACCGAAACCCTTCAGTAGTTATCCTTTTTCAACAACTGGGATTTGTTCGTTTCATCAAAATGGGCACGGATTTGGTTCTTTCAAAGGGAGATTGCAATTATTGGAAGTGGGCGTCGGTAAAAAGGGGATTTTGTTTGATGGGTTGAAGGATAAGACAAAGAGGAGGAAGGTTCTTGTTAAATTCAATCTAGGCCCAGGACGTAACGGCGGCGGTGGCAGTGGTGGTGGGGGTGGTGATGGTAACACAGCTAGGGTTTTGGGTAACCTTGCTTTAGCTGTTGGTTTGACTTATCTTTCTTTCACTGGGCAACTTGGTTGGGTTTTGGATGCAATTGTTTCTGTTTGGGTACATTTCTCTCTACACAAACATGTATAGATTTACTTACGCTTGCATATATAGGTTGAGCTATCTATCTATCTTATAATTGTGTGATCAATATAGTTTCACTCATAACGGCTACAAGAATTACATAGAGGAATATGGAATGTCTATGATTTGCATAATACTGTTTTGGTTCCCATCTTGAGATCCTATGTAAACTTTCTATTTTTTCCCTTCCTCATAATGTCTAATTGCTCATTGGCCATTGAAGTTTTCCTTGGACATGTCAAAATTTCAAGATATTCATTCAGGTAGCTAGTTCTTAGATTTTGCATCTGAATTAAGAATAAGAACCAAAATAGATTTCAAAACTAAAAATTGTGTTGGTTTGTTAGATTAGTAGGTGGCCAACGGCAGTAGTTACCTTTGATTTCAAATGCATGTCCCATTATTTCTATATTACTTGTTGGCTTAGCCAGGCATATGGTAGCATGTGGAGCTTGTACAAATTACTATACAAGCTTATTTTACCATGGTCGACATGAGTTACTTATCTAACTTATCTAATGTTTCTCTTCTATGCTTCTGTTGTTATCCCATTGTAAAATTTTCAGGTATGGAGTTTTATCTAGTAATATTTGGTTTTTTAGGTTGTTTGTGATTGCCATCTTATTACCTTAGTCATTTTTAGTATTTGTATCTGATGTGTTGATAATTTTTACACATCCAGCTCCTTGTGGTGATTCTACCAATATTGGGCTTGGGAGCTTTTTTCTGGTGGGCGGGACGAGATATAGTTGAAGGCAGCGTGAGGCTACTTTCTCTTCTTTCTATGCTATGCTCACTAGTTTCTTTGCACAGCAAAAATAAAATTTTAATCGCTTGTTTGATAAAAAAAAGTTGGAAAATGATTGAAAACACTATTAATTTTATTGAGAAGGTGGAAAATGAGATGAGTAATTTAGTGAAATGCTCTATTACATTTTTGGTTTTCCCTGGAATAAAATTCTTTGGTTTGGGGGGCAAGAAAAATTTCCATGGAAAATATGGAAATAGGGACTCTCACCAAATCACTCATATCTTTTTCCAACTTCTCGTAAAAATTAGTAGTGTTTCAGTCATTTTCCAACTCTTTTTTTTTAATAAACAACCTAAATATATGTTTACTGCAGCTCGAAGCTGTTTTATTTATGAACAAAGATTTTTCCTTTTGTTTGTGTCTGTTTTCTGGATAAGTTATTGTAAACAAGCTCTGTTGCCAGTTGATTTTATTTATTGAAATTTTTGTTTACATACAGTGCCCAAACTGTGGAAAAGATTTTCAGATTCTCAAGTAAGAAATTGGAATTCCACTATGTTTTGAGATAATATATGAAGCCTCTATGCGGTTGGTTATTTAACCCACTTGCTAATATCATTTGTTGCAGATCTGCATTAAATGATGATTTGCAGCTGTGCCCCTTCTGTAGTCAACCTTTCTCAGGTAAAGGTGTAGGCTGTGGATCTGTTTCTTCAAATTAAACTTTATTCCAACCATTTGAAGTTTGCTATATGAATCTTGCTTCTATTCATTTTATTTAGACTCATACTTTATTCTTTGGGATTAGTTTATGATTTTATCATATGGCATTTATATCAATTGTCTTAGACTCTATACTTACTGTTAGGAACCATCCGTTCCAAAAGCTTAAGCTATTAGGTAGTGGGCAAACAATGTATATCATGCTTTTCAACACTCCCCCTCACGTGTGACCCCCACTTGCACATGGAGAGACAAACCATACTGCACAAACACAAAGGGCGAAACAAATGCAAGAGAGAGGATTCGAATCCAGGACCTTGCGAACCTGAGCTCTAATACTATCATAGGAACCGTCTACCCCAAAAGCCTAAGCTATTAGGTAGTGGGCCAACAATGTGCATCATGCTTTTCAACATTAAAAATGCTGCAGCCTTTGCATTTTATAAGCCTGAAATATTTTGGATTTCATTTTCAGTGGTTGACGATGAGTTCATACCGGATCCCGTGAAGTTCTACAACCAGCCTAACTCATTTGATCAAGCATTTTCCGACTTATCTGAATTCTCTCGACGTTCAAAGCAAGGTACTCTTTATAAATCTAATTGCTTCATAAAACCCTTAGTTATATAAATACAGTCCTGTTTGGTTCCCAACTTCCCATTGAAAATGAAATGGTTCGAGCTGTTACGTATTTTCACATATTACATTATATTCATTCATGTTGCAATAATCTTATTTCTGGTGAATGAAAATAGTTTCTGGCATATTATGGTAGCAATTTCATCAAGCATGGTCAAGTAGCATGACGACAGTTTCTTCACTTCAACGCATTTGAGTGGAACATTAAATAAATTTCAGAAGAAACTTGAGCTACCATAAGTAGCAGATATTGTGACTTATGTGCAACATGTTTCTTTTCTTTGTTGGGCAAATGTAATGAAAAATTATCTTCTGTTCAGCGTGTTGAATGTAATTCCCCTAGATGGATTTTCAAATGTTGTGAGGAAATAACTGCCACAAGATCTTTATCAGAAACTGGTTTGAAAAAGGAAAGAGGTATGGTTTTGCACGTAAATGCAGTAAAATTGTAAAAGTTTTATTTATTTGTTTATCTTTTGATTAGTTTACTCCCTATTTTAATGTGACTTTTAGGCTCCGTTTGATAGCAACATGGAAAATGAAAATAAAAGCAACTAATTTGGGTAATAAAATGGAAAATAAGTTGAGGCATATAGTGAGATCCTCTTCATCTCATACTTATTTTGTGAGTATATGTCTTCTATCCTCTTTTAATATTTTGAGGAAAAATTTTCTCCACCATCTTCCAAAGAAAATTTTGTCATGGAAAAAAGCCAAAGGCAAGAGTTAATCTCACCACATCTCTCAATTTATTTTCCATCTTCTCACCTAAGTTAGTTATTTTTCTTTTCATTTTCCATGTTGCTATCAAACGGAGCCTTAGGCTTTGGGATTTTAGAAGTCACCAACAACCAGGCCGACAACGTGTTTATGTATAATTTGGTTTGAAATGCTTTTGTTAGTTGAAGAGTACGAGGGCAATTTGGTCAATTTGAAAACATTAGCAGAGTTATAAGGCCTTGGGAAATGGCAGTTGATTATCAGAATGGGGAAGTCTAATTTCAGCATTGAATTAAGGGCAAAGTCGAAAAACCCTGAAATAGTTTACCTTTGTATGGATCTATTATATTGATATTACTGATTGACTCGAAATTTCTTTTACTTGTTTCTTTTTCCTGAATCAGAGATGCGGTGAGTTATTGTACAATTAGTGATGTATTATTGTTTTGTTAAGTTTCTACTTACTATTTTTTTTATTTTTTTATGAAATTCACAAATCTCTAATTTGGTTCCATGATTTTTGCAGGGAAAGGTAAATCTAAAGCAATCGTTGATGTTGAAGCCGAAGTTAAAGATGCAGATTGAGGCCCTTCCACCCATGATTTCCTGTGATGCGGTAATAATCCTTTAATGCAATTTAAGAAATCAAAATGGGAGCAATCACTTTGGGCAATAGTGAAACCCTAGCATCTCTTCTAAAATATTAGAAACTAATCATGCCCCTTTCTTATGGAACATTGATTCAGTGCTTGTTAGCAGGCATGACGGCTCTTTAGTTATTTTCATTGTTCCTTTTTGCCTCTACATAAAGCAATATTTTCGTATGAGTTGAATGCGGATTTTGCTTACATCAAGTGAGAGATCATGAATACCGCCCCAATTAGATGTTTTGTAGTTGGCATAAAAATTGGACCGATTTTCTATATAATTTTATTTATCAAGGATGCATTTCTAATTATGTTTTTTCCCCAAATGTGCTGCAGATAGTAGAGAGAGAGCATATGATCATAATGTTCAAGTTTCTCCTCTACTCATAATGCCGGGAGTGGACCTTTGAGCCAAGTGGCTCTGTAACCAAATTTTGCCTGCCTGAAATACCTGTTGTATATTAAAGTCTCATGTGCGACACAAATATCTCTTGTACATTACAATCCATGTTATTTGTTGAGCGTGTATTTCAAAGATTGGAGACGGATTGAAGCATAACTAGATTATAAAATGATTTATCTTTTAGAATTATTTTTGTATTTTCTTTTTTCATACAAGTCGAGTGTAACCTTCTCATAACCATGTTCAGTACTCATTTTGTCACAAATTAAGATTCTGCGGATTTTTTTTAATGTACTAAATTAATAGTCAAAATTCTTTTTTTAAGACATAATCAATATATCGTCTAAGAAAACTTAGCATGCTTTTGTTTTATTAATAGCCTGTTTACATGAAATTAGTGTATATTCGTAGTATAAATATTTAGCTTACTTGACACAAAGTACAAACACGTCTTATATAACTAAAGAAAGCCCACACGTTATAGGGGGCCTGTTCAGAAGGAAGAGCAAGTCACTATAATCAGTACAGATCTCCAACAGTCATCACCAAAAACTACATAACGTGCTTCCAGATACCCTTGAACATAATTTGAGTAATTTCAAATCCAGAGTTCTAAAGCCAACCGCACTGCCTTACATATTCATACTTATTATACAGCCTTCTATTTGTGTTCCTTGCGGCGACAGCTCTCTGTAACCATCAAATCAGCCAAAATGCGATTCCCGACAAATTCGGTAGCCATGAAGTTTCTGATCACGTCTTCAGGTTTTTCAAATCCATGCGTATTTCGAGAGCTTGATTTAGCATCTTGCTGTTGGTCAATCAAGTTTCTACAATCGATAGAGTCTTCTCCTGGTCCAACTTTCATTTGTTGTTTTTTGTTACTCTCGGATTTCACATCACGCATTGTTTGGGAAACAATTTTAGAGAATGCTTTTCCTCCTGCGCATAAAATTAAACAAACTTGGAGCTAGAGCACACTTCAAATCAGCTACGTAAATCATTTTCCTCCATTATATATACCTGGTCTGGCTACCGCAATATATTTTGTGATACCATGGCCTTTAAGGTTTTAATTATCATATTTAATCATGTGTCGGTCACATGTATCAACTTTGTGTACTTATCATGGCCGCGTGCATGGTAGTATTCCAAGTGTAGAGTGGATTTTGAACTTCTTGTGCAATATTTTGTTGGAGTTTGAGTTTAGAGGTGATGCATCTAGGTACCGCTGATCGAGACATCTATCTATATAATAGAGGTGATGCATTCAGGCGCTAAGCTGGCTGATGCAATATGTGCGTAGTAATAATTTGTTGATTTTTTATTTTGTAGTTTTTGGGGTAATGAATCGTGTTATTGACCCAATAATAATACTAAACATATTAGCTCGACCCGATAATACTTTTCCTCTCAAGTATGCCTGGAGAAGACAGCTCAAATGATGTGTGTAGCACTTCTCTGTTAATGTCGGCCATCCAATACATTAAGGGCGTCTTTGGATACCCCAATTCCATAGGATGGAATTGGAATTGGGGTATGATTTTCTAATTCTGCTGTTTGGATGTCCCAAAATGCCTAAATTTGGAATTCAACTTGAATTCTAAAACCATAAATATGTGAAAGATTGAATTCTACGCTGCTACTTGTGTTTTCCAAAACCAATTCTAGTTCAATTCCACGAAACAAAACAAAACAAAAAAAAAGACGACAGATCTCGTCGATCTCTGCTTCCTCTTTCGTCGATCTCCGTCTCATTCACAGTACGTTTCTTCACACTTCACTGCCTCTACTCTACACTAGGGTTTCTTCCGCCTCTACTCCACACTAGAATTTCTTCACGCTTCACCAATAGCTAGGGTTTCTTTACCTCGTTTTCACCTCTTTTTCGAGATACAATCACACCGGTGATTTGTCCATTCCAGCAACAATTTCAAAGGCATCTTCTGGTGAGTCCACCTCGTGTTTTCTCTCTCAGCCATGTATAAAGGATAATTGATTTTATGATTATTTTTAAAAAAATGGAACCAAATACAATGCATTTAAATTTGTTATCATTTAATTTGTGAAACACTAGTATTTTATTTTATAATATTTTAAAGCTCCTGTTTATATATTGTGCATTCCAAGTGTTCGATGTTTTGCTTGACTAAGCTTTGGTATGTTTTTCTATCTTTCGGGTGTTAAGGAATTGATGGGTCTATTGGTAACAGGTGCCAAAGGAACTATAGGTCTACTTTTAATGATCAAATGGCAACACTTTGTAATGCTTACTTTTGCCAAGCCAGTGTTTATGATTTAGATATTCAGGATTCCAAATGTGGGAGATTGCTAAAGTATCCATAACCTTTCGAGAGTTGTGACTTATCTCTTTATTTTCCCCAAAATCATTTAATCTAGTGTCTCTAGTCTGTTGTTTGATTGAGTACACTAGTACATGAATTCACAAACAACTTAAATGCATTAGGAAAAGATTTCCCCACTGGCTTGTTAACTCACCACAACCGAAATTGTATTTCAAGCTTTTGGCAGAATATTGTACCCACATTTGAACAATTTTAACAATACATATATGTGTGTGTATATGTATATTTAAATTGGAACACCCCAACCTTTTGGCTGCTGAAATGATTGGTTTATGATGATATTGCATTATTGCCTGTATATATCGGGATTGTTAAAGTGAAGAAAGATGTTTCCTTTCAAGTAGCAAATATCTTTCTCTATCTAGTACGTGCACAGGCAACATGAACATCCCATGTGTTTGTGAGAAGGCTTAATTAGTGGGAAATGAAATGCAGGTTTTTTAGTATAAATTTTTGTACTGTCTTTTCTAATGTTTATTCTGGAGAGTGTGGATTATTTTATGTAGTTGAAAATTGAAGGATTGTTAACGCTGTGAGTGTTCTATAATGGAGTTGAAATCCACGAAATAATTAGACAACCAATAGAAGTCATCTGTGGCAAAAAAGTTTTAATTATTTAACTGTTACAGAGGAGCAAAGTGAACAGAGAAAGATCTAGTTTAAAAGAGGTTTCGATAACTAGAGCTAGAAAATATATGGATGTATGTATGAATACTACTGTCTGCACTTGATAACAAAAATAATATAATTGCGGGTCAAATTCAAGCTAACGGGTTAACCCAAAACACGACCCATTTATTTCACTAGTTAATTTGCTCATTAACTAGTGAAATTGATCAATTCAGGTTGCACTATCTAGTTAGAGAATCTTGATGTTTTGGATCATATCACACTGAGTAATATATTGGATGGGTCCCAAGAAATATATGTTTCGACTTTTGATGTACGACAAAAAAATGGAGGAATTTTATGTCCAAACAAACGAATCTTCTGATGGTTAAGCTCAAAAACTTTATCTGGCAGAATAAAATTAATCTCTCAACTTTTTGCCTAGACTAAATGGTACCTTTGGAGAAAATTTATGTTTCTCAATCGAAGTTTAGTTGGTTTATAATAGCAAACTTGTTATATAAGTTTATGAATTAGTTATCTAGTTGTGATTACATTTATATGTGTGTGTATTTTAAATGATTGCGATTTCTATTTGTTCAGAGCCTGTATACATTGATGATGTTGAGAATGTGCTTGATGATTTTATGCTCTCCCTCAACACTGAGATTGCAGATGGTAGCATTGAGGACGTACACCACTTCTTGTAGTTGTAACCCTGAATTATCGCTTTCCATGCATGTTGGTGTAAATTATTTCATTACGATAGGGATATAATACTGCTGACATAGGCTGGCATTTATGCCCCATTCTTTTATGACGTCTTCTACTCACTTTCGCGTAAAACCTGCCAATTGCATATAATGCAGGACAGCTCCAAATTTGTAAGCACATTTGAGGTTGTAGGAGTAGGGAGAAAGGAGGGTTGGGGCAGGATAATCTTGTCAATAATTACTCGGGCGTCTTGGGAAAATGGCTTTGGAGATTTGATTTGGAACAAAATACTCTTTCATGTTCCATTATTAGGAGCATGTTTGGTGTTCACTGAAATTGTTGGGATTCTAAAGTAGTAGGAAGGGGCACTTTCTTTTAGTCCATGGAAAGCAACTTCTCAAGGGTTTAATGAATATGAGCAATTGAAACTCTTTGGCCTGTCTTTCTTTCCCTCCTTGTTATTCTTATTGTTGTATTTTTTTATTATCTTTTCTTGGTTCTTACAGAAAACAAGTGGGCATTTATGTTTTTGGGCCAAGTGATTTCAACTCGGTTTGAATGTGGGGGTTTTAAGAGCTTGTTTGGTTTATGCTATATCATCAATCAAAATATCATTTTTGATTGTAAACAAGAAACTCCATTAAATAAAAGGATATAATATTTTACAAGAGGGTCGAACGTACAGTCCACCTAAAGAAGAGAAGAAAAACAAAAGAGAAACAAAAATTGTACAAACGAGGAAAAGTACTTATCAATTGAAAATGGTAGCAAACTAGAGGACAAAAATTTGAGAATTTATTTATGAAAATGAGCAATTGAAACAAATTGAGTTCATTTTGTTGGGGCAATCCAGCTGCGCTCTTAAGTTAGTCAAAAGTACTTTATTTATAATTGCACATTCATTGCTATTTTGTTTAGAGCATATGTGAAATTTTTGTGGTTTTTTTTTTATTTGTCTAGATATATGGGAATGCTATAGGTTGACTATGAAAGTTGCATTAAGTAGCATAGAAACTTCATTTTTCAAATGAATTAGAAATTACATCTAATTACAATTTTAGTTTAATATGAGCTAAAATTAAAATATAGATTTGTTAATATGTGTATATATGTGTGTATGTATATATATATATATGAAGTTAGTTTAATATGAACTGAAATTAAAATATAGATTTGTTAATATGTGTATATAGGTGTGTATGTATATATATATATGAAGAGCAAAATCTAATACAAAAAACAATGTGTATTAGATTAGAGAGCATTTAAAGATAGCGTTCAATTGTAGTCAAAAACATTTTTTTTGAAAATCAAATGAATTCTACAAATTAGCCAAACAATCAAATTTGGAATTCTAATGGAATTCTAAATGAAAACTATATAATATCCAAACAATGGTATTCTAATTCTATGACATTTCAATTCTTGGAATTGCAATACCATAGAATTATAATTCTAATAGAATTCTAAAACTGTGTTACCAAACACACCCTAAATGATTCTACAGGTACACCGATACTTATGCAAAATTTTATATGGAGCCTTAATAACAAGATTGCTGGGCACAAGGGTATGTACGTCTTTCAAGCTTCACCTCTCTATAAATATCATGTATTTTGAAAAGAAAAGAAAAGAAAATCATGTATAGCTTAGACTATTGATTTACCGACATAATAAGCCAAGACCACTAGCGAATATACATGATCATGAATTGAATATCAGCCTTCCTCTAATAACAGAGAATCAGAGATGCATGCAAAATAAACAATGTGAATAAACAATGTGGATGGTAGAAATCTAACCAAGCCCAACAAGGATAAAATCGGTCCAAATTGATAGAGTTGGCAATATGTATCAAAGGTGGTGAATAGTAATGGAGATAAGATTTTGTTTGTGGAGTAAGTTCATCCTGTGGCTGTTATACCCAATCTGGCACTATATCCTCCTTGGTGTGTGAGTATTCTTCACTTGGCTCTTTGGTCTGATAGAAAGTAATTACAGTAATGGTTATTTTTCTCTTCGAGAGATAAATTGTGAGAGTGAACGTTGGGTAATAAAGTTGGAATCCCCACTATGTAAACTCCCCCTTCTATTTCTAGAAATAGAATTAGGGTTCCAATGTTCATTAGATTAATAGTAAAAAGACTATACAAAGTATAACTTGTGCACCAAACTTGCACTTTTCATGTGGGGGTGTAACATTATATATAACTAACTTTGTACTTTACAGGTGTCCACTTATTGTTCGCTTTGACGCCCATATCAGCAATGAATGCTAATTATGCGCATGAGTACAAGTGGTCTTTCTCCTTTCTCCCATTGGTTGGATCAACCATATTGACATTCTCGTCATCCCCGATTTCAAGGATATACTCGGCTAACTCACTTATACTCGGCTGGAGACTTACAGGTTCCTCTGGCTATTATAGTCCTTGTTCCTTACTTGGGCTTATCCTAAGAATGTTCAGTGAACCTGGGCTTGCTCTGGTATATCCAGCTCATATAGGGGCTTTATTTTTAACCTCCCACAAACAAGATGATATTTAAACTAAAATGAGCTAGGTTAATTTCCTACCTAAAATAAAATAAAACAAAAGTTCATGTGTGGTACATAAATAAAGGGTGTTCCTAAATGCACCCACATAATCCGTCTTCTCACCCCACTTAAAGTTTAAATTACATTAATCTTAACCTAAAAAATAGCGTAAAACCCATTCTACTCACCTCGATTTCTATACATTAAAAAAGCGCCACCAATTTATCTTCTCACCCACTTAAATTTTTAAAAATTAATACAAAACTATATTCTTTCACATAACTACAATTTCAAGTGATATATTGTTGCTAACAACGGAAGCACAAAAAATGAAACTTAGGGCAGAGATCTTCATAAATTGAACCCTAGATCTAACAGTCTGCATCGGAACCATCTGTAAGGATTAATTAACCCTAAAACCTTAATCTTAAGATCGTGTATCACATCAATTATTAAGAGATAAAGGAGGTATGTATCTGAATCCATTGGAGAAGATGATTAAGGAGAAGAAGGTTAAGGAAGTCTTCCAATTGATACGTGATTTCCTTTTGCTTAATTTTTTTTCTCTGTTGAAGAGGAATTAAAGAGTTGGGATAATCACGTTCAAATGGGGACCATAACCCTTTAGTTACGTGATAACTGTTTTGGAACTGCCAAAGCAGTTTTCACCTTTGAATATTTTTAAATTGGCCCCTCATCAATTTAAAAATTACAATTTGGTCTCTACACATTAATTCCATAACAAAAATACCCTTAAACCTAATTAAAAATTTAATTAGATCACTTAAGTTTAGGCTTCTTAATGATAATACACACATTAATAATTTACATGTGTGATCCCAATTAAGATTAATATAAAATTAATCTAACACCATCTTCATCCAAGCAATACCAATGTAGCTGAAGAGAGCACAAGCACTCATATGGCAAATTGTGCGGAAAATAGGATACTTGAATCCATAATTACTTAGCAAATACTTGTTCAACAATAAAACCCCGATGTTGGAGGAGTACCACGATGTAACCGATCCGATCGTGAAGAATCAGCCTTGAGGCTTAATTGAAGACATCGAATGAATCCAATTCGAATTATATATATATATATATATATAAATGATATATGTTAGGGTTATGGTAATGTTGAAAGTGAAGGAAAAGGATTATTACTATGATATGATACTTATAATTTATTTGGATTATTAGGAATTGTGGATGAAACTCCGCCAGTGTTACTTCAATGCTGCCGGTCCCAAGCCCGGGTAAAGGAGGAGGGTTGTGTTAGGCAGTCGGCAGCCAACGTTAAACTTAGTCGAATCTTTATGACATGGACAAACGATATAAGAGTGTTAATGCTAGGTCGTTGCCCAGAAGCAACGCGCTGGATCGTCCGAGTCCAGTGACAAATGAGCAAGGGCCGCTACATCGCCGCCTGGGTGTAGTGAAAAATAAGCAAGGGTTCCCGCATCTTTGTGAACGGGTGCGGGTAAAGAAGCTAGTTCATGATAGGAGGATTCGTTTTGGGACTTGGAATATAGGCACACTCACAGGAAAATCGATGGAAATAGTTGACACTATGATCAGGAGGAGGATCAATTTCATGTGCCTTCAAGAAACTAAGTGGGTTGGAGCTAAGGCGAAGGAATTAGACACTTCGGGTTTTAAGCTTTGGTACACTGGCAAGGTTAAATCGAGAAATGGAGTGGGTATAATTGTCGACAAATGGTGGAAGAAGGACATTGTAGATGTAAAGAGGGTAGGAGATAGGATCCTAGCCCTAAAATTCGTAGTGGAGCAGGACACTTTTAATGTGATAAGTGCTTATGCACCTCAAGTCGGGTGTGAAGAACACCTCAAGATAAAATTTTGGGAGGACTTAGAAGGCTTGATCCAGGATATACCACTTAGAGAAAAGATTTTCCTAGGAGGGGATCTGAATGGGCACGTAGGGAGCTCTTCTGAAAACTATAGGGGGGTGCATGGAGGTTATGGCATTGGGGTGGTAAATACCGAGGGAAAATCTATCCTTGATTTCTCGTCTGCTTATGATCTTATGGTTGCCAATACATGTTTTAAGAAGCGGGAGGAGCACCTCATCACATACAAGAGTGGGGCAGCATGCTCGCAGATCGATTTCTTCCTCTTTAGGAAAGGAGATCGAAAGAGTTGTATGGACTGTAAAGTCATACCTGGAGAGAGCTTGACTACCCAACATAGAGTCCTGGTGATGGATATACGAGTTAAGGGGAAAGTGAAGAGAAGGGGCCAAGGTAAGGTTTCAAGGATTAGATGGTGG
This sequence comes from Lonicera japonica, assembly GCA_021464415.1. Lineage (NCBI taxonomy): Eukaryota > Viridiplantae > Streptophyta > Magnoliopsida > Dipsacales > Caprifoliaceae > Lonicera > Lonicera japonica. The sequence goes on from CM038463.1 coordinate 74,494,299, forward strand.
CATTTGAAGGGTGAAAAACAAAGGATCTTTCAACACAAGGTGCTGGAGGGAGGGTTTTGGGAGGCAAACGGAAGCGCAAATGATATGTGGGACAAGGCGGCCGAGGGGATCAGGAAGATAGCTAAAGAGACGCTGGGTGAATCAAGAGGGTGTGGACCTAGGGATAAAGAATCTTGGTGGTGGGATGATAGTGTACAAGATAAAGTTAAGGTAAAAAGGAAATGCTTTAAAGCTTGGTCTCTATGTAAGAATGCGGAAAATTGGGAATCTTACAAAGAAGCAAAGAAAGAGACTAAGAAGGCGGTGAGTGAGTCGAGGACTAAAGCTTTTGATGGATTATACCAATCTTTAGGCACCAAAGCTGGGGAAAAAGCTATTTACCGACTTGCTAAAGGTCGAGAAAGGAAGACAAAAGACTTGGATCAAGTGAGATGCATTAAGGACGAAGAAGGTAATGTCTTGGTTAAAGAACAAGACATACAAGAGAGATGGAAGAACTATTTTCACAAATTATTTAATGAAGGTTACGAGATTTTAGCAAGTGGAGATGAGCTGAACATGCGAGAGGATGACCAAAATTTCACCTTTTATCGCAGAATTCAAGAAAAGGAAGTGAAAGAAGCATTGATACGAATGGATAGTGGTAAAGCAGTTGGGCCAGATAGTATACCTATTGAGGTTTGGAAGGGTCTAGGTGATAAAGGCATTGGTTGGCTCACAAGGTTTTTCAACAAGATATTGAGGTCAAAGAAGATGCCGGAAGAATGGAGGAGAAGCACCCTAATCCCGATTTATAAGAATAAAGGGGATATACAAAATTGCGCCAATTACAGGGGGATTAAACTCATGAGTCATACTATGAAGTTATGGGAAAGGGTGATTGAGCGGAGACTAAGAAAAGAAACCAGCATTTTAGATAATCAATTTGGTTTTATGCCCGGAAGGTCGACCATGGAAGCAATTTACTTGTTGCGGCGTTTGATGGAGCAATATCGGAGGGATCAAAAGGACCTACACATGGTTTTCATTGACTTGGAGAAGGCGTACGATAGGGTACCCAGAGAGATTTTGTGGAAAGCCCTAGAGAAGAAAGGGGTTAGGATTGCCTATATTCGTGTTATCAAGGACATGTATGAAGGAGCTATGACTAGTGTGAGAACACATAGTGGGTCCACAGAAGATTTTCCTATAACTATAGGACTACACCAAGGGTCAGCTTTGAGCCCTTATCTGTTTACCTTGGTCTTGGATGTACTCACGGAACACATTCAAGAGCCAGCACCGCGATGTATGCTGTTTGCAGATGATATTGTCCTAGTGGGTGAGTCCAGAGAAGAGCTAAATGGGAAGGTGGAAACTTGGAGACAAAATTTAGAAGCGCATGGCTTTCGTTTAAGCAGAAGTAAGACAGAATACATGGAGTGCAAGTTCAATAAAAGGCGGAACACTACTAACTTAGAGGTAAAAGTTGGGGATAATGTCATACCACAAGTCACTCGGTTTAAGTATCTTGGATCCATTATACAAGAAGATGGGGAGATAGAGGGAGATGTAAATCACCGGATTCAAGCAGGATGGTTGAAATGGAGGAAAGCTTCGGGTGTGTTATGTGATAAAAAGGTACCACTCAAGTTAAAAGGAAAATTCTATCGTACCGCGGTTAGACCAGCAATGTTGTATGGGACTGAGTGTTGGGCGGTCAAAAGCCAACACGAGAATAAACTAAGTGTAGCTGAGATGAGAATGTTGAGATGGATGAGTGGCAAGACTAGGAAAGATAAGATCAGGAATGTTACCATCAGAGAGGGAGTTGGGGTGGCACCTATTACAGAAAAGATGGTTGAATCTCGACTTAGATGGTTTGGGCATGTATGGAGGAGACCTGCAGATGCCATGGTTAGGAGAGTTGATCATATGGAGGGAAGCCTAGTTGTTAGAGGCAGAGGAAGACCTAGAAAAACTATAGGTGAAACTATTAAGAAGGATTTAGAGGCGAATGGTTTCACTAGAGATATGATTCACGACAGACCACTATGGCGTCGTTTGATCCATGTAGCCGACCCCACCTAGTGGGATAAAGGCTTGTTGTTGTTGTTGTTGTTGTATTAGGAATTGTGGATGAATTTGGATCTGGCAGGGTTAGAGAGATCGAGAAATGAAGGAAAGGGGGAAGATCATTCTTAATCGAAATCGTACTGATCAAACTATAAATCACTTTACTGGGCATACTTAAATTAAGAGTTTAGATTGAGGAGAAATGAGGGAGAAATTAAAGATGGTAGTAAAAGTTTACCAGGGAGGAGTTTGACGCCCTCATGCATGGCATAATCGGCGGTGTTGACCGTGAATATTTTGGTGAAAAGGCCGATCTTGGCACGGGCTTCAGCGTCGGGCCAGTAGGAGGAGTAGAATCGCTGAATGCCATTGGCGTTCCCCCTAACTGTGTTATCTATTTTTTTAACCGCATAGCAAGTGTAATTGTAAGAGCTCCAGCAGGCGTTCTTCACTGAGCTCAGATTGGGTGAGTTTTGTTTAGTTTGATCATCCATGCTTGAGCGAGCGCTTGAAATTCCAAACCCCCGTCTCTCTCTCTCTCTCTCTCTCTCTCCAATAGTCAAAGAGTAAAGTGAATGATGAATAAATAGTAACAGGCTTCCACTTTTTCTTTTACCGTAAAATGCGGAACATAGGAAATGGTCTATTGGAAATTGCATCTGCAAATGCGGGTAACTTTCCTTTTCTTAAAAAAATAAATAAATATATATTTGTTCAAATAAATCTCGTTTTATTTATTTTAATAATTAAATTTTAAACACATAATTTTTTTTTAAAATTTATATTTTATATTAAAGGTTATAATATTTAAAAAAAGAAGTTAAAGAGAGAAAAAGCTGACATAACATAGAATGTCATATTAGTTGCGAAATGAACCAAGTAGCTTTCGACTTAAACATTTATAACTTCCGTTAGTTACGAGGGTAAGGCTGTAATCGAATAACAATTTTAAAAAATATATATATTTTCCTAAAGTTGTTTTGGCAAAAAAAAATATTACTTTTACTATAGCATCTCCGTAAAACTGAATATTGATATGAATGTTCGATTGCCAATTCTAGCTACAGCATTAGTCAGTGGATGTATGGGTGTCTGAGAGAGGGAGGGAGGAGCAACGCCAGCTATCGAGATATAGGTCAGTCACGTGACAACTTTGGACCTCCAATACTCTTGAACATTTTAGAACCCTTCAATTCTATATTAATAAATGTTTATCCCAAGTATATTTTGAAGGCAGTTATAATATGAGGTCCATTTTGAAAGAATGGGATTCTTTTTATAAGAATGGAGAGATCCGCCTTACAAATTTGAGGTCCATTTTGAAAGGATAGGGTTATTTTTATAAGAACACGGGAGAGATCCGCTGACGAGTTCAGAGACAGAGCGATACAACTCTCTCTTCTACTCACTTTTAACCCGTGTAAATGTGTAATTTAAATGTATTGTGATCATCAAATATAATTCTACCTCCAGCCCCTCTCCCTCGCACAGGATTATCCAGAAACAAATAGATTAAAACAGCAAAAAAATAAAGATGAGATGCCAAAGTTTAAACCTTAAATCTTCAGGCTTTAATATCATGTTACAAACCATCTCTTCTAAACACTTTTATTAAAAGAAGGAACCAAAACAAATATCATGCTTAACAATTATGCCTTTCAAACATGTCTTCCAAGTATAAATTTCACAATTTTAATATTAAACGTATAAATCAAACTGGTCTTCCCAAATACATATGGTTCGGCAATAAACTAAATTGGTTGCACCCCTACCCCAAACCTAAAAGGTTCAGTAGGAAAAATACAAGTAAATGGGAAAATATTATACTTCAAAATTGAAAAACAAAGTGCATACAAAATAAAAGAACATTTTGCCACCTACTGCCCCGGTGAGCATGTCTACATAGAGCTACACCAAATATTCACAAGTATTAGATGTCAGCGGGACTGGAATGCACTCCTCGTGGTTACATATTTAGGTAACAACTGAACCAAACTTTGTAATATACACTCCACATTTTGACATGCTGCAATGAAATTTACCTGAGAATCAAGATATTAGTTGAATTATGCAAAAAACTAAGGTGTTAAACATATTAAAGGAAAAATTTTTTTGATAACCATGGGTACCGAGGTCCCAGCTCCACTAATCTCATGAGACCCTGGTTGCCCGACCGGGAGATGCCCCCAGTGGCCCAAGAAAAGTTCCACACAGAGGGGAATCAAACCTGAGACCGTGCGCCTATCCACACAGTCCCAAATTCACCCTTACCGCTATGGCAACCCCTATTCAAGGAAATTAATCAACTACAATGCCAAAATTTGGTTTCTAATCTTTTTTTTCTTTTTCACCCCTGCGCAGGGGGCACTCAGGAATGGACTTGCACCTCAAGCTCGTGAAATCATGTGTGGGAAATGTTTGCCATAGACATCCATGAAATGAAAATGATGATGAGATAAAATATATATAAAATTTCCAGAATAAATATCAGCCAAACCGTAATAAAATAAGATTGATGGCCGAGTATTCGTCCAGTACTTCTAAGGAATTGATGTCTACTTCACAAGGCTTACATCATTTTGAAATTCTTGAAAAACAACTTATGAGTTATGACAACGGGTACGAAGAGGAGCTTATAGTTCCACGACTCTACGTCACATTTTAGTTACAAAAAGGCTTTATAGCAACGGATAGCAGGTAATATTCAGGATTATTTTTAACAAGAATCTTGAAAAATCTTTATTAAGCTTATTGAAGTGTCTATTGCAAATTTACATATAGCATAAACAAACACCAAAATGAGTCATCCCTAAAAGTGTAATGTGTTAGGTAGTCCCATCAATAACTAGAATGTAACTGGATTATCAACCATACTAGCATGACAGAAGACGAGAATAAAACCTCTATGTTTTAGGGTATAAAAATAAAGATAGTAGTAAAGTAAGAAAAATGTAGAAACCCCCAGTGAGGATTTTAACAGAAAAACTGACAGAATTATGACATCAGAGTAACACATAAAATATGATAGTATGATCTGAAGAATAAATGTCACTAAAAATACGGAGAGATAAAATTGATAATATGCAACCATTTTAAGCATGCATGTTGTACTAAGAAGTAATATATGCGGGTTCCCCTAGCAAGCACCAAAATAAGCTAAAATACATGTGAACCTCAGTTTACACTGTCGCTGTCTTAATAAACTAAAATACATGTGAGGGAAATAATGACAAAAAACTAACCCACGAGACAAATTTTATAGAAACTGACGCTGTCTTGATAATCTGGATTTTGTCAGATAGAAAGTCCCGCAAAAAGTAATTCCAACTCCTCATCCTGTGACGTAGTCCTCTGAGAGAACAATAAGAAACGAAAGTCATCAACTCATCATACTCTCGTATGCAACATTGATTACATCTAACAAATTACAAACCATATTTGAATGGCCAGTTATAAAGTTGCACTCCAAATCAAAATAGCAATTTTCATTGTTTCTACCATTTTGGGAAAATTTGAGCACTTCGAAATCTTAAGGGAAGATGGGTAAAATTTTCCTAACCGTACAAGTGCAGGTTTTGTTACTGGTTTTCAGTATGATCAAAGGCAAGCTGCCTTCTTCAGTTCTTCTTTGGCTAAAGTAGTACCATTTATTTTTTATTTTTTTGATAGGAAACAAAATTATATAAATTCTCAAAATATGAGTACAAAGTGAAGGGGCAAGCTGTTCCCCACCAGTACATATACCAAAAGATAAGATACATAGGAAGAAGATCCGCCCCGGATTTTGGAAGGATCCAACAGAGACATTTTTGGAACCATATTATGGTAAATTGCCTTTTCTTTTGTGCAGAGCTCCTTTAAGTGGGATTGTAATCTCAATTTAGTCAGAATTTGATATGATTTAGAATTCAAGTCTATTTAATTTCTGCTTGTGGCAGAAAATATGTTTTCAACTACTGAAGGGTCACACCATTTTTTAACCTTTCTATCTATTTTGGGGAAACGGGAATCAAACCTGCAAACCTCTGTGGGAAATAGGTGTCCCCGCTATTTAATCAATGCCCATTGGCTTATAGTGCTCATTTGGTTCATTCCTAGAATCTAAAAGGGTAATCTAACATGGAAAGTTCGAGCTTTGTCAACTTATAAAAGAGTACTAATGGGAATTTACCAATTTAGTATTCGAGGAATAAACAAAAACTCGAACTTAAGGGTTATCAACTCATACAAGTGGGCCAATTCCCAATGCAAAATCTAACTTGTTTATTGTCGTGGCCAAAGATCCAAACACAATACATTGTGCATCAAGTTTACTCCCCAACTAGTGATACTAACAATAGTACAATACTGCAATTGAACTGTAAGAAGTTTCACAAGAAAGTGGTACTCGCATACGCCACATTTTTCTTCAAACAAACTCCTTATCTAAACATGAAATAGCTACTAAACAAAGTACCAACAGTCTCTTCTATACAACTCCACATTAGTATAAGAATGAAATTCATAATTTAATGAACAAAATGAAAAAGACTACAAGTGCATTGAATTTAAATACAAATTTTTAGGAAGACGGGTATAGAATTTGTGTACCGGAATGGAGAGGAGCTGAAGGATTTTGTTAAGAACCCTCAAGCGATGGGTTGCATAAGTGCTGTTTGAAGGAAGTTTGTTCATCCTCATCATTTCTTCATGAACTGCAGCCTTCTTCTTCTCTTCACATCCAATTTGATTAAATCCATCTTTGCCCTGAGTGCTAGATGCAATTTCTTTGGGCTTATTAGACCCGGTACTGCCCTTAAAATGCCCAGCTTGATCCATTTTTGCAGTCTACAGGTCTGAAAGACATACAAAAATTACTTCACCCGCTTAAAATTACTAACGAAAACAACTAGGAGAAAGAAAATCTTCAGTATTATGAAGTGGTATAGAAAAAAAATCCTAGATGATTTTCTCCTCTCTTTTTTTAGTTTCTTTTCCAAGGTTTTCTTGGCAATCAAACAAAGAAGGTAAAGCGAATGAATAGAAGAACTTACAGTTTCAGTCGATTACAGCCTATAAAATAGCCTTCACTTTCTGTCAAATGAATCATATCCCAGGGAAAGAGAAATAGGAGCAGAGGCAAAATATATATATATATATATATATATATATGTCTTCTGTTCATCGCCTTAGCATTACTGGGTAGATCCGTCTTTCCGCCCCGCAAAATTAGCCTACCTCAATTTGGGCGAATGGTAAGCCCATCCGAACTGAGAAACCCTATATCATAATAATTTTATTTCCATTCACCCTCTCTTTTACGTTATTAAGTTAATCTATTAAATTAATTAGCGAACATAGATAAATTTATTAAAAAAATAAAAATTTAATTTAATTTTTATAAATATTATTTTATTAATAATTTAATATTAAAAAATTCACTAAATCAATAAATACATGTACTTTAATTAAATAAATAAAAATATTGATGATGTTTGGTTAATATTTTGAGTTGAGTTTTTAAAATTTTGTGTTTGGTAGAATTTGGAAGTAAGTTGAAAAGTGAATTTCGTTTTTGTTTGAATTTTTTTCAATCAACTAAAAATTTTCATAAAAAAATCAAAAAATAGTCACAATGGATCTTATTTTATAAACCTAGACAAGTAGGTTTTAAATATATATTTTTTATCCAATTTTGATTTTTGTATTTAAAGTTATAGTGTTTTAAAAGTTTTTGTAGAAAGAGAAAGTAAAGTGAAATAAATTTTAAAAAGTGTAAAAGTAAAATTAATTTTAAGTTGAGTTTTAAAAATTTTAAAAATAAACACCCATCAAATAGGGCCATTACATTCCAAAAAAGTTAAAATAAAACTAGGATTAGTAAAAAGTAAAAGGCAAAAAATTCCATTTGTCACTTCATCTTTTACCTCTCCGTTTCTGCCCAACAATTTTCGATACAAACCTTTTTTTACAAGACTTTATTTTTGAACTTTGTTGAAGTTTGTAATGTTGTAACTAGAAATAAATTTTTTTTATCATTCAATTTTCTTATTATACAAATCTTAACAAAATAACATATTAGTTTTGGATTTGATATTAAATATTAAGTTAGGACCAGCTGGAGTTTGTAATGTTATAACCGAAATTAATTTTTTCTATTAGGTAATTTTCATATTATACAGATCTTATGAAAACAACATATTAGTTTTGAATTCAACATTGGATATTAAGATAGGCTTAAGTTTTAATATTGTATTCAAAATTAAGTTTTTCTACCAGATTTTAAATAAGAATATAATTTCAAGTATAAATTCATAAAAAAACAAAATTATATGTAACACACCACTAAACGTTCATTTTTTGCTCTATTAGATGATTGCGTTGGAAATAAACCGTACTCAACACTAATTCATAATAATTTTTTTCTTAGCTAATTCCAACACCGCGTTAATTCATTCTATTGTGAAATCTTTTTCGTGTTGCAAAATAGTGTTCAATTATCTTGTTGTCAAATGATCTTTCATTGTTGTATGCTTAAACAATATGATTTTAGAATTTACATTATACAAAAAATTTATAAATTAAGAATGGATTAACCGTAAGAATTCACGAATAAAGATAAAATTGCTCAAACAAAAATTAGACAACACTCGAAAAAGTTGTCCATAAGTAACATTACTGTTTTTTTCCCCTTTTATTATAAAACACAGTTGTTTCTTGCGCTCGTACAAAAAAAAAGGTACAATTATTTTTTGATGACCTTAATTTAGTTGAATAGAGACTTCATTAATTTATTTCATGTGTTGCATAGATTTAGGTGTAACGCAAAAATCTCAAAAAAAAAAAGAGAGAAGAGGAAAACTTAAAATGATAATTCAAATATAAGTTTCAATACTGATCTCTCAAATTTCGTGGCACAAATAACTTTTGAAACAATTTTTTTTTAAGATGAGTAGCGTGTATTTTTTTAAAAAAAATCGTTCAATTTATGAGTTAGACAATTTAAAATTATTTAATTTATGAATTATCTAATTTGAACATTAGTTGCAAAAATGAACTAAAATATAAAGTTATAAACTTAAATTAACACCTAAGACATTAAATTAAAAAATGTAAAGATATAGTTAAAATTACATAACTTATTAATATCATACAAGTTCTTAAACAAAAATCAAATCACACAATTCTTTGTTAAAATAAAATTTATAATTTGTTAATTTATAATGAAACAATTATAAATAAGATAATTTATTCAACCAAATGAGCCCTAATCATTGACTAGAGAGAAAATATTAGAATACAAATTTTATTAAGAAATTTTATTAAGTTACACAAATGTAAATAATCGTCCCTAATAAATTGTCTCCCTCCCTAATAAAATTGTCTCTTAAAGGGATTTTGTAATTGCCCCTAACTATTTTCAATGTGTAAAAGTATGTAGTAACTAGAGCAAAAGCAAAGTTTCTGAGAAAAAGTGACAGTGATATTATCTGCTTAGAGCTCAGTAGTAATGCGTAATATGTAAACGCATTATTTGTACATGTTTTGGATTGATTTCATGTATATGCTATGCTTGTTTATAAAAACGTTTAGAGTAAGATTACAACTAATTTTTCACGTCAACTACAAATTTATTTTATCTGTTTTTCGGATACAAAAAAATGGATAAACAAGTTGACACACACTTAATCCAAGGAAAAAACAAATTGAGCCCAATAAAAATAATTATTCATGTACCACCCAAGTATAGAGGCGGACCAAGGAATTTTTTGAGGGTTGGGCTAATAATAATAGATAAAAAAAATCATAAAAAAGTATCGAAAGTATAACTATATAGTGAAAAAAATAAATTAATAGCATAATTTAAATATTTGAATTTATACATAATGAAAAGTATTTTAACAAAGTTGAGTTTGGGAAGTTTTTAATGATTTGAATTCATCTATTATAGACTCTAGCTAATATATACTTGAGCTGGGCTAAGGAATGGACTAAAACTTAGCAAAGGGGTGGATTAAAACTTAGTAAATATGTGGGCTTAAACTAATTTATTTATTTTTTTAAACAAGTGCTAGTAGATTTTTCAAAATTTTCCCATGTACTGAAGCCTGCTTTGTCCCCCCCCACACCTAGGTCCGCCCCTGCACCCAAGCAATACTTACAGGGCGGACATATATACACTCCACAAAATACTCACTTTTATTTGTTTTTTTGCAACTAAGTAAAGTGTCTCTTACTCGATTTTGAGAGCGGAGTATAAATTTATATACTTGATTTTTAACAACTGAGTAAAGTATTATCAAATTTATACTCGATACTCAAGAATCGAATAATATGTACCTTACCAAATTATCAAGAGTCGAATAAAAAGCGGGAGTATTATCATATATTTTATTGGATGTATATATTAATACACTGCCTAAATTTAACCATTTGATTGGGCTTAAATCTAAATGATGTACGAGTCGGGTTTGCAATTTTAAACCGATAGCCCTGTTCCCAAAACAAATCGCCCAATACCTACCCACCCACCAATATTGGGTTGGGTTGGGTCGGATTGGGAACAGTCAAGCTAATACCGCCTTTGTGCATGTGAAAGAGTAATAGCTCTGCTCACTATCGGGCTAGTTTCTGGTTCCTCTTAATTTTAAAAAGGGGAAAAAAACAAAGAAAACCCCGAAGTTTGGGGGTATTTACAATCTTGACTCCGAAATTTGAAAATTTTCAATCGTACCTCCAAAATAATTTTTCACTGCAATTTGGATCCTCCGTTTAACTCCTTTGTTAAAGTTAACGAGAAGCTGACGTGGCAACCAAACTTCAGGGTTTTTCCTTTTTTTTTCCTGATCCTTTTTTTTTCCTGAAACTTCTCATTTACTATTAAAATGAGAAAAGATGTAGGAAATGAAAACACATCAAAAAGCCAAAAAAAAAAAAAAGTTCCTACAATTTCTATTGCTTCGCAAAAATGACGTAAAAAAAACACTACTAATTTTCTAACTAAAAAGGCAAAATAATTTTTTTTACTTTACTAAATCTGCATGCTTCTAACTAACATAATCACTTAAAAAAATTAAGGGTTATTTAAAGAGGGTTCAAATTCGTGGCTTCCTTCCATGTGTTTATTTATTGTGTTATTTGAAAATTATTTTATTAGGTTTTGAAATTCAAATTGCAAAAAATATCTATATTACTCATATTACATATAACAATATTGGATTTTTGTGGTGTGCTTATAAACGATTTTGTTGCAAATTTATATTTTTCGCTCCCATGTCGATATTAAGAGTTATTTTTTTAAACTTTTTTTAAAATAAACATAATAATACATTTTATGGTGAGAACATTGATTTCTATTATTTTACAATAATTGCATTCATGTATTTGTTTGCTTCTAAGGATTTTTCTATTAAATTTAACTAAAATGGTAAATATCAAAATTTCTCTTAAATATTTAGTTATTTAAAATTAAATCAATTCTCTTATTGTAATTGATATCAATATTATATATCAGACCATACATATAGTAAAAAAAAAATTTGAGGGGGGGCCTATGGCCGAGGTGGGTGGGGAGATAACATCTATAACTTTGACATTTTTATAACTGAATGCTAGTAAACCAATAAGAATTTTCAAAATTTTCTAGATACCATGTTTTTTTGCATTTTAGGTACTTTTTTTTTTTCGCTTTTTGATGTGTTTTCATTACCTACACATTTTCTTATTTTAATAGAAAATGAGAAGTTTCAGAAAAAGAAAAGAAAAAAAAAAACACTAAAGTTTGGTTGCCACGTCAACTTCCCGTTAACTTTAACAGGGGAGTTAGATGAAGGGTCCAAATTGCAGTGAAAATTTACTTTGGAGGCACAATTGCAAAGTTTCAAATTTCGGAGTCAAGATTGCAAATACCTCCAAACTTCAGGATTTTCTTTGTTTTTTTCCCTTTTAAAAAGTATTGTTTAATCTCTTAAATTATTGACTGTTAGAATTAATAAAAAATGGTTACGTACATTACACATGATTATTTTTAAGAGTATTATAATTTAACTATTGAAAACTAATGTATCCCACTTGAGAATTGAAAGAAAAATAAAACTGTTATTTATTTAAAACTAAGATATGTCCGTGCCATTCGGTACTATAAAAAAATTTAAAAAATTTAAAATATATTTTGTGTATTTAAAAAAAAGTATTTAATGCAATTCGATTTTTTTTAACAACATTACCTATGACCATTATTCATTATATTGCAACAGTAGTAATTAACTTCCATTTATGTAAAATATTATTCTAGGGTTTGGTCATGCCTACTGCAAGATAATAATATTTAACTGGCATGCCCTACTTAACTTTTGAATTCAATTCTTCTCCTTTTTAGTTGAAATTTTTAGAAACATAGGCTCCGTTTGATTGCAAAGTGGAAAAAGAAAATAAATTGAGTTGGTTTTGATGAAAATATGGAAAATAAGTGGAGTGATAGATGTGATATCCTCTTGATTTTTAAGTTTTTCCATGAAGAAATTTTCTTTGCTTGGTGGTGAGTAAAAATTTTCCACCAAAAATATTGAAGGATGGAGGATATATACTCATAAAATGAGTAACATCTCTCACCTTGTTTTCTATCTTTTCAGACAAACTAACTAAATTTATTTTTCTTTTCTATCTTTGCAATCAAACGGAACCATAACAATTCAATTTTAAAATGAAATTTAAATTTTAGTAAATTAAAAATAAAATCAAACTTAAAAAATTTTAAAGCGGAAATCAAAAATATCAATGCTATACCCATGATCACGATTGCAAATTAAGAGTTCATATTTAACTTTATATTTGATAAAAAATAATAATATTAACTATGAAGAATAAAAACAAAACTAATTGTTTCCATATTTATTAAACTGATTACTTTCAAATATGAATTGATTGACAATTTTTTTTAATAAACTTCATTATTTGTCTGCCTTTATGTGATATCTAAAAGTTATTGAACGATATTTAAATAATGGTGCAGAAGGTGATAAGAATTTTACCATTACTATAAATTTTTTTTGTTCCATTGGAGCAATGGTGGGAAAAGAGATAAGAATTCCACCAATGCTAACGCTCGGATTGAGCCTCTGTGAAAGTCAAAGTGGGTTAGTCTCATACCTAATAAGTTAACCTTTTAACATAGCGCATAATTATGGTATAGTATAAAACTGTACGGAAATAACGATATAGTTTTTAACGAAAACCATCATTGTTATCATCAAATTGAAAGTGCATCTAACGAATTAACTAAACCAAGTTGTATCATAAAAATGGGCGGTATTATTTACACCCTCCATTTCTGTTACAAATACCCTTAAAGGTAAATTTCTAATCACTAACACCCTCGTAAGACTCGCCTAATGAGATGTGAGTGCAAATACACACACTCGCCTCACTTGAAGATAGTTTGTCTGTAATAACTCGCATAACATCAGACAATGAATTACGTACTTTAGTGTTTTTCAAATAAGATTATATAATGAAAGGTGAATGCACTTATGTAAACTCGACTCACATAAGGAGAGTGTGTAGCTAAGCACTCACCTAACATCAGGTAATGGACGGGGGTATTTGTGACAAATAAAATGGTATTAAAATGTATTTTTAGTTAAATTTTAGAGGGGATGCTTGTGACGGATTTGAGGGATGTAAATAACACCGTCCATAAAAATTGGTTACAACTTTCTAGATTTAACTTTCAAAGCTAATTCATTACTCCTTTATAGAATAAATGCAAAGTTAGACATAGCTTATACAAAATAAATGATCGTTCCATGTATAATTTTTGACATTTTTCTCTTTTTTTTTGTCCAAATTAAATCAAAATACTACTGGCACTGGAAATTATTAATATTTTTGTTATCAAGCATTATTGAAGATGATCAAGAGGAAAAATATTCATAAGAAAATAAAAATATCTTCAATAAAAAATACAAAACACTAATAATCTACCAAAATAAAATTCTTTTTTTAAAAAATTACTTTTGTTTTCTTATTATTTTAGAGAACAACATTTTTTTAAAAAAAAATGAAGACAATAACGGGAGAGAGAGAGAGAGAGAGAGAGAAAGTAGTAGTTTGTGAATTAATATCCTTTGAGAAATGTGTTAAATTCTATGAAGCATAGACATTGGTACCGAGTATCGTACCCGGTACTAGTACGAGGTACAAGTACGGCAAATCTTAAAAAACTTAGACACGGGTACAGCGAGGGACATGTTTAATAAATAAATAAATATATTTATATAATAATATGCATTATGTAAACTTATATCCAAAGAACACTACAAACAAATAAAATTTAATATCACTTAAAATAAACAAGTCAAATCCACAAAAGAAAGGATTGCATCAAATAGATATATATAATAGAAATCATAGATCCAAATACAAAAGAAAAAAAAAACAGAAAAATAAGTGCAAAACTACAAACTTAAATAAAATAGTTTAGTTGTTACTCCTTGTTTCTCAATCACGAAAAATTGTCTTTAGCTTCTCCAACGTCTTCTTCTTCATCTCCTAAAAACATTTCATCCAAACCAGGTTCGTCAGGTGACAAATTTGCAATCTCTAGTATCCCAGCACCATCAAGCGAATCAAATGCATCACCCCCACATCCCACATCTTACTATTTCCATCTTTGTAATGATTAGAACTCCTAGAAAGGGAAAAGTATAACCAAAACTGCAGAACCAACATAAATGACCAAGCAGAACCAAAATTAATCAAATTATTTCTAAACATAAAACGACTAAGCGGAAAACGAAAACTGCAGAACCAAAATTAACCAAAATTGCAAAACTATTTCTAACCAAAATTAATCAAACTATTTCTAAACATAACCAAAATTAACCAAAACTGCAGAACCAAAATAAATGACCAAGCAGAAAATGAAAACTGAAAAAATAGAACTGCAGAATGGAAGAAGAGTAGAATTGTAGAAGACATACCTGTGGCCGTGAGTGAGAAGAGTAGAAGGTCCACGACGAGCCCATGTCGTGAGTGAGAATAGTAGAAGACTGACGAAGCAGAGTCGAACCGCCGTGAGTGAGAAGAGTAGAAAAGAGAAAGTCAACGACGAGTCCAGGCCGTGAGTGAGAAGGACTCGACGACGATGACTTGGCGACGATCATAGGGCTATTGAGATGAAAGAGGACCGTTGAGAAGAGAGGAGAGATGTGAGAATGGGTTTGAGCGTGACCTAATTTTGTCGATTGATATTTGGAACATCTCATCTCTTAATAACTTAATATACTATTTATAAAATTAATTAAACAAAACCCTCAAAGTTCATTGCATATTGTAAATTGACCCCTTAATTTTTATTTTTTCATCCTAGCAGTGTCAAGTACTGTACCCACACCCGTTTTAGCCGTGTCTAACAAAATTTAATATTATTTTTATTGGACACGCCACATGGCGTGTCCCAGTCATGTCCGTGTCTGTACCCGTACCCGTACTTGAACCGTGTCCAAATGGGTACCCATAAAAAAATGAAGTACATGTGCTTCACAGGTTACATTTGATCCTTATTGTTATTGAATATTACGGATTTGCCACAACCTATTTAAGCTTACGATTTATGTAAGTAGTTTATGACCGTTGAATTATTAAAGTTAACTGTTATCGTCGATGAATAGTAAAACTTTTATTTATATTATAGATATCCGTAAAATTAGTACTTTTTGCTGTTTTTTTTTTCACTTTTGTAGTAGGGAACACATTATTTTTTAATAGGGTGACGGTAGGGGTAGATCTATTACTTAGTGAAAGCACATACAATTAAGTTAAAAATTACTTTTACTATACTTTCCTTTATCCAATGGTAAGGGTACTTCCCATGCTTAAAAAATTATAATATATATTCTTGATGTTTATCTGCTTTGAGTAGTTCACTTTTGTTCTCTTTTACTTAGTATCATTATTCCCTTTAATTTAAGGGACTTTTGTTTTTAAGGGACAAATGTTATACCGTCTTTTCAATAAAGGACATTTCGTTTAAGAGGTTAATTTGAAGGACAACTTTTTAATTAAAGATAAAACACAAGTTATTTAATTATTTCAATTAATTACAATTGAATTCCAAAACTACCCTTTTATAGATAAATGCCCAAAACTATATATAAAATTAATTACGTAATTAAGTCAATGATAATATTCAAACAAATTCAAAAATAGATAATAAAAAGCAATTCAAAACAAAGATGATAAACACAAGAATAATTCAAAAAAAGTCAAATGTTTTAAATTCAAAAAAAATCAAACTCTAAAACTTTAAATTTCAAAAAAGTGAAGTTTTCGAAATCTAAACCAATAAAGTCAACTAAATAAATAAATAAATTAAAAATTTACCGACTTAGATTCTTACGCTCGGACTAATGATAAAACAATACTTAATAATTCAATATAGATGAGTCCTTAAAAAATGTCTACAAAATAAAATATTATAATTATTAGTTAATATGCCTGCAAAATTAATAATAATAGAAAAATGCATCCAAATTAATATGCCTACAAAATAAGATGTTGTACTTGATAATTTGATACGCATTCAAAATTATCAAGGATATAAAATATGCCTACAAATTAATATACCTACAAAATAATATGTTAAAAAAATGCTTACAATGAAAAATAGGCATTTTGCGAACCCAACTTAGCACTTTAATTTGTACCCAAAAAAAAAAAGAAAAAAACTTATCATTTTAGTTATTTGGAACAAATCGTCTCCAAACACATGTGATTATCGTGTGCTTTGATTTTGTTTGCTTTAGTGTAAAACATATTCTAAGAACAAACTGTCTCATACATGGTGATTTTTCACCAAATATACCAATTTCAGATCAATCAAAGGCAGCTACAACAATCAAGTTTAAATCATTCGAATGGAATTTCTCAAAGCTACTAATTTATTATGACAATTATTATATGGTTATTGAAAGATTGAGATTTCTATGGAAATGAATATATCGAAAGGTGAATACATAGTTGAAAGTATGGAAGTACGGCTTTGACCTACATCACCGGAGAAAGTGCAGGACATTGTTTTCCGATGAGTAGGATAAGAGAGAGATGATTGGATTAGATAGTGAACTTCCTTCTTCTCATAAACTTTGATTGAATAATTTTTATGTTTATCTTCTTAATTTATTTTATTGTGATATGTATTTGAATTGGTTTGAATTTATTTTCATTGATATAATTTTGAATTTAATTGTATATTAATTTTATTATATTTATCTCTAAGAAGGGTAGTATTGTAATTCAACTTAATTAATTAAAATAATAAAATAATTAATATTTAGTTCTTGATTAAAAAATTGATCCTTTAAACAAAAATTTGTTCAGCAAACTAATATGAAAAAAAGAATGTCATTTATTCTAAGGACAAGCTTATCTTTATCATTTATAATTATTTTCTATTAATTTAAATCTTTAAAAGAATATAATTTTATTATTAGTGCATTGCTAATAATGTAATATCAAAATTTTATTTTAATTATTACTAGTTAACAACCCCTGCGATGCACGGGCTGTTTAATAAAATAAATGGTGAAATACTACATAGAGGTATAATGAAATCACTAAGAAAATAGAAAATAAAATAAAAGAATTTCAAACAGCTTGTTGAATAATAGAAAGTTTAGCTGTCAACACAAAATCTAAAAAAAAAAAACTAATTATCCAATTGCAGTCATACAAAAAAGAATAAACAAAACTTAACCAAAATTAATGAAGAATAATGTGAAACGAATATTATAAAACCTCAATACGTACACGTTTGCATCTAGAGATCAAAAAATTTATAAAATAGTTATACATCTATGAGAAAATAAGAGTGATGTATCTATCTGTAACTGAATTATAATTTAGAAAACTATTTTTAAGAACATAAAAATGTGTAATGGTAATTTGTGTTCTATGATACACCGAGTGAGAGGAGGAAGATTTAATAGAGATAAATAATAAATAAAATTTATAAAAGAAAATGTAAATAATTTTTAATGTGAAAGAGTATTTAAGAAAGGATAATAATGTGTATATAAAATTTATAAAGAAATTTGGTTGGTCTTAACAAAAAAAAGTGAGATGATAGATAAGGACAATTATTAAGAAAAGAGAATGTGAAGAGCCATGTGATATAGAGATAAAAAAACAATTAAGTGAGAAAATGAAAGAAATTGAGAAAATAAATACATAATTAAAGACCAAAAAGAATGAAATAATTAGTACATTAATTACAAACTTTCTCCATAATACATATATACTATAGATAGTATAGATAATAATAATAATTATTATTATTATAAAAAATATAGATTATAAGGGAAAGTAATATAATAATTAATAAGAGAGAGAGTATTAAGTGTGTTATTATTACGGTAATTATTATAGCAATTAATAAGAGAGATAGTATTATTTCTTCTGTAATACTATAATAATAACTAGCTTATTACCCATGCGATGCACGGGTGTTGTATAGATTATTTTTCATAAGTATATATATGTTGTATTTATTTTTGTGTATACATATCTATACTTATATAATTATAGCTAAGTTTTTTCAAATATAAAATTTATCAAATCAAATAACAAACATGAGTTTACATAAATGAGAAATAATAGTATACATTGAATAACCAAATTTTATTATATCATCTAGTAGATTGAAATACAAAAGTTAGCTTTTGTGTTCCTTCCGATTATTTTTGATATGAGACTTTAATTGTCATTATTAAGAATATATATAAATATGAAAAATGAAAGAGTTTAAAAATAAGTAAATAAAAGTTTCATAATAAAAACTATTTATTACTATAATTATTACTCGATTTAACAATAATTATGATTATTATAATAAATAATATAGATTATTAGGACAATTAATATAATAATTAATAAGAGAAAAAGTATTAAGTGTGTTATTATTATAACAATTATCATAGAAATTAATAAGAAAGATAGTATCACATTCTCTGTAATACTATAATAGTATATGATATATGATTCCCAAACTAGTTGGGTCTTAAGATTTTCTTCTTTAATTATATTGAACATAACACCTTTCAATACAATTTTGACTCCATTATTGGTTTACTCTTAGAAGTCAAGAAAGTTGAAACCTTGTTCACCACTTCCATAAATATACACAAATTACAATTTATTAGTTTGGGACAAATGGAGTGTGTTTTATTTTGTTAATTTTGTTCTCTTTGTTAAGTCAAATCTTATATCAAACTAATTTTTTTATTGGTTTTAGAATAAGACTTTACGAGACGTTTGTGTTTAAAATATATATTTATTGACCTAAAAGTTTCTAATCTTGTTTTGATAATAACAATGGGTTAATATTGTGTTTTTAACATGTGTGTTGTTTTTAAGTATAACCACTATTAAATGATTATCATATGTGGAACAAAACTGACAAACCAAAACCGAGATCACTCCTCCACAAGTATTCCGCTAGCTTGCTTTACTTAACACCTTTGATCAAAGTAAACTTGGAATTACAAATCAATGAAGATCAAAAGTACAAAAGTAAGTGAAGAACCAAATAAATTTGTTAAGCACTCCAAGACTCGTTAAATTTCAATTGAGTGAGTGTTAAGTTTTTATTGTAAAGTTTCTTAATTGATCAATTCTAAGCTCAAATATTATATTACATCATTCTTAGATTGATAGAAACAAAATTGAATTAAAATCTCTTTGAAAACATCATTTTACAAAAACCAATTTTTAAATAAATTCATATTAAATTCAAACAAGCATTTTTGAGTTCTCATGAAAATAAGTGTCTTAAGAACACATTTTTAACATCACCAAAGCATTAGAATTGAATTTGGAGCAAAATTGCAAAAGTCCAAAAATTGCATTTTTGGCCTGATGGACAGTGCTCATCAGTCGACTGATGGGTTAAGACTCAGTCAACTGCTGGTAAAAAATATAGTCGTTAGATTTTTGATTTTTTACTATTTTTGGTACCAAAGTTTTACCGATTCTCTAAAATGGCCATATCTTATTTGAGACTATATATACAAAATCTAAGATACTTTCAAGCATTAGAATTGAATTTGGAGCAAAATTACAAAAGTCCAAATATTGCATTTTTGGTCTGATCGACAGTGCTCGTCAGTCGACTGACGACTGATGGTAAAAAATATAGCCATTGAATTTTTGATTTTTTACCATTTTTGGTACCAAAGTTCTACTGATTCTCTAAAACAACCATTTCTTGTTTGAGACTACATATACAACATTTAATACACTTTCAAACTACCTTGAATCACTATTTATTTATATTATTCATCAATCTTCAATATTCAAAGATTTAAGAAATTGTTTTGATTATTCATTCATTATTTGAGTTATAATTCTTGATCAAACTTGATAACTCTAGTGTAAGCTTTATTTGTAATCTTCAATATACACTTGAAAGTTATTATAAATTAGTGTTTATCACCAAACAAACTTTATTCATCAAATTGTGAGAGGTTCATCTAATAGAATATCAAGATGGTTTCTTGTGTAAGTGTAGTGAGCAAATACACTTGTAAGAGGTTCACTTTTTACCGGTAAGAAAATTGGTTTAGTGAAACTTCTCGGGGGAATTACTCGGACGCAAACGTATGGTCTAAACAACCGAATCGCGTGAACAAAACGTGTTGGGCTTATTCGATTTAATCATTATATCTCTAGCTCTTTATTTTCTTACTATATTATTCTTATGATTGGGATTGTTTGTTGGTTTTGTTTGGTTCTTGAAATAGACTTAAAATCCTTTTGAAACTATTTTAAAATTGGATTAAATTTTAAAAACCCTATTCACCCCCTCTAAGGTGTTTTCTGACCTACAATATTGAATTGAATTTTAGACTTTGGACGTAACTAAATTTATATTTTGTGGTCGGATTACGAAGTTAATATTTTATATTTTGAAAATATGACTTGTGCTTTACTTTTATAATGTATAGAAATAGATTTTTTTTTTCTGGAAATGTTATGATGTTATTGTGAAAGTATTTTTTTTACAAGTTATATGTTATTTATTTTTGTCAAAACGGTTAAAATAAATATTTTTGCAAGACAAAATATTTAAGGACGTGATTTCACCCCAAAAAAGTTTAGCATTAAAAAATAAAGCTTGCCGCACGACAAATGGGGTTTGAATTCTCTTGTTCCATTTTTAAGTTAATATATTTATTTAATATTGATTGTGCCCAAGGGATAGAAAAATGGTAAAATTGATTTTAACTTAAAAAGAGATGTCCTCTAATTAAAAAAAGCGTGTGCGCTTACTCATTTGGTCAAAGTAGACAAAAGGGTTAAATTAGAACTCGGTCAATAACTTGAGGGGTAAAATTGCAGCTTTTAAAGTTGAGGGGCTGTAGTGGAACTGGTTCCATAGTTTAAGGGTTATTTCCGTAGTTAACTCAAAACACTGAGAAAGGAAAGGGAAAAATAGAAGTCAAGCGCAAATAGCCTTTGTTATCATTTTACTCACCCAAACGCCTTTCTCTTTGCATTTGGATCAGCGTTCAGTAATCGGACGTTTTAGAGAGAGAGAGGAGAGAGAAAGACTTGCCGTCCCTTCTTCCTCTCTCGCTGCTCCATCTTCTTTCTTTCTCCCTTCCGCCAAAATAAATAATCAACCATGAACCAGAAGGCCAACGTCTCCAAAGAACTCAATGCCAAACACAGAAAGGTCAGATTTTTTTTTATTCTTACTTTACCTAATTATGGATTTCATTTATGATTTTCCCCTCTTCTCCCCCCAATTGTTGTATTTGATCTCGTATAGACTTGCTCTGTTGAATAGTTTTGATTTATTATTTATTTTCGGTTTTCAGTCATCGGTGTGGATTTTGTTTATGATTTTTTGAATCATAAAATTAGGACCTCCAGGTTGCATTATGAACTGAAATCGATGATTATATTAGCCTATATGTGCTGAAATATGTTTTCCTTTTATCGTCACACATTTTGCTTACAATTTTGATGAAGATTATTCACATTGACTTGCCCAAAAAAATGTTGTGCCTATACATGTATGTGTAAAGTTTGTTTTATTGTTGTTTTTTCTATAAAGGAGAAAGATTCAGACCTTGCGTGTGTGGCTACTCTAGGATTCTGTGCTGTGTTTTTTTTTTTTTTTTGAGAAAAAAAGATGTTAGATTATTTTCTAATTTTAATTTCACAAGCACTGAAAAGTGCAGGACGGGAAAAGGCTCAAGATATTTGCAAAGTTGTAAAATGATTAGAAAAATGATTAATTTTTATGAGAAGTTGGAAAAAGAGATTGATTTGGGTGAGATGTTTACAGGCATTTTAATATCTGTTTCCTTTAATTTTATTTCCCTGTTAGCTATCTTTCTGAATTCACACAGTAGTTTTGTGAATTAGGATCCTCCTGCTGAACAATTTCATAGTTGGCATCCTATCTTCCTGTCACACACACTAGTTGATCTATTAATGCTTTGCTGGTTTCAGATACTGGAAGGGCTTCTTAAATTGCCAGAGAACAGGGAGTGTGCTGACTGCAAAGCTAAGTATGTATCTGCAACTTTGACATTAAAATTATGGAGAAACAAATCTATGTACCCAATGGCAGGACTATGTTTAAAAACTATAGATTTTCATTTTAGCAGATTTGCCTTTACTTTGCATCGGCTTCTTACATCATTAATTTCTGTGTATATGACTTGCCGACTTTCACTTTTGGCAGAGGTCCTCGATGGGCTAGTGTAAATCTAGGCATCTTTATCTGCATGCAGTGTTCTGGAATCCACAGAAGCCTTGGGGTTCACATATCAAAAGTGAGGTTTTTTCCTTAGCTGTGCAATGTGCATTCTAATTTTCCGTAATCCTTTTTTCCCCTTACAATAAAAATGAACATGCAGCATCTGAAATACTTTGTCTGGATTATTCTGTTACAATTTACCTTTGTTATAAGTAATCCTAGTAAGGTATACCACATGACGTGGCAATACACTACACTTGGGCTTTTTTCATTTGATCTTATACTAGATTGTTATTTAGAGCAAGAAAGTTGAACAACAAAAGGCATAACCGTTGGAAAACACAGTTAAACCATTTGCTTATCATCTGCAATTGAAATAATGTCTTTGAACTTATTTTTTCTCTCAACTCTTCTTTGGATTCTGGAAGCAAAGTTTCCTTCTCCACAACCATTGAGTTAGCTACCACTTACCAGCGTCAAGCCTTGAGAATTATGTTATGTTACCTTTTCATGCAGTCTTCATTCCTGTGTTACACAAAATAGAGGCTGACAGAACACGAGTGTCATTCACGATATTCATAAACAGATTATTTCTGGGTCAATCTGCAGGTGAGGTCTGCTACTCTGGACACATGGCTTCCTGAGCAAGTTGCCTTTATTCAATGTAAGATTGTCTTTCCACTGTTTATGAAATTGTTTTTGCAGTTGCTTTTTATTTAATAAATGCAAAGGACATAAAGCTTTTATGTGTGAGTACGGATTTATTTTTTGCCTACAGCAATGGGAAATGAGAAGTCAAATAGTTACTGGGAAGCAGAGCTACCACCGAATTACGACAGAGTTGGGATTGAGAATTTCATTCGTGCAAAGTATGTATATTTTTACCACTACCACTACTTGTTCTCTTTGTTAGGATAAGCTGCAGACCTGCAGTATTTCGTTTTCATTTCCATAAACTGCATATATACTCTTAAAAGGTATGAAGAGAAGAGATGGGTTGCTAAGGATGGAAAACCAAAGTCTCCAACGAGGGTCCATGAAGAGAAAGCCTCTGTACAGTGGCATGGACGGGGGGATAGAAGTGGACATAGGTATGCGAGTACCTCTGAAAACTTATCCAATGAAAGGAAGAGCTTTCAGGCACCTGCTACCAAGGATAGCATTTCCGCTACAAGAATTAGTATTCCTGTGCCTCCAAAAGGACCTGAACCTGTACGTTGAGATGGACCCTTTACCTTGCTTCTCTCCTCTTTTGCTATTTGCTCGAAATTCTCCTTATATGCTGCATATATGCGGCATATATGCTGTTTTTTTGCTTATGCAATTGTGAATGAACCATCAAAGGCCAGTTTGGTTTGAGCTTTGGGAATTGAATTGGCATTTTAGATTCTAATAAAGCTCCTCTCCAGGCATTTGAGGTTCTTTGTCTGTCTGGAACTCTCTGTTTGTCATATTGAGAATAACTTGCAAATATGTTATTAAACATAGAAATACTTTTATTAAAATTAGTTAGCATATTATTACATTATTGTAATGCATAAGAAAAATGTTCAGTTATTTGTTAAAAATAGGGGTAATTTAGGCAAAAAATAGGAAAGGATTCCGGATAATCCTCATAGCTTTACCCCATTGAATATGGGATTGGATGAATGCTGGATTCCTTTCCAAAACTCCAACCAAACATTGGAATCTTGAAAAAACTGGAATTTAGGATTCTTGGAATGAGCCGAATGGAACCCAAGTGTCGTTTTATTTTCTGCTTGTGAGTTTAATGGGATTTAAATTTCTGAATACACAACTAGGTGCGTACTAATAAACCACTAACAGAGTTGTTGCTTTGGTTGGGACTTGGGACCAATAAAGGGTTTGTATGATACCATGCTTAGAACAAACAAAATGGTATCAGTCTTTTTGAGTGAATTTTATATTTGAACAATTAAATGGTTGACAGTGACAATATCACTGTGGAGATTTTAAAACTGCAGATCTTACTTATCTGACTTGCCAACAGGTCACTCCTGCACCAAAGCCTCAACAGGTGGTAGAGAAATCGGAGAAAGCACTTCCCCCGGCTGTACGAACTGCATCTCCTCCCAAAGTTGATTATGCTACTGATCTTTTCAACATGCTATCTATGGATGGTCCTGCTGAAAATGGCTCGGGGGCAGCTTCTTCCGACGATACTGCATGGGCAGGTTTTCAATGTGTGTCTTAAGTTTCTATACATTTATTATTAAGGCCTTGAGCAAGATATGCCTACGATAGTGTAATTATTTGTTATTACTAATCCTTGGAGGGCAGGTTTCTATAAGTTCACTGGTAATAGTTTAAGCATTTTCTTGACCTAACTTGTTAATATCCTGCAGCTGCTGAAGAAGCATCAACTTCTGAAAAAACTGGAGCCAATAAACCTGATGTTAACAAAACCCAGCCTACGTCTGAAGTTGAAGATTTATTCAAAGATTCATCTCCAGTTTCAACTGCTGAAAAATCTGACCCTACAAAACCCATTGACAATAAAGTCCAGCCCAATTCTGGAATTGACGATTTATTTAAAGATTCAACTCTGCTCTCACAGAATCCCCAAAAAGATGTTAAAACTGATATTATGAGCCTTTTTGAGAAGGTATGTGCTGCATAATAGGATATTTTTCTGTTCTTTCTACAAATGATAATTAGCTAGTTATGTCATTATTATTGGATCTGGGTTAGGTGCCTTAACTTATACTGCTACTATGGAAGGCCATATCTGCTGTCCCTCACTACATACTGGGGGAGAGGGAACTTTGTAATCACATTTCGTGTCCACCAAAATTCAAAAATGCCCTTAGCTAAACAAAAGAGACCTGAAACGAAAGAATTGGAAATTGAAACCTGGCCTCTTAAATGAGGAATGAGAGTCTCAAGTACTAAAATTGTTTTATTATATTACATTTTAATGGTTTAAGCACCTGTTGTTCAAAGCTTACCCAGTCTAGTACTCCCTCCGTCCCAAAAGCGTCCACTTTGATTTTACACTTTTCTTGGGCCTCGATTAATCAATGGTTGGGAATTTTTTTGTCTACTATTGTGAGATTTGGAACATTGATTATGTCCCAAAAAGGAAACTAGACTCTGAATCTGGGACGTCTCAAACAGGAATAGTGGACGCGTAATTTGTGACGGAGGAGCATTACACATGCATCGAGTGCACCACGATTTCTAGTATCTTAAAAGTTTAATTGTTTTGCAGTCAAATATGACATCACCATTTTCAATGCATCAACAGCAACTTGCTATGCTGGCTCACCAACAGTCTCTTCTTATCGCGGCTGCAGCAGCTCAATCTGGTGGCAATGTGCCAAAATTTCCTGTCAATGCACAACAGCCTGCTTCCAATGGTGGTACCAATTTAAACTCTCAAAACTGGCCAAATGTTGGCTACCAATTTCCTGGGATGGTGACACCGGCTGCTGGAAAGACTGAGATAGAGAAGTATATGCAACAGGTAAGAATATATTCTGTGTGTGTGTGTCATTGCTATTGGATTAAGATTGAGTTTTAACTTGTTTGCTTTTGTGCCAGATGGGAAACATGGGAACAACAAATCCAGTTGGGAATTCGGTTCCCTTTCCAACATCCAGGTATGTTTATATATTTTAGCGTAGAACCCATCGAACTCGAACTCTGCATCTCTTGTATCAGGAAAAAACAATGTTTATATAATTTAGGGCGTGGCGGGAGGTAAAAGTTAAAGAGACCAGCCAAAACTAGTATAGGAGGAAGCCATAAGCGAAGATCTAAGAAATTAGATTTAGTAGAGAACACTGCCTGCAACAGAAATGAATGGGAAAACAATAATTTATGTGGTTAGTCCCATTCTATTGGGATAAGGCTAGGATGATAATGATAATGATGGGTCAACTTTGGTGTATTCAGTAATTCGGATGTCCAATTGGGTGTATGGAAGCCTGATTCATTTTAATTCCCTAATTTGTTTATTCCTTGCAAAATGATTTATTTTGCTTTGTATTCGTTTCTTTGCAAACCGATTTATGTTGCTTTGATAAAAAAGGGAGGTGAGAACCAATGCAAGTGAAAGAGGGAAAGGGAGATGGAACCCACAACCTTCTAAGCAGAAGGCGAGAGCCAATGCCACATAAATTATACATGGAAAACATCATGGGTAGTCATAAGTGCTATATTTTCCTTATATATTCAATGCACAGGCATATATAGATGCACATATATAAAAGCGGTAAGGGCATACTTGGGATTGTGTGGTTAGGCGTGCGACCTCAGGTTCGATTCCTTGCTGTGTCAAGATTCTTCGGGCCAGTGGGGCATCTCCCGGTCGATAAGCACCAGGGCCTCGTGAGATTAGTTGGGGTGGGGCCCATATACCACGGATATCAAAAAAAATAAAATAAAAATATATATGGTTTATTTTGTAGTTCATTTGTAGATTACATACCTACAACACTATACACTTCTATACAAAATTACTCATGCTTATGACACTAGCCATGCCTGTGGCAAATTATTTGTATCTTTTTGTAATGATTAAAGGATTTATTCTATTAAAGATGCATATATGTACACGTATTTCTGTGTATTCCCTTTTTTGTATAAAAGTCCCATAAAAGTTAGAGCCACACCTACCTTCCATATTTTGTTTGACTTCCTAACTTCAAAGTGATAGAGAGAGGGTTGTATCGGTGGTGTATATGTGCACAACACTTCTGAGAGGAAGAGTGTGTTTGGTTTGACTTTCAAACTTCAAATGGGATAGAGGGAGAGCCATGTAGATAGTGTGTATGTGCACAGCACTTTCGATACGACTTTTGCATATGAGTAGAAACCTCATCCTGGTGTTTATAGATGTAGTTTTTGAGAGGAGGATTTTCCACCCTTAGGTGTTTGATGAAAAATAGAGTTGGAACATCATAATATGATTTGCTTACATGCTTCCCACGAAGTCATCAAAAAAAGATTGGATTAGTTAATCAGCTCATTTTAAATACTGTAATTTTAAAGATAAGGGTGCAGATGACCATATCCTGCAAATGCATAATTAAGAACTTCCGTCAGTAATTTCAATACCTCTATTGCAGTTTTAACACGATGAGCCAGAATGCTCCCGTCAATGGTTTTACACCCTCCGGAGCGATAAAACCGCAATCAGCATCCCAGGTGTCATCTACATCACCTGCGCAGACAGGTAACGACTATGACTTCTCCTCATTAACAAAGGGCCTATTCTCAAAGCCATGATGAATGGTCTCAACGGAAGTCGATACTGGCTTAGTCAGAGTATACACTTAAAGAGTAATTTTACAGGAAAAGTAGTTTTTTTAGGGTTTCTCCTATATTGGGGGATGTAAACAGTAAGCACTATTGTAGAGGAGGGAGCTTCAGTTTTTCTTGATCTGGGTGGTGGATTCATTTGTACTAAGGTAAGTGTATGTGTAGTCATAATAAGTTGGGTTTTAGATTGTTTTGTATTGGAATACATGTATTTTTTTTTCAGCACGTCGGTTGCCTTCTCTGTTTCTTTGGACGATTTGGATCATAAAAGGGGAAGTGCAAAGTTTACGTTTTGAGATTTTGGATCCGTCTTAACATTGTAATTTTATAATAAGAATCTTGTGCAACGTCTTTTTTTTTTTTTCCCAATTTAGTGTTTACCTTGTGCATAAGTTCTATGGATTCTTTCTATGTTTTAACCTCCTTTTTCCTGTTTTTGTTGTTCTCCTAAACTCATCTCCTCTGAACAAATTATACACAGAATATATACAAAGAAAGATTACATCACGAAGCTATAGTAAAATACAAAATAGGCAAGTATAAGCAGTTTGGTGAAGCTGAAAGGGATCCCACACGTAGTTTGTGCATATATGCATACTACTACTTCTATCTTAAATTAATGTCCCCACTTTGACTATCATATTTTTATTGTGAGAGATTTAGTACGATAATATTCCGAATAAAAAAATAAAATTATCAATTTGAGATATTCTAAAAAGTGGGTCTATCAATTTAAGAACAGAGGAGCATTCATAGGTGGCATATATTTCTGTTTTTAATGGCGCTACATATATGTTTGCCTAGACCCGGCAAAAGCAGACAAACATGAGTCAACACAAAGTTACAAATTAATGGGTTGAGTGTTAATAGTTTCGGTCATGTTAGTAACTCGATTAGACAAAATAGTTATCCAGTTGATATTTATTGTGTTATTTTTGTCCAAAATTTAGAGTCTATTTTTAAATTAGAAATCTCTACTTGATCTCTTATAATTTACGTAAATATTCGTTTAAATTGTCCCACACAGAGACATAAGAAGTTTTTCTTGTAGTCTAGATTTATCTCAGTGTCGCAATCTTTACCAAATGGTACATAAATTTCAGTCCTTTAGTATGAATACGCGAAAATAATCACGCAAGGTGAAGTAAACTAGAGCACGTATAAACCACATATCTGACTTTGATCACCGCCCAGCTTGACCCTTAATTTCCCACCAACTGCACCAACCTTACATGCATATTTGTAAGGACGATGTTATCTATCACTTTGCATAAGAATTTATACTTAATTTAATGCATATTATAATTTAATTCTTCTAGGCGTATAACATCTTAAGGCACACATTAACATAATCCTATTTCTATTACCAAGCCTTCACTTAATGTTAACAAAGAGAGGGCTTTGTTAAAGAGACTCAAGGGCTTGGTATAGTGGTTAAGCATGTATTTTTGTATAAAAAAAGTATCTTATGGTCTTGATTTAGACAAAAAGTTATAGTTTAATTTGTCATTAAGCTTAAAAAATTATAGGTTTACGTATCTCTTTCCTTTTCGTAACTTAAGCGTGCGACATAAAATCCTCTATAACAACCCAAGTAAAATATAGATAATCATGTATTTCTCAAAGAAGTTGCCTGTGTTTATGGCTAAATATATTTGTCAAAGATATATAATGGTGTTGTATGTAACATTTCCCTTTTAGTTTTAACTAAGCTTTTAGAGCAATTAAATTTGTCGCTAATTAAGCTGAAATACGTACATAGAGTTCAGAGCTTAACATGCATGAAATACACCCCCGTTGACAAATTTAAGCGTTTAAAACAATTGATGCTTAACATGAATTTAATACTTAATTCTTTAATTAATGTACGTAGTAACCCCTTAAGATTTTCTCTAAAAAATAAGTAATGGTCGGTTAGAATGTGCAAAAACTGAGCTGTTATGGCACATGGGGAGCCTGTAAAAAATGATAGTACCCAATTTGGAGCACCAAGTGAGAGATCTACGGCCACAGGTAACGATCTATAATATACTAGTTTATGGTATGGTTGTTGAAAATGGATGGTATCATTTTAAAAAAAAAAATAAAAAAATTCAGAGTTCTGACAATACTTGAATTTTCGAATTGAAATAAAATTTTATTTGGAACATGAAAAAGAGCATTCACATTTGCATTCCCATAATAAATAAATATATATATTCAGAGTTTTAATATAGTCTTACATTAATTTTAATTTTATTACTCCATCATTCCATTGTCTATTCGTCTCATGATAGTTTCATGAATTTCCTGTAATACGACTTTTAGCTAGCTTGGACAATGGAAGGAAAGCCACCAAGTTTTGGCATGAAAAATTTTAAGCATAGCTATTTGCACTTCAAGTAATTCTTCTACCACTCTAAAATTCATCAAAAATGTAAATGTATTATTCCTAAAAATACAAAAAAACAAATGTCCCTAAAAATTACTTTAGAGTATTAAAAAGACTCACTTAGAATGCTTAACCATATATACACAAAATAAAAAGGAGAGAAGTAATTCTAAAATTCTGAGCTAGTAGTTTCACTCCTCATTACATAGAGAGATCCATTTATGCAACAAGTGAATGTAGCTTAAAAACTAGATACGTCATTCACGTAATACGCAAGCACACTTTATACATGTGTTTCATCTAATTTAAAAAGAAAATAAATAATAAATGGTGTAGTTGCTTAATTATAAGATCTATCATCTTCAACCTTGAAGTTGTGAGTTTTTATACTAAATTTTTATTTTCTTTCTTTTTCTCTATTATATTAATCATAAAGTCTTCTTGTAGGTTATGACACCAAAGTTTGGTGTTTTAGCAATTTTATCCTTCTCGTTGTTATAATAAAAAAAAAAAAACCATATAATTAATAAGGTTCAAACACACAATCTTAAAGTTAAAAATAAGGCTCTTTTATTATTGAACTAACAATAATTTTATATTTTTTTCTTATTATATCTATACGTGCATAAAAGTAATGCATGCAAGTATACACATCGATTTGTGTTCATTTCTTGTTATTAACTTTAAAAGTGAAGCCACTACATTCGGTTATAACACCTTCATATAATAAATGTTTTTTTATTTTTTTTTATTTTTTTTTTAATTTAAAAATTTACATGCAAAAAAAAAAACATGTACGCATCCTTAAATTAATGTACAAAAATGAAAAAAAAAGAAAAAATAGTCAATGCCCATAGGCCCCAGACTTACTATAGGGGGCCAACTCGGATTTTCGAATAGCAACAAGCAGCACCATAACGAACCCACACCTTCCACCAAATACCATTTATTCCACTGATCCACCGGCCCATCTCTCATCAAACAAATCACTACTTCCACTCCTCCACCTATCTCTCTCTCTCTCTCTATATATATATAAAATATACCTTATACCACATCTCTGTTACTCCCACTCCACAGAGACCCCAAAACTCACTAAACATTCCGACCACCGTCAAACAAATCCTGGCCGTTAAAAATGGCAATCCTCTCTTATAGCTCCAGTCTAAAAGTCTTGTTAATCTCGACCGGCGTGTTGTTGTTGGCGCTGATGTTAAAGCTCGCTGCGCCGGTGATTATGGAGTTTACGTTTACTGAAGTCCCTTCGATTTGGATCTTTATAGTCACGTGTCTAAAGCCTCCGTATCTTTATCTCGTTATTAACTGCATCATTATCACTATCGTTGCGTCCTCCAAGTTTGAGTCGGAGGCCGTTGAGCCGTCGCAGGTTCAGGTTCCGGTGGCTCTGGTTAGTCCGGAGTTAGTTAAGGTTCCGGCGGATTATGCAGTGAGGACTGAGCCTGGGTATGATTATGATGCGATTTTGAATGTTGCGAAGGTTCCGGAGTATGATGTGTATGGACACGTGGACGGTAAGATTGCGGAGATGGAAAGCCCGACGATTACTGTGAGTGCTTTGGAGGAGATGAATGGTAGTGATGAGTTTGTTGTGATCTCGAATTCTTCATCAACTCCGTCAATGAGCAAACAGCCTACGGAACACTCGGTTGATACTCATAAACCGCCGTATTCGGCGAGGTTTGCTCATCGGAAATCTGTGAAAGTCAGTCCTGAAGGTACATTTCTCTCTCTCTCTCTCTCTATATATATATATGTATATATATATCTTCTCCGGAAAAGCTTATACAAAAATTAGGGACCAATATTAAAGTTTTTATCTCAAAAAATCTTATTTTTGCCAGATTTGATTAAAAAAACTTTAGTCTTAAAAGAGTGAAATTTTATTAATTAAGCTACATATGTCGGAGTAGTCTTTAATTTAGGAATTGCATGTGTAATTGGACTTGTGAAATGCAAGTAAGATACATGTTGAATTTTGAACAAAGGAAACCATAGTTAATTCAATTTGGTCAGCAAAAAATGCCAAACTTATGATAAGGGAGGCGGTGAAGAAGACGACGACAAATGAATGACCTCTTCGATCTCAAATTTCTACATATATATATATATATATATATATTTCACTACAACTTGAAAAGATAGAGCTCAAAACTTTCAATCTTAATCGTCCACCCCTTCCTCCTTTGTTTTTCCACTCCATTTTTCTGGAAGCATTAAATGAGAGACAAATTCATCTAACATATACACTCAAAGCAGATCCTACAACCAAAATTAAATAATTTCATCGTCTTAAGAATAAGAAAAAATCAAAAATTGAGAAACGCTAAGGGGGATGTATTCAATTCAGATTTTAAAAAAATTATAACTGATTTTTTAAAATCTGTGAATTTTGTTAAATCCATGAATTATTTTAAATTCTTATAGAATCTCACAGATTTTAATGTATGGATTCTTTTGGATTTATGCAGATTTTAATAAGTTCATGAATTTTTATAGATTTTAATAAGTCCATAAAAAAAATGAAAAATAAAAAGACAAATAATAAAATAAATTAATTACAAGTTTAAAGTAACATTATTAAAAATGTAAAAATAATTAACGAAATACATTATAAAAATTCATACTGCTCCATTTAAACGTCATTATGATTACCATAACCCTCTTCATTCTCATTGTTCTCATCTTGATTTCTATTCTCATTATTTTATGACCACATATTTATTAAAAAAATTCAAGGCGACAATTTTTTTATGATTTTCTTATAATTAATTGAATTTTACACTTTATATTATCTTTTGTTTATATGTTATTATTTTTATTTCATATTAATTATTCAATTCTTAGTATATATGTATTCATTAATGGACTTAATGACAATTGTTAAGCACTACAAACATGTGCAACGCACGTGCACAAAAACTAGTTATAATAAAAAATCAAAGGATAAACATTAAAAGAATCTTGATTACAACTTTAAAGTAACAAGCAAATTATAAATCTGCTGCAAATGGTTCGAGTTGAGTCTAAAAACCCAATGGTTGGGTTTTTTTGCCCTTTTCTATTTGATTTTCATTTTATGTCAAAAAAAATTCATAAAATGGAAGAAAAAAAATATCAAGGGGCGACATCTCTATAGTTTCGGAAAAATATGACTAATTAAATAATTAAAACTTTGAAAGTGGTAATATCTAAATCGAATTAAAGACTTTAGAGAGAGTGAATGAATTACAGACGAAGAAAAAATAAGATACAAGGTTTGAGAAAAGAAGATATTTTAAATAGAGATAATAGAGTGGAAGTGTTTAATAGATTATAGAGACACGAAGAAATAATACTTAAGGTTAGAAGAAATATTGAAAAGAAATCCATGTGAAATCTTTCGCGTGAAGAGAAAGATTTGTTGTTAAATTTGTTATTCATAAAAACACTCTCAAATCCACAAAATCTATTAACTTATAAAATATTTCAAAGTTTATTGAATTTTGAATATCATAAAGTTTTAAAAAAATATTTTAAATCATAATTAAATACTACAAAATTTAAAAAAAAAATTAAAATCATAATTAAATACCATAACTCAATTAAATACTCATAAACTTTCAAAATTCAAAAAAATCATATATAATCCGACAATATATATATATAAAATACTTTGGGTTCGCAAAAGTAAAAGGTGAGGGCATAATAGTAAAATGATGATGAAGCGGTTGGTTTACAGGTGGGAAGGCATTGGGAGTGTCAAAGCCGAAGAGGCATGACACGCTGGAGACCACGTGGAAGACGATAACGGACGGCCGTCCAATGCCGTTAACGAGGCACTTACGGAAATCTGACACGTGGGAAACTCACGGGCGTCGCCAAATTCCTCAGCCTCAGCCTCAGCCTCAACTAGTGGAGCCCAATCAGAAAAAGATGATGACGATGGCCAAATCGGAGACATTTCAAGACCGGAGCAACAAATCGTCGCTGAGGAAGGAACCGTCACTGAGTCAGGACGAGTTAAACCGGCGAGTGGAAGCGTTCATTAACAAGTTCAATGAGGATATGAGGTTGCAGAGGCAGGAGTCTCTGAATCAGTACATGGAGATGATAAATCGTGGGGCACATTAGGACCCCGGAATCTAAATACAAATTATTATTATTATTATTATTATTGAAAAAGCTAGGAATAGAATAGAAAAATGGGAAAAGGGTGTAATAAGTTTGTGAAATTTGAAATGTTTTTAATTTAGTTAATTTTGGTGTGCCGAAAGAGAAATTAATAAGGTATCTTGCTCACTTTTTTCCTTTTCTCATTGCATTGGAAAAGTTTTTACGTTTGGGTAGAAAGGAAACAAATTAATTACAGACCTATTATTTTCAATACGTACAATTATTCTTCCCATATATTTTTTTTCTTCCAAGCTAAGTAATTCTTGTAATGGCATATAACATGCATGCATGCATGCATGCATGCAGATAATATATCTTCGTTCTAAATATGAATTGGATTTCTTATCATATCTCCCGCCCAATTAAACTTCTCTTGATCGATCTGTCCAAGTCTTAGAATAATACAACATTTTTAAACACCGGACTTTAAAGAAGTTGGTGTTACTTTATCAATAAAAAATTATATATATATATATATTGTTGTGTTACATACTATTTTCTCTTAATTTCATGAAAAGTTAATGTTCAAAGAAGTGGTGTTTATTTTCCTATATATTAATCAATAAGTTCCAGACTACAAAACTTTCTCCTTTTCCATGTAATATATGCAAAAGCCACCTACTCCTATATAAGTTTACTTTCCATCAATTAACAAATAACTCCAATTAACTCAAAATTATT
This sequence comes from Lonicera japonica, assembly GCA_021464415.1. Taxonomy (NCBI): domain Eukaryota; kingdom Viridiplantae; phylum Streptophyta; class Magnoliopsida; order Dipsacales; family Caprifoliaceae; genus Lonicera; species Lonicera japonica. Next base: position 74,529,611 of record CM038463.1, read on the forward strand.
AACACCCTAAAATGCAAGTCTCAGTGTAACAAACAACCATTAACACCAGAAATTCGTTTTCCTGATATCTATCTGTCATCTTCTCTGTGTCACCCCCAATTCTTGTCTTTGTGCGCGCACAAACCATGTATATATAGCTATAGCTGTTACAACTGCCTCCTTAGTCCTTAACTCATCAACACCGAGTCGCCTGTTTTAAATATGATGGATGAGCTCATAAAATTAAAGGCAATCCATTATTCATCCACACGTACGCTTGCTTAATTAATTGATAAGGTTGTAGAGGGTTCGCCCAACCTTTTCCTTATCCTTAGCCTGCTGCTATTCTGCCTAGGCCCGGTAATTTATAACACGATACGATAACTCGACACGAATTTACCGGGTTTGGGTGAACTCTTAACGGGTGCGGGTCATAATCGGGTTGACCCGCCAAACCCGTTTATTAAACGAGTCGATTTCGTGTATATTCGTGAGACCCGAATAAAACCCGTTTAACCCGGTAAGAATATATACAAGTCGATTTCGGGTCGTGTAAACCCGTTTGTAACCCGTGTAACCCGAATATAATTTATATATATATAAATTACTTAATTAAATTATTAGCGGGTCACTATATGTTATTCGTATACGACCCGAATTGAACTGTTTATTTTAAACGGGTTAAACGAATCGGGTTGTGTCATTCGTTAATTAAACGGGTCGTGTATGAATTTGAATTTTTCACCTGTTTATTAAACGGGTCGTGTACGGGTGGAGGCACTTTTCACCCAACACGATTTTAACCCGACACGAAACCGACCCGTACACGACCCGTTGCCAGGCCTAATTCTGCCTGTACCTTCAATGTAAATGGCCAACATATACATATATACTTGAATAGTAAATTAATGCCCCCCTTTAGCGAGAACGGATTGCTGGAAGGATGGGGCGATATCCACGACCTTGCCAGAAATGAAGAAAAATTTGAATTCTACTGGTTTTGTAAGTTCACAAAGAGCAAATTAAGGGGTTGCTTGAGATGGCGGCATTAGGTAGTTTTGGTTGTCAGAGGGTGGCCGTTCTGAGATGGTGGAAGCAGTGGCGGAGCCAGGAATAAATTTCAGGTGGGGCCAAAAAAAATTTAAGTCAAATCAAATTCAATAATTATGTTTACAGACCAATTTTTTACTAAAATACTTTTCTATTATATTTCGATATTTTAGAAAAGTTAAAAATGATATACTAAAATTAATTATATATTTTGAAATATCTTTTAATATATAATCTAAAAAAAAATGGAGGTTGTGTTTCAAAAAAAATAAATAAAAAATGAACGGTAGTGAAGAACGGCAGCCTAAAAAAAAAGGAAAGAAAGTGAAAACTTATTATATATTACAAACATGCACCTTCAATTTATAACACTGGTTACACAAAAACCCCCGCACAAATATTCGAGACGCACCTCACCAAACATTGATTCCTTAGCTTATATTAGAACCCTTACCCCTAAACTTACACCTAGATTTACACAATGGCCCCTCAACTTTAGCTTCCCACACATAGACCCTTAAACTCTCTGAAGATTTTTAAAAGTCCAGATGGGGCCATGGCCCCCACGTGGCTCCGCCCCTGGGTGGAAGATGAAAATGCTATTTATAATTCTGTTTTTCTTTCAATTATAAAAGGTTGTCTAATTAAATTGCAACTCTAGCTTGACTCTTTTCAGCCCGTACTATTGTGCTACAATGCACGCCATTAATTGTCCAACCGATGTAAATTATTCACATGTGATAACCTTCCCATTACATTAAAACATTAAGAATTAATGACCGATATGACTTTCTAACTATCAACTCACATATACGCTCCATGTCTGTTCAAAAACTAATCTACGAACGGTTTATCAACCAAAAGAAAAAGAAGAAACTTCTTAACATTCTACCCACCCATTATTATAATTCCATTTTACACTTGCAAGCTATTTTTTTTTGGTCAAGAGAATCTGATACTGCAGCATAAATAATAAGATTTGAGCCTGTGTAATTATTCATAACCACTAAGCCACTTCTCCCTTAACCTTTTCTCTGCAAAAACTACTTCACTTTTTTTTCCAACTTAGTTCTATATAAAGGCCACTTTTGCGTGGGTAAAATGTATTTTTGATCATTGAAACTATACCTAAATAAGTACTGATTCAAAATGAAAAACCATTAAAACTAATATAATCGCTATGACTCACTTCTCATAGGATCATAGGAAGGACGTGAGTTCAAAAATTATTAATAGCTTGTAAAAGCAAAGGAGTTCCTATTGGAATTTGAAGTTTCAAAACTTCAAAATAACTCCCCACAAAAATATAATTAATTATTATTGTGATAATTATTTTGATTTAATTTATATTTGTAACTCTTGATTTTATTATTTTTATTTTGTTAATAAGAGGAATTATTATGTTTTCAATTTTGCAACTAATTTGCTTGACCTCTACCACTATATGAAGAGTGGTGAGGCTTTTATTTGGATACAAGAATACAAAGAGAAAAAATATATATACAAGTCTATTATCTTCCACACCAACATCTCTTCTATTAAATATTATGTATAGATATATATATAATAGATATACATTCCAAAGTTAGATAGTTTCCTAGTTTAGTAGCAATTACTCTTGTATAAATAGACATTCTCCTATTGTAAATAAAACAACAATTCTCTCATATTCTCACATGGTATCAAAGGATATTTTGTGAGAAATTCCTACTGTGTCTCCATTCCAGTAATGTAAAACCCTAGCTGCCGTCCTTTTTTTCTACATATATAAAACCGTAGACGTTGCCCATCTTTCTTCCATAACGTATTCAATACTTCTTCGTTCTAGACACCACCCACACAGAGGTGGTTGGAATCCCTAGACGACCTCACCCCAGAAAAATCACCGAAAAACACCATCTCACGCGCAACCACGCACCACCGTTGCCCAGTGCGTGAGATCCACGCACCGCCACTCCAAATTTCATGGTTCTTGCACTAGCATGGTTACCTACTGAACTTAATTCAGTTCGTAATCAAATTTTGGAAAATCCTAGGGTTCCTACTATGGATACAATATTCGAGCAGTTAATTCGTATTTTCGTACCTTTAAGCATCCCAAGCAACTCTACCACTTCCACTGATTCTGCTATTTTAGTCTCTCAAATGACTCCTCGACGAGATGGTAAAGGCGAGCAGCGAGGTCGAACTTGCCCCAAGTGTACTCATTGCAATAATCAGGGCCATATAGTAGATCGTTACTACAAGCTTTATGGCTATCCGCTTAAGGTTGCCAACATTTCATAGTATAATCCATCCTTTAGGGATACCTCTGGGACTATTACTGTACCTACTGCAGAGTATGCTGTATTTCAAAAATTTAAGGAGAGTAACCAGTCATCAGCCATAGCCTTAACCAGTCAAACTGGTAATCATATTGCTTGCATCTCTCAATCATCATTTTTTGGGCCATGGGTACTTAATTCTGGTGCTTCCGATCATATGTCTAGTAATAAGGATTTGTTCTCCCGTGTTACTTATTCTAATATTTTTATCTACTGTTACCTTAGCTGATGGCTCACAAATTAATGTTAGAGGAATTGGACAAGCTACACCATTGCCTTCTTTATCTTTAGATTCCGTTCTCTTTATACTAAACTGTCATTTTAATCTAATTTATATTAGCAAATTAACTCAAACATTGCCATGTTCTGTTACTTTTGTTGCTAATTATGTTCTTGTGCAAGATCGGAACACTGGGAGGACGATTGGAGTATGATGTGAGTAGTGCGGGTTATACTACCTCTCCCCACCACCCTCCCTTGTAGTTTATGTTGCCTTTGATCCACCTGCCATCCTCCATTACCGTTTGGGACATCCTAGCCTACAAAAGTTACAAAAGATGGTGCCGAGTCTTGCGAGTTTGTCTTCTTTAGAGTGTGAGTATTGTTAGTTAGGAAAATATATTCATAGTACTTTGTCGAGTCGTCTTAATAAACAGGCATAGTCACCTTTTGCTTTAGTTCATTCGAATATATGGGGTCCTAGTCGTGTTAAGTCAACTTTGAGTTTTAGTTGCTTTATTACGTTTGTTGATGATTTTTCTCGTTATACTTGGTTATTTTTAATGAAAACTCGTTCATAATTATTTTCCATATTTCAAACGTTTTGTTTTGAAATTAAAACTTAATTTAGGACTAATATTCATACTTTTCGAGGTGACAATGCACGAGAATATTTTTTTGGCCATTTTCAATCCTTTATGGCCTTTCAGGGTATACTTCATCAATCTTTCTGTGCTTATACCCCTAAACAAAATAGGTTAGCAGAAAGAAAAAAACAGATACTTGATTGAAACTACACGTATTTTCTTCGCTCATACTCATGTTCCGCTGCGTTTTTGGGGAGATGCTATTCTTACCGCGTGCTATTTGATTAATCGTATGCGATCCTTAGTTTTACAAAATCAGGTTCCTTATTCTCTGTTATTTCCTAGTCAGCCACTCTATTTTCTTCTTCTTCTTCTTCTTCGTGTCTTTGGGAGTACATGTGTTATTCACGATCTCACCCAGGTAAAGATAAATTACAGCCCAAGTCTCTCAAATGTATCTTTCTTGGTTACTCTCGTTTACAGAAAGGTTATCGTTGCTTCTCTTTTCATCTTAAGCAATATCTTGTCTCAGCTGATTTCACATTCTTTAGAATGACTCAATTCTTTACTTCTTCAGAACATGCTGAGTGTCTGATTGATGTTTTCCATCTTTCAAACACTAGTCCTATTCCACTAGTCATATCATCTCTTGATCCTATGGCTCTTACCGCAAACTCGCCACCTCATCTGCTCACCTACCATTGCCTTCAACGTCTTCTTCCCACTGCGAACCCTTCCTCCGAGCCTACTATTACATTTGTAATCGAACTTACAATCGACCTTGCTACATCTCTTCTGATTGAGCCTACCGCCACTAATAATCTTACATTTGGCCTAGTGGACTTATCTTCTACTTCGGTCATGCCTTCCGTTCCGGTCCCTAACTTGGATTGTCTCATTGCCGAACGTAAATGTATTTATTATACTCGAAACCCTTATCCTATTTATGATTTCCTGAGTTATCATCGTTTATATCATTTATATATTGTATTTATGCCATCCTTGTCTCATGTTTTTATTCCTAAAAATATAGGAGCAACTCTTTCGGACCAAGGTTAGCATCAGGTGATTGTTGATGAGATGTTTGCATTAAATTCTAATGGCACTTGGGTTTTAGTGCCCCTTATTCCTGGAAAATCTACAGTTGGTTATCATTGGATTTACACCGTCAAAGTTGGTCCTGATAGAGCTATAGATCGAGTGAAGGCTTGACTAGTTGCAAAAGGATATACTTAAATTTATGGGCTTAATTATGGCGATACGTTTTCCCCGGTTGCTAAAATGGCCTATGTTCGCTTATTCCTCTCTATGGCGATCATTCATCACTGGCCCCTCTATCAGTTAGATATTAAGAATGCTTTTTTACATGGTGAATTGTTAAAAGAGGTTTATATGGAGCAACCTCCTAGGTTTGTTCTCATGGGGAGTTTAGATCTAGATTGGTGTGTCGCCTCTGACGTTCTCTCTATGGACTTAAACAGTCCCCACAGGTTGGTTTGGGCGATTTAGTTCGATTGTTCAATAATTTTGAATGACTCGAAGCGAGGCCAATCATTCAGTATTTTACTGCCACCCTCTCCGACCAGTGCATTTATTTGGTTGTGTATGTGGATGATATTGTGATTGCAGGAAATGACCAGGAGGGTATACAGAAACTCAAGTAATATCTACTCCACCATTTTTAGACAAAAGATTTGGGCAAACTCAAGTATTTTTTGAGAATATAAGTTGCTCAATCCCAACATGGCATCTTCATCTCCCAGAGAAAATATGCCCTGTATATCTTAGAAGAAACAGGCATGTCCGGCTGCAAACTTGTAAAGACTCTAATGGATCCGAATGCTAAGCTTCTACCTAATTAGGGGGAGCCCTTATTAGACCCAAGCAAATATAGGAGACTTATTGGCAAACTTAACTACCTCACGATAACACGTCTTGATATTGTGTTTTCGATGAGTGTTCCCAGTCAGTTTCTAAGTACTCCATGTGATAGCCATTGCGATGCAGCTATTCATATTCTAAAATACATCAAGAGAACGCCAGGCAAATGCCTGTTATATGAAAACAAGGGGCATACACATGTGATTGGCTATTCAAATGCTAATTGGGCAAGCGGTTTGTTCGATAGACGCTCCATCACTGAATATTGCATTTTTGTTGTGGGTAATCTCGTGTCATGGAAGAGTAAGAAACAATCCGTTGTTGCTCTATCCACTGCTGAAGCAAAATATCGAGCCATGGCTAAAGCAACATGTGAGCTCATACAACCGAAACAATTACTTCAGGAGCTAAAATTTATGGAGGTTCAACAAATAAAGTTAATATGTGATAATCAAGCAACTCTCCATATTGCATCTAATTATGTCTTTCGTAAAAGGACCAAACATATAGAGATTGACTGCCATTTTATTCGAGAGAAGATTCTTTACGGGGACATTGCTATGGTTTATGTCAAGTCAAATGACCAACTAGCAGATATATTTACAAAGTTTCTTGCTGGTCCTTGGGTCAATTATATTTGTAACAAGCTAGGAACATACAATTTGTACGCTCCAGTTTGAGGGGGAGTATTAAATATTATGTATAGATATATATTAGCTGTACATTTATAAGTTATATAGTTTCCTAGTTTAGTAACGATTACACTTGTATAAATAGAGTTTCTCCTATTATAAATAAAACAACAATTCTCTCATATTTTCACAACTTCCTCTCATACTATTTTATCTGTTACTACTTTTAATATTTTGTTGGGCAATTTGATTGGATTGTTCTATTTTGTCTTCTTATGGACGTGCACAAGGATGAGGCTTTGCTAAGAGTTGTACAAGTTTTATCTTTGAGACTTTATTGATTGATATTTGCTAGTACACACATATAGGGAGAGGATAAAGTCTTTAAGACAACGTGTTTTATCACGACTCTCATACAGCCCAACCTATTCTTTCATATTATTTTGTGTTTACTATTTTGTTTGCCAAATAATAATCTTAATTTCTACAAAACTTTGCATACTAATTTTATATATGTAGAACTAAATTTCTAACAGTTCTCGTATGGCATGAATTAGCTTTAAATATTCTTCATCTACGTTTGCAGTCTCCAATGTTTGGCATTGAGGCTGTTATTTGAGTAATCTGTGTTCTTTCGGTAGGTTGTCAAAGCCAGACATAATTAAATCACGTGGCTCCATGTTTTTATGTTAAACATTTGGTCCATTTGTTTGGCTTAGACTAGACAGAGCTAGATAGATACTACTAGAACTACCAAATCCAAATTGGAAAATAAAGGTTTTTATTCTGGGCCGGCCCTGAGTTTTGGGGGGGGGGCTCTAGGCGATTTTGGTTTCGAGATCCTTTTATATATTTATGTAACATAATTATATTAATAAACTCCAACAAATTAATATATACATATACAAATTATGATATTTGAAAAGTAGCAAAAAGAGTAATTAAATTTCCTATTCATATAAAATTTAGCTAAAACAAAAACTAAAAGATAGCGTTTTATTCAACAAAAAAAAAACCGTCAAAAAAAAAACCCGTCAAATTGAGAACTTGAGCTTCTGTACTCGTTAAAAAAATAGGGAAGCTCAATCCCGCCCATACCAAGACTTCGAACTGGAGACCACGAGTTGCAAGAAAAGCAGCATCACCCGCTGGAACAATTGTCCCGTTGTTTGTTTTTATTCAGCCAAAAATTATTTTAATTTTACCTATTATAACTTATATATAAAGGAAAAAAATTTTGAGGGCCTTGTTTCGTTGAGAGCCCTAAAGGGACTACATGAATCGCCTATGTCCAAGGCCGACTCTGTTTTTATTATAAGTTTCTCTCCCTACCCATCTACAAATATCTTTCTTTCTCCGTCCCCCTTTCATTCTCCGAGGTCCAAATTTGAAAGAAGAAAAATTGCTTACTGATCAACACAAAAAATATGGGGATGCACAAACATTAATTTTTGAAATATGACTTTTGATTTAGGCCATCCCAAAAATCTATAATTTAATTAATTTAGACCGGGAGTTTGCTTTACATCTAATATGTAGTCAAGTAACAAGTCAGTTCTCACCAAAAATAACTAGCCTCAATTGTAATTTAGAGCCCACATATAAGCCAAAGAATTTCGCTTTTACATTACTAATGTGGGGTGTGGATCCTTACGGGTCACGATCGAAGAAAAAGAATAAAATTTAGTTGTGTTTTCTCTCAAAATATACTGGTTGAATGTCGCTGTTATGAGTAGTGCTAAATTTAATTCATTTTAGTACTATTTCCTTTACACAATTTGTCATAACACTGAAAAAGTTGATACGAAGAAAGAAAACATTACACAAAGATATAATTGGTGTTACGTCGTTCAACTGACAAATTCGTACAAAAATAAGAGTGGCACTTCTTTTTCATATAGTATCCCCAGTAACAAAAATTAAATGGAAAAGAATTACTTTCTCCATTTAATAACAATACGAAAAATAGTAGAAAAAATAATTGATTTGTGTGAAAAGTTAGAAAAAAGTTGACTTGTGTTGTGAGACGCTCTCTTCCTTTTTCTGGATTTTCCATAGAAAAAAAAATCTTTGGGCAGTTGGGAAGAATTTTTTTCCACAGAAGACAGAAGAGAATGTAGGATATTTACTCATAAAATTAAGCATGCACGGAAGAACTCATCCCTTCACCCAACTTATTTTTCAACTTCTCACAAAAATCATTTGGTTTCCATCTTGTTATGAACGGAGCTGTAGATATACATTTCTCATAGGCAAACAAAGTGAGGGTTTTGAGATTGGCTTCTAGCTCAGGGAATAATTACTGCAAGTAGAATAGGAAATTTTACATTGCATCCTTTCCGTTTACATTTCAAGATTGTACTTATGCTTCAGCATTTTCGTTCAGATGACTATATTATGGGGGAAATATAACTAAAATTGGTCCAGGGCATCAATTCAAGAAAGTACAACATGCTTTTACAAACACTGATAATTATGATAGAAAAGAAAACAAGTTACTTGGAGAAAGATGGCAAGAAGCGCTTTCTGGTGCCTATTGGGATACTACTTGGGGAACTGATGAGCGAATGTGAACGGAAACCTCAAATAGTGGCCATGGAAAGCAGAAGATATGCAAAAGTCTTGCATCAGGATGAAATCTGGAAAATAATATAAATATCTAGAATAAATAGATTCATTGGGACTGACCAGAACATAATAAAATCAAATTACAAAGAAAGATGGTACTTCCAGCAGTCTCCTCCAACTCAAACAAGAAAAGTTTAAATGCAATGTTATATCTGATAAAAGAGAATTATCAAAAACAGGATCCAAAGTCTTTTAGGCTCCCAAACAGTGGATCAGAAAATCAGGAACTCCAAAAATACTTTCCTACATATAATTATATTCAACAATTTGTCTTCCCTCTCTCTTTCCATTGTCGAGAGGAGAAAGTACTTGGAATTTTTATTTGCCACGAAATTCCCAAAGTTTTTATGGAACACAATAGTATTATAATAAAAAAGCGGTATGAAACAAAACTTAAGTGACCAAGATGATTTATGATGTGGAACACAAATGAATTCTGCTCTTACATACCCTAGGCTGAATGACATGACTCTCTAGACTTGTTTAGTCCAAAATGGCCCCAAGTAATAAAAGTTGTCGCTTCATCACGCAACAATGTTTTCAGTTGTTCGGCATCAACTGGGCTCCCAAATACATGTTTTTGGAAGTTTTGTTCTGTTAATAATTGGACTTACGAAACTTCATATTGACTTCCATCACTTCTAGCATTTTCCTTACCACAGGACACGTAAAGTATGTCATAGTTATGCAATCTCTCTTCATGGTAATTTTTAGATTTTCTTAAAGCGTTGGTTTTCAATTATGGGGTGTTGATGTAGTCAAAAGGATCATCAATTATCAAGATATATTTAGAGCTGCCTTCCTCACTAGGAGATGTGTTTTCTAGTGTGGATTAAAGGTATAAGTTTTTTCTCTTTCCACTGCATCACCTATTGTTCAGCGCTCCTTCATACGAGCCTAATCAGGGGCAGAGCAAGTAAGAGCCCCTCCCCCTGCAATTGCTCCCCTTTAGTTTTGAAAAATATGGTATTTTAATGTTAAATTCAATTGCCCCTTTTAATTTTGAAAAATGGTATTTTAGTGTTAAATTATCTATAGAAAATAAAAAAAATATACATATACGAGTTATTTTGCTCCCCTTTAATAATACTGCTAGTATTAATTTTGCCCCCTTACTTAGAACATTTTAGTGCTATAGTTGCCCCCATTTAATAAAATTTCTGGCTCTGCCCCTAAGCCTAATCATCTTACTTTCATCACAATCTCGACCCGTGACATTTTGGCTTTCCACGTATGCTTTTAGCCATTTCTATACGAAACATATAGTTTCTCCTTAATAGTCAGTTCTCGGACCAAGACATATATTGTTTCCACCGTGGTTGATTGAGATGGTATTTTTCTCAAACTTTGTCATAAGAAAATTTTGGCGAATCTAAGGAACTTCTAGCTTCTTGTGCATATAAAGTTATAAACCAAAACCCACGAAAACTAGTGCGTCCCAGGATGGTGCTGATGGGAACCGAAATATGCTAAGGGATAGTGTATAGTACATCTTTGTTTGTTTAGTTTGTTAGAGATGAAGTGTTGTTGGCATATGTGTTTGTTGTAGATTCCTCTGAGTTTGTTCTAAGCTGCTAGAGGTAATGTGGAATTAGCATCAACCTGTTCATTCTCTACATTCATTTGTCCAATTATCCAAGTCAGCCTCTACCCATATAGATCCTGACATAACACCCTTATTAAAAGGAAACTAAACTAATCCCTCTGTCCCACGTTAATATTCCATGTTTGACTTTCACACCTCTATACTATGGTACTATAGTGAGATTTGGTATTATGTCCCACACAGGTAACTGAACTCTTAATTTAATACCAGTTACTGCAAAACAAAGAAAGTGCTTGAGTAGGAAGAGAAAGTAGAATGCCCTTGGCAATGGCTGACAGGCCCAAAAGCTCACAAGTTTCGATCCATATTTCAGTTTCTAATCTCAGTAATGAGGAATACCACACCACATTGGGCAGATAGACCCTTAATAAGGAAACAAATAAAGTCACTCCAACTACCAAAAAGGGATTCTAAAATCCCTGTCTAACTGACTAAACTACAACACTAACTTCCCAATCAATCACGGAAATAATTAAAGAACAAATCAAACTTAGTCCCTATTGAACTTCCAATTACTCTATCCGAAGTTAACAACAGGTGCACAAGGAAGGGGGAGAAGAAATGAGATGCTCTAGTTTCTCAAGGTTGATGCATGACCACAAGTCCACATAATCGACATCCACCTCCTTTAAACTTGTGGATTAAATCAACATCTATGGGATTGTATTAGGACTAGGACTAAATAAAAGAACACCAATAATATGGCTTGAATTAATAACCTAAGAACCTAAAGTCCCAATTATATACAAGTCCTATAAGTGTAAACCCAATCAACTACAAATAAAATTACTACAACTTTTAAAGCACAATAGATGCTCGGCTCCATTTTTCTGATGGGAAGGTCTAAAATTCTCTTCCTTGTTACAACTACAAGTGAAAGGTGGTTTCTTGCACAGATTTCCCGCATCAATAGCCCCCATCTTTTGTGCAATATTTGATGATTCCCAAGTCCCTATACTAAGCTGATAGCTGGGGTGACTGACATGACCCAATCAAGACATGAGACTTTAATGTCTTCGGTATTGGAATTTGTCAATGATTATAAAAGCTTCACCTTTATACATTTTTCACTACTAGGTGGCTTAAAACATATTGGAGAGTCAAAATTATATTATTCAGAACCACAAGGATTTTTACATACTTGCTCTGGCTCCTAACATATCTAAGTGTGTCCCCTTTTAAGTGAACAATAACTCCCAAATAATTTTGTCCAAATGTCAAGTCAGCTAGTTGTCCAGTGGTAGGCAACCTCCACCCTTGCCTTGTCGTCAAGGTTCGACTCATGGGGGTGGGAGGGATTTTTCTTTCTTTGTAAGGTTAAGGGAGAGACTTAGACCCCCCTTAATTTATTTATTTTTTAAGAAGTCAGCCAGTTCATGAAACATCCTATGAGAATGAAAGGTGTCTGGTAATAGTTGTAAGATTCGTATTATGCTGTGCTACATTTCAAATGACCAAGTTTGTGTCCCATACCTCATGCAGTTGTGGTTTGGCAGATGTCTTTCTTAATCCCATGACCAACTTCCGCTCTGGATCCAATCGGTAAAATGTCACTGAAGAAATACATTACTCTTAGTTGTTGGGTAAAGGATTGTAAATTTACTCGTGCATTAAATTGAAGAGAGTATAAGTGAACAGTAAACATCTCGTACTTCTAGGTAACATTAGAATCTGCATTTTTATGTCATGCATCAACTAAGTGCCCGTGATGATACATGATTTAAGTTCCACAAAGAAGGAATCTTTAGTGATGCTTGTCTTATTGTAAAATTTCCAGATATGAAGTCAGTTGAATTGTATACAAGAAAAGAGAGAATAGGAGAGTTGTATTGATAATTGTATTATAATTGTATCATTACAAAGACTCCCAAAGTGGGTACATATAGAACTCAAACTAAACTCTAAGATAACAATAAAGGAAACAAAAGTAAAGGAAATCAATAACTAAGGAAAGAATAAAATACCCTATCTATGGTATGTTTTGACCAAGACAAATAAACAATACCATAACTAGTATAAATACCATAAATAAAATATACTCCCACAAATAATATAATATTGCTTTCCAACACTTGAAGTAAAATAAATAGCACAGCCAAGCTCACAGGGATGGTCCCAAGGTATATATGGCCCTGTGCAAAAATTGAACTTAAGGGGCCCTTTTCACTATTGGGGATTCATATAATAAACATCTTCTGCCCTTATAATGTGATACTTAAATGTTGGGCCCCTTACACAAGCTATAAAGACTTCCACAATAGTTTGGGGCTTTGGGCCCTATGCAAATGGCCCACCTTGCACAACCCTCAGGGCCAAACCTTGGCCAAGGTGTACAGGAAGACTTGAACTCTAGTTTGAAAATTAGGACCATGACTATAGTGGAGGGTGTCACCTACTTAACTAAATAAATGGCGTAACATATTCAAATACCAATTACAATAAAAAAGAAAACTGACCGCCAAAATGATTTGCATATTACCTACATCACCCGCTTGCCATTTCATTGAGATCATATAATCTCTGAGCCCTTCTAAAACGTACATCTTACTGTCACCATTTGGCCAAGAACGGTAGCGAAACTCCCATTCTTTGCCTTCTGTATCCCGGATTTTGATGGGTAAGCCCTGCGGCTCAGAAATGTCTGGGAAAAAAGTCTGTTTTTTTTAATCAGAAACAAGGAACTTTTACTGATAATAGAGAAGATAAAACCAAACAAGAAATAAAACATACAATAGAGAACCAAAAAAACCTAAGTGCTGAAAAATAAACTACGAGGGCTGAAAAAGCTAGTACAGAATAAAAGGTCTGTTTGATTTGCGAGTTTTTTCTTCTTTTTCTTTAAATAATTTTAAAGCTTTAAATCGAAAGTGTATTATTCATAATTGCATTACATATATAATGCATGTAATCAGGTCTTTAAACTCAGAAAACTTGTAGGTTTAGACTTTAGAGTGGGGAGTTTGAGGGCTCACCTCTGCGCACTTTTTTGGTATCACCAGACGGGCCAGTCCGAGGTCAGCATCAGTTGCAGACAATAACTGTTCAAATAAAGGAATGACGATACATTTTGGGCTAATATATGGTCAAGGATTGTTTGCCACCAAAAAAAGGGGATTATTTGTAGACCTAGGATGATATCAAGAAGACAAATGAAATAAAGGATACGTTCTGGAGATTCGTTGTAGCTCTGAATCAGTCACCCGAGGCCAATAATGAGGTTCTATCTGGATTCTCCTAGCAGCATCAAGTTGAGAATCTCCAAAGCCAATTTGAGTTTCAAGAGGTAGGCAGCGTTTACGTGCCTGAATGACAAGGTGTTACACTGAAAATAAGTTTTCTAGCAAAGAGTAAGCAAATTTCTGACAAAGGTGAAGTGTCTATGGTAATTATTTATAAACTTTCAGAGTACAATTGTGAACAATTAAAGAACATTGGCATGGCAGACTTCCCAGATAACTCTGTACTATACTAATACTCAATCAACTCCCCTAATTAGATTCGTCCCTAGTCCTAATGAATGTTACCTTACCTAAAATGTGGGTCTCGCCAGTACGCAGACCAGGAATAGAAATGCAATTTGTCCTACACTTGTGATCTAGGGGTAGGTCGCTATAAGTAACATCATTAATTCGTTAAAATGGCTGAGCTAATTCCAGATAGTAATGTGAACATGCCCAAAGCTCTGCCTTATTTGATCCTACCTCCTTCCCAAATAGAGTTCACTATTCCTTTTTGGGATATCCCAAATATAAATATATATGATGGGATTCAGATTTTAATAAATCAAACCCATTCAGAAATCTTGAATGTATAATACGTGTTTGTACTTATAAAACTGAACGATTACCAAATAACAAATTAGTGATCACTCATCATGCTATGATGTTGGCATTATAAAATTGAGTACTACTATAGACAAAGGGCAGAAAACTAGATTACGGGACAAGGGTCAAACTAGTTCCCTCTTACCAAAATGAAATTCATCTTTGAGCACTCCATGCAGATTATTCCACCAAAATCCAACAGCAGATATGCATGGAATGATGCAATACATCCACAGTGGACCAACTGCAAAGGAAGATAAGAAAAAAAATTAATATACACATGCAGTGTTCAAGACATGTACCTTTATTTAGTTTGTGGATACTCCTAATTAACAGAGCCACAAAAAAGAGGTAAGAATGTCAGTTTTTCAACTGACCTTCCCACAAGATTCACAATCCCTCCAGCCCTCGTCATTTGAATGGAAAAATTCGCAGAATCTTCCCTCTTCATACACAGAACTATACGCAAAAGGGACAAGTTACAGTAAGAAACTAGAGACATGCATCAGTAGATAAATAATTCCATCACAGTGTACGTGGGAAAAACACAAGTTAAAAGAGCGTTTAAAGTGTTTTCATCCATTACGTTACACTAGTCTGGAAAAAAATGAAAGCAAAATATTTACTCATTTATTCTAGCCGGAGGCGAATATTACTTCTAAGCATATAACAATCTAGTCATATGGTAACACCATACTCAAGTGGTTCTAATATTAACTTCGCTATTCTTTACCCGAAAAAAGCCCTTTTTCGAATTTGAAAGATTAATACACCACTCCACTGTTTTTAATCTAGATATGTGTTAGAGCATTCATCCAAAACCAATTGGGTACAAGATTTGTGTGCTACTTGCAGGAATGTACGCAACTTTTCCAGATCACGACAAATAAGGGAAAAAGAAATTCACCAAGTGTTATCTTTTCATGCCAAGACATGGATGAGAAGTGAAATCTCAAAGCTCATGCACTTTTCAAGCTTCAAAACTCGTGTTAGAAAATTTTCCATTTTCCAGCCAAGATTGATTGAAGCAGAACACAAAGAATCTAGGGAAGAAGAAACATATATAGAAAGGTAACCAAAAATGGCTTGGTTTCAAGGGCACGAACACACATCCACAGGAGAAATGAATTTTAGAGTTGTTTTAGAGTCATAATAAAGAATCTTACTAGGGCAAAATCTAGTTTAGCAACTTTAGATAAGTTCTAATTTTTCTCTTCAGATCACTGGGCTGTTAAATTTGGCTGCCATTACAAGGATTACTTGTAATACAAGTGTAAGATTTAGAGTTGTTTTAGAGTCATAATGTTTCAAATGCAATCTTGCTTGGTGGCTAGTTTTTGTCTCTTAATTTTCTCTATATTTTCATAACAATAATCAAAGAGAAGCTTGCTATGGGAGTAATATGTGCATTACTTTGAACTGTTGAATTCGGCCAGGCCTACCAAACAAAGCCATTGTATCCATCCAATTACAAAACTAACAGAATGAAGATTTCCAATTGTCTTGTCTCATTCGGCGCTATGGATGATTTAATGAAAGTTATTGTGCTTCTACAGCTAATGGATTTTGGTGGTGTAGAGATTTTGCTATTTTAAGATGGTTAGTGGTAGATGAAGCAGCGCAGCAAGTGAATAGATTGAAATGGACAGCAACCTCGAGGGCTGCCATAGGGGTTATTAGGGAAGCTAGAGTGAAGGTTAATTAATTAAAGTTTGGATATTTTATATCTATATTATTTTCATTATTTTTTTATTTTATTTTATTTTATCTTTGCCTTTTCTTTTTACTAAGAGCCCTATATTAGATAGTATTTTATTTGGTATTCAGTTGCCTTTCAGTACAAGGAAGTTCATTATCGAAAAAGGCCAGTCTCCTTTGTAATCAGTTGAGACTTTTAGAGGCTCTTTTACATTTTAACCCTACTTCATCTATTTTTCTGATTAGTACATTTGGTATCAGAGCTAAAACCACCTCACAAATGTGAGAATTTTTTACCTTCTCTTGTTCTCCTTTTTCTTGGTGAAGAAACTTCAGGGAATGTTGTCATTTAACCGGATTGACTCCAATCATGCCCGGATCATTAAATTACAATGCTGATCGGCCGTGGGTGTCGTCTTCTGACAATTTCGATGTTGTGAAGATACAACACAACAGTCCAAGGCCCCACTACGATTACAGAGGTCCAACAAGGCACCCTGACCTAGCTGCAGCCAGTAAAGGCCATGGCAACAACCATCTAGCTGAGGCGACATCAGCCATGAAGAAAGAAGTACTCTACCAACCCCTCCCAGCCACAGCATCTCTCACTGTGAAGGGAGGCAATAGCATTGCAAGTCAGGAGGAAGAAGAGACCATTGTCTGAAGACTCTCTGGGTTCTTTGAGTATAAAAATAGCCTCTGGGGGAAAAAATGGAGTATTTATTCAATGCCAAACTCAAAGTTTGAAATAAGACTTGGTGTATTCCAGCTGAGGTGAATGTAGAAACTGGAGATGAGGTATATATGGAAAGACTAAGAACCATTAAAGACACGAAGAAGATGATGACGTATATGGGAAGGAACACACGGCAAAACGGGGGTGAGAAGTATTTGGGAATTGAGTGAGTCATCCAAATATGCAATCACAGCAGGGGAGCTTGATGGGTGTGAACGCCAATTACCAAAGATTCAGGCCATGGCAATGGAGATCTCCAAAAGAATGCTGTTAGATGATTGAATTTAATGGTCAACATGGAAGAAAAGAGGATTGAATGTGGGCAGGAATTAGGAAAAGAAAAAAAAAGAGTCCCAATAGATGACGGAGGAAGTGGTTGACGACGAATAGATATTATGGTTGGTTGGGAAGCGTAGCGGTACAGACCATATTTTCTGATTATTCAGTAATGCACTTACAGTTACAGCTATGGGCATTTGCCTCTAATCACTTAATCAGTTGGGGATTTTATCAATTAATGAGATATATAGCAACTGGGGCGCAGCTATGAGTTAGTTAGATCTGATATGTGTAATGTTTTGAGCAGTCTGGAAGTGTTTTCTTGTAATTTCAGTTTTCAATTTTTGCTATTTTACTGCTCTGTTTGTTGGCGGACTTCTGGTCCACCATTTTTGTAACCTTGCTTTTCATATTAATAAAAGCATTTGTTATTTATCAAAAAAAAGGATACAAATTTCTCTTTTTACTTCTCCATTTCCTTAGCTCTTACGTTTGGGCCATTTCCGGATTTTCTCAACCATCGTTCTTTCTAAATGTTATTCTTGTTTAGGTGAGTTAAAGGTCATGAATAATTTTGTGGCAAATTGAGATTTTGCCACTGGCGCCAAGTAAACATACATGACGGCAACATAATTATGACTCAGCTCTGTCAATTTTCACTTAAATTATTGAGAGAAAGTGGTATTCCTTCGTCCCATATTTCCCAATACAGGTAAAATCAAATTCCAACACAGTTCAGAACTTGTAGCCAAATATGTGAAAGTTATACATACTCTGCACACTTCAAAAAAGTATGTGAAGCTTTCATATGGTTGAAATGTTAAGTTTTTGTGCATCCTCGGCCCCTTTGCACTGAATTTTGTTACAGTTCTGAATGACAGGGTGCTGAAATTAGTGAAAATTTTCAGTCTACTTTGATGAGTATGTACAATTTTCACACACTCAAAATATTAAAGTTTTGTGCAGAATCGGCCCCTTGGAGCCCAATTTTGTGCCCAGTGACCATTATAGGATACATAAAATAAAAATTGAGATAAAGAAAAGGTTTCCACTAGTGGTGAAAGAGCAAAAATTTAAATCAGGAGATACTAGGGAGAAGGCTGTAGCAGCCGAGTTATTTTTGGAGTAGCCTTAGCAAGCCCATTACTTTTGACCATCGTCTAATTCAGAAACAAGGATGAAACTTGCCATACGATTACCTAAGCTTGAAACCAAAGACATAAACCACAATCTATTGCTGTAGGCAATGACCAACTGGCCATGCAAAGCCCCAAATAAAAAGAGAACAAATCAAAGCATCCATAGAACGAAACAATCAAATCTTACAAGGAAAATTCTTCCAAAAAATCTAGCTACACAAAGTAACAAGCAAACAACAAATCGCGCCAAACATATTTAGGGGGGGAAATGAAGCTAATTGCATCCATTATAAGATAGCGTGAGAAGCAAGAAAACATATAGGCAAGCAAAATGCCTCAAAATCGAGATTAGAGAAGCATCAACAGCAAAAGCATAATCATCTGTGGCACAATGAACACAAAGTCTAGGCAATGTAAATTATGGAAACAAATTTAGGAAAACAAAACCAGCAACAGAGCCAAAAAGTTTAAATAGTACCACATTCAACAGAATCAGTACATGTAATTAAGGGTGAGCCAGGGTATAGAGGAGGTGGAGAAATAGCTTACGCGCATCGATGACAGAGCTGAGCAAAGTCGCCACTGCGAAGCCGCCAGCCGTTTCTGAAGTCCTCGGAGCTCGAGTCCTCGCACTGGAAGCAGGATCTTCTAGACGAAGATGCCATTGGAACAGGAGAGGAAGTAATAAACCCTAGAAATCTGAGAGTTTAGAGAAGGATCGAGAATGGGAGGGTGAAATGCGAAGTAGCTGGGGTGCTGAAGAGAGAGAGTGTGTAGAGAGAGAAAGGTGGCACTTTGCCCTTTGGGGGGTGTAAGTAGGACAGGAGTCAAAGGCTGCTCACATCACGTCACACATCATTGAAGACTTCACTTACTCAATATCTGATTCCTCAATTTGGGTTTGCAAATGTTTGTGATTCGGCGGTCACCACCGACTTACATCTTAACCCCATTTTTTATTGCACGTACCCCATTTTTATTACTTTCAAAGAATTATGTACTCTTGTTCTTGAGAAAAATGTTGATTTTTTTTTGTTTTTTTTGGTGTGATCTTGCTCTTGATATAGCTATTCTTATAAAATAAAATAAATAATAGTAAAATTGTGCAAATATTGTTCATTCAGAATTCTAATATTATATATTCAAAAAAAACACGATATGTTCAACTGTAACATTCACGATACCATTTGTGATAAATTTCACAAGGCCTGAGGGGACTTAGATATAACAAAATGATATGTAAATAAAATATACACCATTTTATCATTTTTAAGTGAACAAATATTTACAAACAAATTTTTGTTTTTAAATTTCAGAACTTGTATTTAAATTTTTAGATTCAAGACTTAAATTTAGATAACAAAAAAAACACAACTTAAAATAAAAATATATATATATATATGATAAATGGAAGAGTAGTTGAGAATTATTTCATTAGAAAAAGTTTCGTGCCTAGTTTACTTGAGCTACAACCTTAAAAGAGAAAAAAAAATCGTGAAGAAAAATTGTGCACTTACGTTAAAAAGATAATTGAATGGGTATGGCGATTTTTGTTCTAATATGGTATCATTACTTCAAAATATAAATTAATATTATTTTTTCTCATAGAATGTTCCAAATTAATTGTCTAATCTGTTTCGAGTACCTAATCAATTTTATTTTTACCCATTCAATGGCATATGTTGCATATTCACATGCAAGTATAACATCAATATGCGGTTCATAAGATCATTAGTGGAAGAGGAGATATATTGGTGCTTTTAAAAAATGGTCATTACACTGCAACATAACTCATATTTTAGCCGTCAACTATCACTCAATGTGGTAAAAAAGAGCTTCCAACCTTCACCAACAAAATGAAAGTTTCTTCATAACTTCCTAAATCGCAGTCGCTCCGTTTAGGAAATTTATGAAGTCCCTTTTATACAGACATTCCAGTTCTTGTTGCACACTGCAGCAACACTTTCCAGGCCTTTTAGCTCAGGGTGAAATATTTTCCAACTAGGTAAAGTAGAATAGTGATTTTCAACTAAATTTCAGACAACTTTTATATGGAAGCAAATTATAACAATAAACAATCAAAAGGGTTATTGGCTCATACAACTGAAAATTTCACAATAAATAAAAAAAGCAGAAGCTAAACCTATAATACAGGGCATATGCTATGGTAAAGCGCTTGGAAAACACTAAAGTCGCTAAGTTAGTCATAGAGTTTTTTTGCAGATTGAGTTCTCAAGGTCTTGCTTTCATTCTTCATAACTTTCACCACTGACTTCTCATTCTTAGATATAGCTTTTGCTATGGCTTTCATCTTCCTCGCATTCTTTGTTCTCTTCATCTGCACTCCTCTCTTCACTTTTCTGTCATGAGCAATTTTCCATGAAGCGAAAGTATAAAAAACAAAAAGTTAAGCTATGAAGACAAATAATGGCAATTGAAGATGGAATAAACTTCAAACTCAAGTAAGAAGAATTTGAACAAACTGCACACAAGAGGGTAATAAGACATTCCATTGTCAACAGGCTTGACGTGATTCTTATAAATCAACATAAGCATTCAAAGAATAGTAACATTTATGGAACGGAAATCTGTTCCTTTTTTGTTCCTCCTAATCACTTTTGAAGGATAGCTTTGATAAAGAAGCATCATTTAAAAATACCGCACAAATAGTACCACCAACAATTTATTTATTTTTGATAGAAAACAAAAGATTTTATTAAACAACCGAAAATATACACGGACAATAACAATCTTCAAAAAAGCTAGAGAGCAGAGGATAAGACATCCACTAAAAGTCCTAGCGACCCGGGATGAACCACTCAAGACCCTACAACATTAACACTATCCAAAGAAAACAAAAAACAGCTGCATCAAAAATCCCTGAAACTTTCGCCCACAGCCCAACCAAAAAACAAGAAAACTCCCAAATGTCAATCGGATCATTGCTTCTATCTTCAAACACCCTTCGGTTACGTTTTGATCAAATCAACCATGCTATTGCCATCATACAAAACCAGCATAACTACTTAACCTTCTTACTATTTTGCCTGAAATACCATTTAATAATCAAGAACTCACTCCATCTCTTAGGAAAAACTCCCTCCACGCCAAACATCTTTAATGCTTTTGACCACACATGCATGACAAACTCACAATGTAGCAGAATATGATCGATGCTCTCATTGTCCCTCCTACACAAAACACACCACGAGGGAGAAAGAGACATAAATGACCTTCTCACTTGAACCTTGTCACATGTGCTCGCTTTCCCCAAAGAGGCCAACCATGCAAACACTTATATTTTGGTAGGGATTCCACCAACAATTTGAATCTTGAATTATAATCAAATATCACAAAATGAAAAGAGAAAAAAAAATCAACGAACATTTCAAAGAAAATTACAAAGATGATTAAGAATCCACTAAACCTCATGAATACCTTTTAATAACGAAGACCACATAATACATGGGTCCTCAACTCAAACTGGATGGTAAAATGCTATGTCCATTATGGTTGTCTCCTATCCCACAGACTTGCTCAAAAAGAAAATCCTGCCACTAAAGTCTAAAAGAGAGGGGGAAGAAAAATAGGAAATGGGGGTGGGAAGGTCTTGAATGCTTTTTACGCATACTAATTTTAACCATCAAATTCCCTGTATTATTCATGAGATCAAGCGCTGGATAGACGGATTAAAAAAAGAATGGAAGGGGAAAAAAGAAGATGAAGCTGCTCATGTAGTTTGGTAACTCCCAAGTATCTCAAAGGAATCATAAAAAGGGAAGTATCATGGGACTTTTTTTTTTTTGGTTAATGAGCTTCATGTAACTTTGGCCTTATTAGTTATTAGGCCAAAGAAGACCATCCACAGTACCACAAACACAGATACAACCAACATCCATGGACAACCAGTTAATATCTCAAAATTTGTTCCCTTGGGGCAAAGAGATTTGGTGGTGGGAACTGCAGAATGTGAGAACTGTTCTGGGACAGAAGGTCAGCTTCTACAAAACAAGCTTCTCCAGCATTCTTTTTTTCACCTCGGAATTACATCTCAGCTTTTAAATGGACCCTATCTTGTTAAAGCACACTAATCTTTTTAAAGAGGAGAGTAGTTCTGGGGCGTCCAAAACAAAAAAAGTGGGAGCGTAAAATTGGGATGGGAGTACTCAAATACAGTTACTGATCTCTAAATTTATCCTGGTGGATCATGAATCCACAGCATATTAATAATGCCGTTGATACTCAAGTTATTCATTTGTAATTACTTTCACATACATATGTAGGGATTGTAGCAATTGATAGTACTACTTCAATGAGGATTCACCATTTCAACTAGCACATCCAAGAGAATATTCTTGTTACAGGGGTGCACTGCTGACTACCCCAACCAGAAATCCATCCTTGGTGGATAGCACATAATTATACACTACTATTTCCCACATCTAAGGCCATAACCAACAGAGCTGATGCTTTGCACTTTGTTTGCTTGATCTTTTAAAAAAACAGCCCTCTACAAGTATACGGGCAGTCCATCAAGTGCCATACGTAACTCTTTTTGTTTCTCGAGTATTATTGTGTATTTTTTAGGTTTCTATCAGTGAGAACTGGCAAACCACATTCTTTAATGCAAATGGCTTATGTAACTACGCATTTGCGTGGTCTTGAAGGCCGGAGATGCATATAGTAACAGTTTTTCAATGTATCAGGAGAAAGCTTATGACCATAATTATTTACACATTTAGCAGACACTATAAGCTGCATTCATTACTCCGAACAATTCTATTGGAGAATTTCATGCAGCAATTACTCCAGAACATATTATGCGCATACATACTTGCATAAATAAACATATATATCATATCAAACAAACAGAGGCTTTAATTGAACTGACCTGGTGGAAGCACTAGAAGATTGAACGGCAGATACAAACTCCGATGTATCCATCGCTGCAAATATAGAGCATAATAAAAGGACTCAACAAAAGTATACCATAAAATTGGGGAAAATATAAAAATCAATGGATAGAGATAACGATAAAAATGAGAAACAATATATGTACCTTGAGGTATATCTGTGACTGTCTGGTTCTGATCGGAGGTGATTTCCATTGCTGCCGAACCATTTCTCTTCTTCTTGTTTCTGTTCTTAGCCATCGCTCTCCTCTCTGGTTCGCGAACACACACGGCGAAAGGGTTTTAGGGTTTTCTTCCAATAAATCAACCAAGAGGTTCACGAAAGAGACCCGTGGGAGTCGGGTTCGACCCAATAGATTCTTGTGAGCTAACGATGACAATGGGTCGGGTTCGGGTTTACAATTTTCATATATGTTCCTATTATCCAAAATTATCTCCATTCCCACCTTTATCTTCGAATTGGGGTATCGTGTAATCCCTATTTCAGGTAACGGGTTCCCGCGGGTTTACTCGACATTTTTTTTTTAAAAAAAAAAGTTTAAAAATTAAAAAAAAAGAAGAATGAAGTTAAAAATAATATAATGTTATATAATAAATATAAATAAAATTATATATTTACATAATTAACAATAAACTAATTTTATAAACATATATATTTTATATACATATATATGCACACACATATACATGGAAAAAAAATTACAAAATTAAATATATTGGGTACCCGAACTCGACTAAATTTTAAAATTCTCGCCCCGAACCCGAACCCGCCCTCGATTGTTTGTACCCATACCCCGCCCCCATCAAGTCGAGGACCCACAGATACTCGAACCCGCTGGTATTTTTGCCATCCCTATTGTGAGCTTTCGCCAATTGGGCTAGGCCTATTGTCACTGGGTGTCTTTGATGGCCTAACCGAACTACGAGAGCGACAAGATTGATTGTTAGCTTAACTAACTTCTTTCAAATATTATTTACTAAGAATAATCAACATATAACAATAATAATTTTTTTTTTTTGATTAAATATAACAATAATAATTTAAAAGAGAACGAAAGCATAAATTAAAATTATTTGATTACAATAAACTTAATGGGTGCATTTCCTACACGGACCAATCTGCACGGATTGGTCCACTTTTTGCCGTGTGCAGCTCACTCTCTCAACCTAGAAAAAAAAGACACGTTTTCTCTTTCTCTCGTTATCTCTCTCTCTTCTTCTCTCTGTTTTTTCTTCTCTCTTTTCATAGATTTCTTCTTTCCTCTCTATCTCTCTTCTTTACTCTATATTTCTTCTTCTTCTTCTTCTTTTTTGATTGAATCGAATTCTGGTGAAGGGAAATCAAGTGGGTTGCTCTGTTTTGAAGAAACAGAGGAGGTGGGCTTGTAAATGGATTTTTCTAGATTTTCTGCATGATTTTCTTGGTGGGTCAGAGAAATAAGTGTATGGCTTTTGGGGTTTTGGGGGAATTGCAGATTTTGTTAACTCTATTGAGATGGGAATAGTTTGGGTTTTGTGATAGTGAGGAAGATTGTTTTTTCTTAGGTTTTGGGTTTTTTGATTTTTTGGTCATGTTTTGAGCCTATAAAACAGATCATTTGGTATCAAATTGATAATTTGAACTTGCAATTCCCCATATCTCTCTTCTCTTTTTCAAAAAGCAATTCCAAAAACACTCAAATCACACCGGGACTACATCCAATATTTTAATAAATCTTAATTTTATTTCTTAAAACCCAAATCATTTAAACCAAAATCAGTTTCCGTCTCTCTTTAAACCCAAATCAAACTCAATCATAGCTTGAAAATTTGAAAAAAAAAATTATTATATGTTAAGGCTCCTCTCTCAATTCGATTTGAGAGATGTATGTGGGTTGGGGGTTGAGAAATTTATTGAGTTTGGATTGAGAGATTGAGGTATTAGAAAGAGAGAGGAACAGAGAGGGAAGTAGAGGAGAAATGAAGAGAATGAAATACCACGTTCGTTGAGAGAGAAGAGTAAAGAATAGAAGAGAGAGAGAGAGAGGAAAGAAGAAATCTATGAAAAGAGAGAAGAAAAAACAGAGGAGAGAAGAAGAGAGAGAGAGAAAAGAAGAAATCTATGAAAAGAGAGAAGAAAAAACAGAGGAGAGAAGAAGAGAGAGAGAGAGAGAAAGAGAGAGAGAGAAAACATGTCTTTTTTTCTATGTTAAGAGAGTGAGCTGCACGCGGCAAAAAGTGGACCAATCCGTGCGGATTGGTCCATGTAGGAAATGCACCCTAAACTTAATTACACAAAAAGCTATTAAATTTGAAAGAAAGTAAGAGTTTAAAACAAAGTATTAGTTAATGTGTATTGGTAAGCAATTCGGATGTGAGCTGTATAATCTTATCCTCACATATAACCACTTAATGAAAATATCAAAGTTGTAGCAGTGCACGTTGACTCACAAAAGTTATAAAAAAAAAGATTACAAAGGAAATTCTTAAATCTATTTCCATGGAAAGAATATTTATATATGAGGAGATACTTCTCCAAAAAAATAGCCCAGATGCAAGGTTAGAACTCTTAGTTAATGCCGGATGGCTTGTTGCGGATGTAGGTGCTGGATGACATGATGGACCTTGCTGCACTCGAGCGTGTGCACGGCATCGTTGAAGTGTAGTCGATCAAGGTGCTATTGGGAGGCACCCCATGGCATCCTTCCCCAATAGAGCTATTGAAACTCCCATTAACTTGTTGAGATATGCAGTAATCAGGTCTTGTAATGTAGATGGTTCAAACACTCTTTCCCGAGTGTTCTCCTCTAGATCCATTCTAGCCCATTTGACTAAAAATTATTTGTGTTGTTTGTGGGATGCTATCACAATCCGGTCGGTAATGATTGCTTCTACTAACTTCTTCCCTTTTATTTTCTTTTTTAACCCTAAACAATTAAACTCTCTTCGGGATGGATTTGTTGTATTAGCAAAATATGGTTCCAGTATGCTGATGTGAAACACAAGGTGAACCTTCGACCAACTAAGGGGTTCAACCCTATAAGCAACTTTACTGATCTTCTTCACAATCTTTAGTGGACCTTTGTACTTTTGCAGAAGGCGCGGGTCTCGACCTTTCAAGAACTTTTTATTTTAGGGGAAGAGTTTTGCCATTACAAGATCTCTTTCCTAGAACTCCAATGGTCGTCTTTTTTGATATGCTTGCCTTTTTCATTTGGTAAGTGGTTTTCTCTAAGTGCGAACGAGTCAACTCGATATTCCGCTTACACTCTTAAGAGAAATTATAGGCTTTAAGGGATTTCGAAGCTGGTACCAAGTTAGAGGAGTGAGGAAGGATAAGTTGATATCCTGTAACACTTTCAAAAGTGCTCTTACACATCCCTGAGTTTTTATGGGCATTGAAGTACAGTTGAGCCACATCCAATAATTTCACCCAATTCCATTGCGTGGCACTGGCGAAGTGACGCAAAATTTTCTCGAGCATTGCATTGTATTTTTCAGTCTGTCATATTGGACTGAGGGTGGTAACTGGAGCTCATACATAACTTGGAGTTAAGAATTTTGAGTAGTTATTATAAAAGTTTCATGTGAACCATCAGTCCCGATCACTGACATTACTTCGAGGGATGCCCCAATACTTAACCACGTATTTGAAGAATAGTTGAGCTGAACGTGTTCTTTGGAATCGGTATAAAAGTGACATAATTTGAAAACAGGTCAATGATTACAATGATAGTTGTCAGGTCTCTCACCTTAGCCAGGCTTGATATAAAGTCAAGAGAAATGCTCTCCCAAAGTCGTTTTGGGAAGGGGAGTGGTTCCAGTAACCCTGTTGGATGTCTCTACTCAATTTTTTCTTGTTGGTAAATTAAGCAAATCCTAACATAGTTCTCTACATCGTCTTTTATTTGGGGCCAGTAGCAACCTTGATCGAGGATGGCCGACGATATTTTCTACCTAAGGTGTCCCACCCATAACGTATTATGAAATTTTCGAGTAAGAATACGCCTCAACTCCTCCACTAAAGGAATAGAGACACGATTTTTCTTTGTTAAAATGAACCTGTCGTTTAACTAGAACAATTCTGTCTTCCCTTTTTTGATCATCTTCAATAATTGAGCGAAAACGGGATCTTAAGGTAACGTGTCCTTGATTTTGTTTTAGATTTTAGTGGATAATTGACTGACAATTCAAATAATAGCATTGAGGAATGCGTTAGCATATTGGTTGAACTTAATTCTGCGGCTTAGAGCATCTTCCGCTTTGTTAATCGAACCCGCTTTGTACACCAGCTAATGTCTCTTGCCATTTTGCTTGTCTAAAGGTTAATTTCGGTTGACTGAGAAAGTGGCTAACTATGGTGTTATTTGTCTTTATAATAAATCAAGAGTCGAAGGGATAGGACTCTATAACATTAAACAATAGACAACCGCGAGCCACTCTTTCTCGTGAGCTGAGTACCTCTTCTCCGTGTCGTTAAGCTTCCGACTTTCGTATGCCAATAGATGACTTAGGACCCCTCTTAAGGCAACAACTGATATATTTGTGTGCACTTCGAATGGCTTGATCACATTGGCAGAGTAAGAACGGGATCTTAAGACATGACTTTCTTCAAAGCGTCAAAGGCAGCTTGGCACTTTATCAACCAATCCCAAAGTTTTGACTTTTTTAGAAGTTCCATTAAAGACATTGCGATACAAGAGTAGTTTTTCATAAACTTTCTATAGTAATTCTCCAATATAATAAAAGAATGGAGTTCTAACATATTAGTGGGCGCCTGCCACTATTGGATAATCTTGACCTTGACCGGATCCATTTGCACTCTTCCTTGCTCGATGATGTTGCTAAGAAATTTGATATGTTTATGCCAAAAGAGTACTTTGACAATTTGAGATACTACTCGTGCTTTTGAAGGTTTTCAAATACTATCCTTATGTGCTTTTTATGCTCTTACATTCTTTTGTTGTAAACAACAATGTAGTCTAGATAAAGTACGACAAAAATCATCCAAGTAGTCCATTAAAACCTAAATAATTAGGGTGCTGAAGGTGGCTAGAGCATGGTTAGCCCAAATGGCATAATAAGGAATTCATAAGCTCTATATATTGCGATGCGCGTTGTTTTTCCCTTGTCATTTGTTGCAATATGAACTGGTTGCAATATGAATACTTTTACACAACTGAGTTAATTGAGGAAATCGGCTACCAAAGGGATGATATAGTTATTCCTTATGGTTATTTTGTTGATAACTCCGTAGTCAACATACATTCTTAAGGAACCGCTTTGTTTCTTCTAAAAGAAGACGGGGCTCTATACGTCAATTTGGCTAGTTGCACTAAACTTGCATCCAATAATTCATTTACTTGTTTTCGAAGTTCAACCAGTTCAGGCTGGGACACTCGATAAGTTGTGCGAATTGGAGGCTTGGCACTCGGCACCAATTTAATATGATGATCCATTTTTCTATGGGGTGGCAGCTTTTTTGGAAGGTTGTCGGGCATCACATCTTCGAACTCGGTTAAAATGAGTGCCCTGAATTTTATTAAGAGGTTTCAACCTCCGTGACCTAATCACGGTGTCGTATACCAACGGTGGGTGAAATGTTATAAGAAATTAATTTTTTTATAAAAACCCAATCATGTATAAAGTCTTATTTTGAAAAGTCCGGCATGTAGAGTCCGAATAACTGATAAATCAACTTGTGAGAATTAAAACCGTTTTGTATAAATCATACTATGGTGGATTCATCCAAGTTTAACCATTTTCCAACATGGGTGCAAAGTGTGTAATAAATACTACACAAGCCAAATTTATATTTTAACACCATTCTAGTAAGTCCAAATGCATTTTTTACATATTTGGCATAGTTACGATACACTAGGCTCCTTCAATTCCTAGTTCAGCAGCCTACATCTTATCAATTTACATGTATGGAATTTCTATAATGTATTAGGGAATAATCTCGTCACTAATTCTAACATTAGTGTACATAAGCCACTAGATCCAAAATTATCATATAATATTTCGCCTCGGTGGGTTTTGGTGCAAATCACATGGGTAATAATGTAAGTGTAAAGTTAGTGGTATAAATATGTATATCTATGGTTTATAATCCATAATCGACCACTAATTAAGTGCAGATTTCGAAATTCTAATTCATACAATTACTACATAATGGGTTTAGTGTGAATCTACAAGTATTTTAGCTAAATAATGAAAGTAATTGTTCATATATGTAATTTAAGTGATAATATACTAATGTCAGCTACTAATTGAAGATTAATATAACCCAACCCAAATGCAATCATCACAACCTAGGGCTTTCAAGAAAAATCCCCAAACTTTTATAGAAATCTCTAATGTGACAAGCAATAATTAAAAATAAAGTTTAATACTATTGTTCCCACCTCAATGAAACTTTACAACAAGATTGGAAGGTTAGATCGAAGGATTGAAGTTTGAACACTAAGAACACCACAAGCCTTAACTTCTCTCTACGTTCCTATTGATGATTGAATAGCAGAAAAGAAGATGGAGAAGATGATGATTCTTGAACACAATCTTGAATTAGAAAAAGAAACCTTCAAATCTCCTATGAATCTCTCCACTTCCTTTCTCTAAGCTTTAGTGTGTGTGTGTAAATAAGAATGAAGAGAAAACAGATGAAATGAAATAAAAATCTGATGCACAGGACCCGATAGTTGATTATTGCTTTCGATAATTGACTGTTGGAGATCCAATATGTAATACCCCGTGTTCTAATTTTCCGCTTAAAACTTCTCTTAAGCCCGGTTTAGGCTTAATCTCCGTTGGAGTGCGAGTAATGGGTTTTGAGCCCTCCGAACATGATCCGATGCTTCTAACATGTCATGTTAACATATTAAGTTTGTGGAATCAATCGCTTCATAATTCGGGTGATCCGGATTGAAATCGAGATCTTGATCGCGTGTTTTTGCTTTACGCGATTTCTTTATTTTTGGCTAACTTTGAAGCCTTGTAACTTCTTCATCTTTTATCCAATTGAGTCACCGTTTCTGCTCGTGTCTAGGTTTCATACCATTCTACAACTTTCGTGTTTTTACCGAAGTCCAATTCATACTCCTTATCGGTCAAAACAGCGACGGAAGTAGACCGATTAGTAAAATCTGTTCATTTTGCAGCGCTTCGGCAGAGCGCTGTCTTCGGTGAATTTCTGGGAATTACACATCCAGAATTCGAGGAAACTTCCTCTTAGGAAGTTGTAGATCTTTGAATTAGCTTTCCGTGGATATAAAGATCACCTTAATCGGAGTTCCGAGCAAGAAGTTATGACTAAAATACGAACAGTGCTCCAGATCAAAAATGCCTGTGCTGGCAGTGGACTTCATGATCGATCATGGGGGAGACCATGATCAATCATGGTACACCAGAAAGTCGGTTTTGAGCATTTATACGTCGTTTTAAGCCCCCTCCTCCCTCATTTTCGAGCCACAACTTTAGATAGAGTTAGAGAGAGGTGAGAGCTCGTTGGAGAGAGTTCGTTGGGAGATTCCTACTCATGTTTCATCACCTAACAAAGATTCAAGCTTCAATCACACCCATCCTCACCCAAAACACTATTCATCATCCCCAACCTTGGTTTCTTCTATTGGAGCTTGAGCATGGAGCTAGGGTTTCGCTATTGGACTTCCACACTTCATCAACTACGCGATCCGACTTCTCTAAGGTGGGAACACTACTAATTAAACTATTTTTCAAATAATTACTTGTTGAATTAGAAGTTTGGAACCAATTTGGGGAAATTTCTTATAAACCCTAGGTTGTGTGCTCATTAAATGGGTTGGGCTAGATTAAGTTGCGATTGGGGGTTGATATCGGTAGATTATCATTTCTATTGCATGATTGAGCATCTAAATCCATGTTTTGGCTCATTTGCAAGAAAATTTATCATGAACCCGTCATGTAGCTACACGTATGAACTAGATATTGGGTATTTGGGGTTTTTGCTTAAAGAATCTTCAATTATGTGTTATGGATGATGGACACATATAAATATAACATTAAAAGTACGTGTAGAAAGCTATCTATGAGATTTGTACCAAAAACCCATTAGGGCGGAGCTATACGCAATAACCTTTGGGCTGGTTGCCTTATGTAGGACATTAATAACACTAGTAATGGGGATACAATCTTGGTACATGTTAGGAATGTGATGAATATGATTTGGAAGGGCACAGATTATCCTGGCCACAATCATAAAATACTGTAGTGCTGTTGGTGCACCGATTAGGCGAGAATTTCAATAACAAACACCTGGCTTGATAAAATGACATAAGAATACTATGGCTCGGTTTCGATACACATGAAATTATATATGACATAAGATATTGATCATGAACCGATTGACTATGTACATGAGAATAATTACAAAGCAGTGAGGCCTGGGGTGAATGGCCCGGTATCGATGATTACGATGATACAAACCGGTTGGCAATCTAATACTGATAGACTAATGATACTTTGTTGATGATTATGATAAGTATATAATGGGAAGCTGTATATGGTATTGATACGAATGGCCACATGTGTATTGTGATGTTGCATGTACATATCAGTACATAATTGATAAAATATACATGTATGCATTCATTGTGAGAAATGAATGCCTGTGGTGATTATGATTATTTATATGCTCAAGTATGCTATCATGCGATGATTGTGTATTGATCTTTTACATACATGTGTGTATGGGATGATGTGTGGTGGTGTTATATGTATTGCATGGGACGTTGTATATTATATCGATACGAAACGCCATATGTGTGACGATCGATTTGCCTAAAGGCTTATTACTAGTTCTAGTCCATGATAGGTCCCAGGTTTTGTCTCTAACGATTGAGACTTTAAGTTGGGACAGAGAGCCCCTGGGTGCAAGACCTGAAACCATGCACGGAAACTAACGGGAGGCCCTGCTGCCGCGTGGGTGAAAGGCCACGAAATGCAGACCTGGTTGTACGCTTGGACGACTATCGGCGTTACGATTAAACATTGATAATATAGAAACGAACGGGAGGCCCTGCTGCCGCGTGGGTGAAAGGCCACGAAACGCGGATGGAAACGAACGGGAGGCCCTGCTGCCGCGTGGGTGAAAGGCCATGAAATGCAGACCGAATTGGACGACTATCGGTATCTTTGTGATTGTTGAGATTATATTAATCACTGAAATACACATGGTATATCATTTAGAATAAAGAAATTATATCCCGAATGACATTTATATGACTCGAATCGAGATGTGATGTGATGTTGATCTTGATAAATGTGATTGCATTATATCTTTTGAATAACGTAAGAATGAATGCGTAGATTATGATACGAATTATAATGCACATAGGGAGGCAGTGACAAGCATAATGAACTAACTAGTAAATGGAAATTATAATTAATAAAATGGTTAGATGGGAGACATTGTACCATGATGATTGGGGTACAGGGTTAACATGCACATTAGTAAGAATTCGCATTATCATGGCGAATCGTTGGAAGCTAATAATTCATTAAAGTAATCCTAGAACCCACCCCTTAGGAGAACGTGCGATCATTGAAAGGACGTATATGGGAATTTATGGGACCGTGAGCAATAACTCGAATAGTTAGCTTCCGACCATAGGAGTAGAATTCCTAAGGAGGCTTGGTATGGAAGTGGGTGTGGGTTGCATTGCATCTCCTTATCTTTAACTATTATATTAAAGTAAAGTACTTACTTTCTGTAAAAGATACACGTGCTTTCATACCACACTTATATAGTTCCCACTGAGCCCGGATTTGGCTCATCCCATTTTCTAAACAGTTTTGCAGGTTTAGCATTTCGGGTGGCGCATGGTTCACGAATTTAGAAGCCTCTGATGTCCTTAAACCTTTTAGTCCTCCTCGAGAAGGATTATACTGTATAATTGATTTTGATCATGTTGTAATGTATATAAACACTCTTATATGAATTAGATTTTGGTATTAATGTATTAAGGATGTGTAATAAGACTTATGTAAATGGTTTTCATATATGTGGGGTGAATTTAATATGTGGATTGCTTTGGGTTGTATTTGTATGAAAATGATTTTAAACTTAACAGGGTGGATCATTGTATAAATGAACTCCACATACCGAAACGTTAGAAAAACAGATTTTTTTTCTTGGATCATCTTTTATCAGAGGAAAGTTTTAAAAATTTGTATTTTTTTATGTAATTAAACCCGCCGTCGCGCATGACATCCGTGATTAACCGGGTCTCGGAGGTGAAAATCTCAAAACGAGATTCGGGGCGTCACACAATAGTCGACTATTCAAATGAATAGTCGATTGTTGGAGGACAATCCACACAACCAAAACTAAGTCACTTCAACAGTGGACTGTTCAGGTCAATAGTGGACTATTGACTTTGACATGTGCATTGACCTTGAAGATGTGAGAATTTAGACTCGGCTGAAACACGAAAGTTGTAGATAATTGAATTATTTTTTCATGGTGAAAACAAAGGTCTATTTGGACCTCAAATGTAGAAGTTATGGCCAATATATTACTGCTGTGATGGAAATCTAAAAAACTTACAATAGGGCTATATTTGTGCTAGTTTTTCCGAATCGATCCAATACTTTGGCAAAGTATTAGGACATACAAAAAGAATATAAGGAGGTGTAAATGACAAAGAAATAAACTATGACACAACGATTAAGGATTCAAACCAAACAAAAGAATTTTGAACTCCGAAAACTCCAACTCCTGCTGTTAGCATGCTAAACTTGGCTATGGCTACCCAAGGTGCTTCTCGAACCTACACACAAGTGTAATACAACTAACACGACTTGCGAGAAGTGTCGGAGTCATCAAAATGCATCCGAAATAAAAAAATGACCACGCCAAGTTATAATTAGCCTTAAACGCGATAAAGAAATATGATTAGCACGAGATTAACAAAAGTGGTATTACATAAAACCTAATGAATATATTTTGGTAGGGGTCTTGATATCTCTTGTATTTCTTCCCATTTTCGCATGGCCATAAAAGTGGGGTTGTCGTGCTTGAAACCTTTCTTCAGCTAGATCACCGATAGGAACTTCGCAATGCTTATTGTTGTCATCACCAGGATAATACATGGATTCTTGATGAGTATCATAAGGCTATTGGTGTAGGGCATAATGCTGGCTTTAGTTTCTCTTAAGAACTCTAACTCCAAGATAACCTTGAAGTCGTCCATCATAACGACAGAAAAATTAGTCCTCCCTTAGTAAGGATCCGCTTTCACTAGCACAGATTTTGTCATTCTGGTAACAGGTTAAATAGCCAAGTTAATGGCCTTCACACGATCCACTCATTTCTCCAAGATGTAGCCCAATTATTCGACTTTGGTACTCACCAAATAGTTGTGTGTTGTGCTTATGTCCACCATGGCCTAAATTGGCTTAATGTCAATATACATTAAACCCTTTCCCTGAAGGCTCTTCCCAACATCCTCTCTCTTCTTCAAGGTTGATTCCAGTTTCTCTTTTATTTGGGGATCCTCTTCTACTGTTCGGCGTTGTAAGAATAAGTGAATTGCCCCAAGTAAGTACCTAATGAGGAGGCTCTCTCACACTCCTCCATTTCCTCCTCAAACTCTACGTGATCATTTGGCTGGGTTAAGTAAGATTTCCTTGAAATAAATGGTGCTTTAAGAAACATGCTGCTACATCTGGCGACGAGAGTACTTAAAAGTTTCTTGTTGGGGCAGTTGGCTATTAAATGAGGACCATGCACAAATGATAAGTCTAGGGGTGAATGGCTTCTTTCCACTACTACTGGCTAGAGAGTTCCTCGTGAACTTGTTCCCATTTTTGAATTTGTTCTGCTGATTGAAAAACCTAGTGGGTGCGTTGCCTCCCCTATTCGTTTTGGTTTGAGAAGTTTATTTTTCTCCTCCCCCCATTCTTTGTTTGCTCATTTCTTGGAGTGTTGGTTTTAGGGCCCATACTATAACCCCGTAGGCATTCGGCAGCTGATATGACTTGGGGTAAAGTCTTAACTTATCTTCGATTTAATTCATTCTTGGCCCACGGCTTTAATCATGAAGAAGAAGTGCTTATCGGCATCATTCATATCATGGATATTTAACATGATCATAGTGAATGCATTGACATACTCATTAATACTTCTAGAGTGTTTTATATGTAGGAGCTTCTATCGCGTATTATGAGATGTATTTTCAGGAAAGAAACAAGCACGTAATTCTCTTTTTAGGTCCTCCCAGGTGTTAATCTCGCAATTACCAGCTTGAATATTATTGTACTTGTTTCTAAAGCTGGGAAATTAAAATCGAGAACCGGAGAACCGATCTGACCAAAATCAATAAAATTCGGTTTTGTCCGGTTCTTAGAATTATGTTAATTTTTTTAACGGTTCGGTTCTTATAAATAGTTAGCAGTTCGATTAGCGGTTCTTGATATAATTTATTTTCAATAACCGTTAAGGAACCGTTTTTGGATTTTTCTTCTAAGCTCTATTCCAATGCTTAGGAACCAAATTGTTATAACCGTTATTTATTTCTAGTAATCGTTATTTCTTTCTAATATCTGTTAATATTTTGATTTTTCTCTTGTTAACTGTTAACCAATAAACCGAAAGAATTGAACCGTTAGAACCGGTTCGGTTCTTAAACCGGTTATTCACTTTTTCATAGTTAAAACCGAACTGTTATGATATAATCGATTCGGTTAGCGGTTCTTCAAAAATTGGTAAGAAACCAAACTAGTCCCACCCCTACTTGTTTCGCCACCATAATTTGGCATCCTCAGACAAGTACATGGATGCAATGGATACCTTAGTTTCCCTTGTGTTAACCATTGTGGTACGAAAATATTGTTCCATGTTGAAAATAAACTTTTCCAATTCCCTAACATCACAAACACTAGTGAATGCCTTAAGTTTGGGCACTTTCTGCAACATCCCGTGTGTTTAATTAATTATTATCAAGCTAATCCCAATAATTAGCCTTACTTTAGCCCAATTATCACCTCTGTGAAGTTTCATCACAATTGGATTCGAATTGGGCAAGTTCGGAATGTTTTTGGTGAGTTTTAATCTCTTGGTCCGAGTTGGCGCCAGAGCAGTATGGAAAATCTATCATACCGGTCTGCAGGTGCAAAACCCTTGGAAACTTTGGCGCTGGACTGGTATTGCCATTTTGGCATACCGGTCAGTTAGTCAAAAACTCACAGAAATTTTGGCATCAAACCGGTACCCTAATTCTGCATACCAGTTCAGCATACGGAAAACTGTCACCTTATTTTTAACAAATTAACTCATTTGACCCATATTAAAACTCATTTTCATCCATTTTCGACATCACTTGAGCTCAGAGCTATTATAGAGAGAGGGGGAAGGCGATTCATGGTGAGATTTTAAGGTTTCATAGCTCAAAACTCAACTGTTTCAATCGAGATTGCAGATTTTTGATCTTTTTCACATCCTCTGCTCAGCTCTGGCCTTGCATTTGTGATTTGGGAGGTTACTAGAGCTCAGCCAAGCCATTCTATCCATGTTCTTTTAGTTTTCCACATGGGAACTCCCCTTTTATCTTTAAATTTTGAGCTTTTGTAGTTGATTGAGTTGAAATACTAGATTTTCGGTACCAAATTATTAGTTTATCTTGCATGCATGTTCTGTATCCTTGGATTGAACATTCTGAGCCTTGTTATTGATAGTAAATGGGTTGTATTTAATATAAATGGAGGTTGATTGTCTTTCATGTTAAAATTTATTTACCTATTTGAGAATTTGGTACCGAAATGGCTAGAAACATCATTTACATGTCTAATACTTAATATCCCTACATAAATTAATAGGTTTCCAGAATATAAAACACTTTTGTTTCTCTTTTAACTCATTATTGGACATGTACTCAAGTGTTGGATGATGATTCTAGATTATGTAGTATTTTCATCTAAATTATCGGCTTATGAGACAGTATAAATCATGTCTATAAACAAATAGTGATGTGATTTTGATACATGCTTTGCTATGATCCTGATTATTAATTGGTTGAAGTTATGATCATATAAAACAACCTTTTTGCAAATAATCAAACATACGGTGAGATAACAAGGTTGATGGAACCGGATAATCACCGGTATAGAAATGCTTGAATTGATATTATTGCACAGACCCATGGGAAGATGGGGTGCCGTAAAATCTGGTTACCAATGCACTGACCCATGGAAAGATGGGGTGCGTTTGTGAGTAGTATAATCTGCTTAGTACCGGTATTAGGTTGAGGAAGAGAAGGCGATGGATGGACGTTTATACAGTTATCAAGTGAGATATGCGTTGACAATAAATTGACTTTAATTGTTACTAAATAAATGGTTTACTTATGAATTGGTGTAAATTTGGAAAATCCTTGTCAATGAAGATAATTTATAAGTTTTTATACCATGACATGTATATACATTGCATC
This sequence comes from Lonicera japonica, assembly GCA_021464415.1. Lineage (NCBI taxonomy): Eukaryota > Viridiplantae > Streptophyta > Magnoliopsida > Dipsacales > Caprifoliaceae > Lonicera > Lonicera japonica. Next base: position 74,567,550 of record CM038463.1, read on the forward strand.
TCCCATTCCCTATAGTTCCCACTGGGCCAATTTTTGGCTCATTCCCTTATTTATATTTCAGGTATACCTTGTGGTACGGGTAGAGGTCGTGAACCAGGTCCGAGTTCATCCTAGAGCCCTCTCTGATGCCCTTATGGATTTTAGTTTGTTGTATTATCTTTGATTGTGGGACTTGTTATTTATAATTAAGTTGAGAAACTTTGTGATATCTATAGTTGTATTAGTTTGTATTAACTTGGATTTTATTTGGATTTCGGTTTGTCGGAGGATTATGATTTGTATTATCATGTTGGACTATTTTATGTTTGGATTGTAATTAGATGGTGATGTTTTGGTTTATTATAGAGGGTGTATTTCTTAGTATTTATGAATACTTCATGCCGAAATTTTGCTAGATTTCCCTGGTTTTGTGCATATTAATGGTTAAAATCAATTGTTTATCTGCTGTTAATTTAATACAGCATCCGTTAACACCTGCTTTATTAAGAGGGTTATTACACTTTCATCTTGGTACACTCCCCACCCCCAATATGTGAGATAAAAACCACCATAACATGATAGTCAATTTCTGGCTGATCCGATGAATTTCTTTTCCATTTCATCGATCATCTCTTCAAAGTTTCTTTTTGGTGGGTTTTCCTGAAGGGCTTGGAGGCCTTCCTTCAAGGCTTATGTGCGGTCATTGAGCATGGACGAGTTATTCGATACATTCCATAGCAGGACAGCTTGGATGTGTCTCTTTAAGCTTTACACATGATCACGAAGAGAGGCACTCCACTCGACTCCTCCATCAATAAGCCAACATTCTTTTTGAGGGGGTTTTTGATTCGCTGACTATTAGTTCATATCGTAACACAACAAGATTCACAAACTACCTTTCACAAAGGCGGCAATTGAAACATTATCTCTGATACCAATTGTCACGAGGATCATTTGATTACCCAAATGAGGCTGTGTGAGTGACGGGGTTAACTGTGAGCCCAACCAAATTCACTAGAATATTATTTACATCGAATAACTAACAATATCATTAATTTAAAAGAGAAGGAGAAGATAAATTGAAATACTTCATTGCAATAAACTTGATTACATGGAAAGCTATTATAATTTGAAAGAAAGTAAAAGCTTGAAACATAGTGCTAGTCAACATGCACTCGAAAGCAACTTAGGTTTGAGGCGTATTATCTTATCCCCACATATAACCGCTTAATGACAATACCAAAGTTGTAGTAGTGCACACTAACTCATAAAAGTTACTAGAAAATGATTACAGAAGAAATTCATATATTTATTTACATGGAAACAATATTTACATATGAGAATACACTTCTCCAAAAAACTAACGAAGATATAAGGCTAGAACTACTAGTTGATACTAGATAGCTTATTATTTAGAAGTTGGATCGCAGATATATAGATATACTAAACAAGGAAATACATGCTATAACTTATATTTTCATATATGTAAAAATCTAATTTAAAATGTAAAAAATAAAAAAAAATAAGAGTTCGCTTGACAGATAATTTTTATTCTTATTAATAAAAAAGTTGTGAGTTTAAACCAATTACTAAGGTCCACCTTTTTCCACCAGTGGCCTTGTAACCCCTTGACTTATTTTCTATCCTCGCAACAGGGAAATCCTAGGTTCAACCGACATCGACGTGGTTGTCAACTCCATATGTGATTTATTATTTTTATGAAAAATGTTATATTGTATGAGAAAAAATTGTGTAGTGAATTTATCGCTTTGTATAATTTTTTTCCCCACTTTTCCCTTTTAATTATAATGATAGAATTTAAACTCTTAAGCCATACCCACTATTGTCAAATGCCAACCAACACTTACTACTAATATTACCACGCCATTGGCAACAAATGCACTAATTTGTTAAGTGGGATCATTACACAAACTCCATTCTTAGCTTTCTTGCTGTTGATAATCATCCTCCCGCTAGTTAATCATGTGGCCAACTTAACTAATTAAGCAATATTAGTTAGTTTTTTTATATTTCACTAGATACCAAACACATATTGGATGCACGTTTACACGTTATTTCTATACATGCATAAATGTAATATAGAATGAGAAGAATAAAATAGTGAAACATTGTTTGGCTCAATAATTAAACTTAGTGTAAAATGCCCAAATGACCATTAAACTTTTTATACAGTACCGCTTTGGCCATCAAACTTTAAAACGAACTACTTTGGCCATCCAACTTTGGAGTAAGTTCCACTTTGGCCATCAAACTTCAATTTGACTTTTAAATTGAATGGAATAAAACCATGAGGAAGACACGCGACTTCATTTAAGCGTATTTTGATATAACATTAAACCAACATCATTTAACTTTTATTTTTGAAGTTTAACATTTTTCCCATAAATTAAATTCAACATAAATTGAGTTGAATCGACTTCTCCATCAGAACACTCAAATACACCAAGAACACATCTATACATGTACATTATTATATTCTAATCCAACTTTTCAACATGTAAATCATAAAAACATGTAAAATAAATTAAAAAACATAAATAACATAATTTACTGACCAAATCTTTATTTTTTATGATTTTTCTTCAATTTTTCCTTCATATTATTTTCCTATATATTTTCTCCATTTTTAGTAAGTAATTAGAATTTTCTGAAGAAAATAGTATAAAATATCTATTATTACTAAGTCAAACACCTTCGTTTGGGTTGTCATGCTTACATGACAATGAACAAAACCAAGACATGTAGCACATATTTTCAATTTACACATAAACACCATAAACACTTTATTTTATTGTTTAACTCAATTTCTTCTACTTCTTTACACATATAAGCACCTCATACTTTCTCATAGGGCTGGGACCGGTTCGGTTCTTGTCCTAAATGATAAGAACCGGAACCGAGAACCGAAAATTAAAAACGGTTCGGTTTTGAGCATTTTTTTTCAAGAACCGAAAGTGGAACCGAACCGGTTCTAACGGTTCGGTTCTTCGGGGAACCGTTGGAACCGTTAAAACCGTTAATAATCGTAGGAACCGGCCAAAAACGGTTCTAACGGTTCTTCGGGGAACCGTTAGAACCATTAGAACCGTTAAAACCCTTAAAATTGGTAAAAAACCGGTCTAACGGTTATTCGGGGAATCATTAAAACCATTAGAACCGTTAAAACGGTTCTTAACGGTTCCTTTAATTAAATTGACCAAGGAACCGAGAACCGAACCGTTAATAACCATTAGGAACTGAACCGGTAAAAATGTCCACTTTAATAATAATAACCGAACCGAACCGGTTTTTTTTCGGTTTTTTTGGTTCGGTTTTCGGTTTATTATCTCAGCCCTACTTTCTCATGTGAAATTCAAATTTGTACGATAACTTGTACATAATATTCAACATATAAAATGTACACATGAAGCATGAATACAACTCTCCAATTCAATTATATTTACACTTATTATTAAACACCCGTTAAATGTAATAATGTACGATGCATTATAATCATACTTAAATATATAAATGAAATATGTTTAAAATTTGGAGTATCATATATATATATATATATATAAACTCACGACACACTTTATGTATGTACAATACACACAAACCTTTTATTTGTATTTTTTTTAAGAAAAAAGGAGGGGACGGGGATTAAGGCGCCACTATCGACATGAAATTATGCACTCACATTTGTATTTTTTTATGGGTAAATTGGATGGAAAACCCTGATGTTTGGGGTTAATTTCAATCTTAACCTCGAAGTTTCAATTGTTCAAAATTAAACCTTAAGGTACAATTAGTGATCCAATTAAAACCTTTTACTGACTTCCGTTTAATACACCAAACGACGATCCACGTTGGCGCTCCACGTAAGATGTGATTAGGATAATTTTAGTGCTATTGTCTCATCTTTTTCCCTTTTTTTGTGTACTATGTAGTAAAACAATGAGGTTAAAAATGAAACAATCAAACTTATATATACACAACACCATTGAATAATTAAAAAAATAGAGTTTTAACAAACACCACAAAAATGGACCATCGTTTTTGCTTTTGTGGATTTCCAATTGTGATGAAAACATCATGGATTGATTCCAACCCTGGTAGAAGGTTTAGAGGCTGTTCAAATTATGAGGTAATTAGGGTTTTTGTTTAAATAGTTGTTTTATGCTGAGTTCATTTTACTAACCTAAGGTTCCTGAATTACAGACTCAGTTTGGCTATAATTTATTTAATTTTTATAATCCACCAATGTGTCTTAGATCAAGGCAGACCATACTCGGATTACTAAGGGGGATTTCTGAATTGGAGATGGTCCAAATGAAAGAAAAGAGACTGTATTTTATGCTATTTGTTTCTTAGGTTATAATATTGTTCTTATTTTGTATAGCTCAAGCAAATAGTGGGAATAAATAGATCAAGTTAAATCATGTAATGTATGAATATGATTATGCAATGGCTAAGTTCTTTGCCTTGAGGTCAAGGGTTCGACTCATGGGGTGGGAGGGGAGGGTTTTTCTTTATTTGTAGGATTAAGGGAGAGACTTAGACCTCCCTTATTTTTTTTTTTAAAAAAGAAAAAGAAATGAAAATGCTTTGTTTTTGTGGTTGAACTAAATTTAAGTGATTGAACAAATGAAACCCAATGCGATTGACTTTAAACAAATAATTTGAACACCAAGCACTTAAACAAAGAAAGATTGAACTTAATCCAAACATGTATTTTATTCCATATCATATATACCAAGTGGGCTCCACAAAAAATATAAGTTATTAGTGAAAAATGACCCTTTTTTTTACAAGCAAACCAACCAAAAATAAAATAAAATTACATCCATAGCAGAAAAAGACCTTTCTGTACATGCTAAAAGAACGAAAAATAGTTAAATTTCTAGTTTTATAAGTTAACCTAAAAAAAAAAGTTAATCTTCACAAAAAGTGTTCCACAAATGAAGGAGAACACAAAAAAATGTACCTGATTCATTACATTTAGATGCTATGTCCATGTCTCTTCTTTAATGCTTCATTATATTTGTGTGCTGATTTTCCCTTAGTTTGGCTAGTTGTTATGGATTGGACTTGACTTGACTGAGATGGGATGCTTAATTGTGATGATCCATTGTTCTTTTAGTTTGGCTATAATTATCACTATCTACCCCAATAGTAGTCAATAATTGGCCACCAATTGAACCCTTCAAAAGGCAGCCATCCATGCCAATAAGAGGTCTATAATTTTTAATAAACCCTATTTTACAAGAACCCAAACAAATATATAGTTTTTTCAATATATTATTGTCTACCCCATCCCCTTAAATTTGAACAGTGGTACCACGATTTGTTCTCCTTAGCTTAGCAATATAGTCATGCAACTTACAATATTGATAAGCTAATGTGCATTCTATCATTCTACATGTAATTTTCTTTGCCCTAAACAACTTAGACTTACTCACATGAACGTTATGATCAGCTATTACTTGTTTTTGAAATGAACTTAAGGGAAACTGTGGATTGGACCTAATTTTATCTATATGAGCTGTTAGATTCTTGTTAACAAATGATCTATTGCATGTGTACTGACTAATATAAGTTTTAATTTGAAGTGTGGGATTATTTTGCATGCTTAACCCAAACATAGTCCGTTTACACCCTTTCTTACAAATAGCCCTAACTCTATTTTTCTCACACTTAATGATTTTCACTTACTTTTCATGTTTAATGTCATGATTCTTTATAGCTTCAGCTAATGCTTTCGAATCTGGGAACAACATCCCAAGTTGGAATTGTGGCTGACATTTCATTATTTTGTTGAATTATACCAATTTCTTCTTTTTGTTCTTTCTATCTCCCCCTTCCCATCTGATGAATTGCAACTGCTAAGTTCATCATTTGAGTGTTCACCATTAGAGATATAATCCCCATATAACTCACCTAGTTAATAACTATTAAGCTTACTTTCTTGCTCCCTCAACCCACCCCATTCTACCTCCTTGTCAATGTTATTATCAAATAACTAGTCATTTATTTTATACTCACTAGCATTGAATGACTCAAGTTCAGTGGATGCATCATTATCATTAGACACTTTCCCCCCATGAATCTTTGTTGTCTCCCCCCCCAAAAATGACTAATTAGGTTCAACATGGTTAGGAACAACAGGTTCAACATGGTTAGGAACGGTTAACTTCAGGTTCTTTAACTTGGTCAGATAGTACAATAGGTTCAACTACTTTGGGGTGTTTGTGATCAATATAAATACCGAGAAGTTGTTTTTTGCCCATGTTATTTAACATTCTCATGAGTTCCTTATCACTCTCCACCCTAACCCATTTATCTCTGTCTTTACAATAATATTGAAAATTAGAAGGGGGAATGCCCTAGTTTCTCCACCATATCATGTATTTCAATCATGGACATTACATCAATATTACAATAATCAAAGTAGTGTATTCCCCCCCCTCCACCCCCAAATAAAATATAACAGGGCCAAACACAAAGTGGCCATTGTGGAAGAACCTTATGGTAAAATAGTCATCAAAATCACCTGTAAAATAAACTTACACAACAAACAAATACAAATGCCAAAACGATTGTTTTAGAATACTAATAAAGTCAACTAAACAAATTAATCAATCTCAAGCATATTTAACCCTAAATCCTACACAAACACAAAACAATGTAATGCATGTTTTATCTTTACAAACAAACACAAATCCTTATAATAATTTAATGCCTTGACATTAACTCCCAACCCAACACCAACCCCATCTCCCACTGACAACCGAAAAAAGCATTATATTAACAAAGTCCAACATCAAAAAAATTACTCCCAGGACCACATATAAACAAAAGCATAAAATACCTAATCCAACCAAAAATAAAACTAAAAATCAAACACAATAAATAAACGACTGAAAAGTAAGATTCTTCAACAAAAGTATAGTATTTTATACAATAAAGTTAAACTAAGGTTTAAAAATATTTTTTTACTTCGAAATCATACAAAACTAACCATAATCAGGCTAAACTTTCTCATTTAGTGGCCTCAGGATGACGAATCTCCGTACATATTGGAAGCTTTTTCTTTCACCGATTGCTTTTTCTTTATCATTCTCTTTCTCTTTAAGGTCTCTCTCTCTCTCTCTCTAAGATCTAACACTAATCAAGCTTATATCCAATAACCATAAATTAGGGTTTTTTTGTCCCAAATCAAGCCACATACTGTGTACGTGATGCTTTAAGCGGGATAATACTCCATCTTAGCTTCGCGTAATCTCCAACTTAGCGCCAACGTGAATTGTCGTTTGGTGTATTAAACGAAAATCAGTAAAAGGTTTTAATTTGATCATTAATTGTACTTTAGGATTTAATTTGGAACAATTAAAATTTTGAGGTTGAGATTGAAATTAACCCCAAACATTAGGGCTTTTCTTGTATTTTACCCTTTATTTTTATGTGATTAAGAATGAAAATATTTTATTTTTAAAAATTAATGTTGCACTTTGATACGAATTAGGACTTCATAGATATATTTTAGGGTAAAAAAAGACTAAACCCCTTCAAACTATCACTTTTTGACACTAAACCCCCCATCTTCTAAAAGTGACACTAAACAGATCTAATAGTTACTGACACTTAACCCCCAAAGTTGACAGATCTGTTAAAACACTAACACAATAGTTGTCATGTGTCTTCCATGTGAGTATCAATGTACAAAAATACACCAATCTATCCATTTAAGCATAAATTTTCTAAATTACTCTCACTTATTTTATAAAACATTCACTATGTAGTTGAACATGAAAGAGAATTAACATGTTTTTTATAAAATAAATGAGGGTAACTCAAAAAATTTATGTTTAAATAAATAGATTGGTGTATTTTTGTCCATTGGTGCTCACATAGGAGGCACATGACAACCATTTCGTTAGTGTTTTAGCATATCCGTTAACTTTGAGGGTTAAGTGTCAGTAATAATTAAATCAAGAGGATTTAGTATCACTTTTAAAAAATGTGATGGTTTAGTGTTAAAAAGGGATTATTTGAGAGGGTTTGACATTTTTTACCTTAAATTTTAAGATATTTGTGAAATTAGGGGGGAAATAAAACTGCCGTAACAGCATTTCAAAAGCTCAATATAATTTCATTTTCTGCCCTCGATCGATCCTCTCCATTTCACGCCCCCACCTGTTTCTCTCTTCCTCCCCTCCCCCTCTGTCTTTTCGGTTTGTTCCTCAACAAACAAACCTTAACCCTTATCGGTATTTACGCCTCGCAACTCATAACTCTCAGTAGGGGGAAGGGAAACCCAAACACATACCCACCATTAATCACTTTCTTTCCACAAAACACTTTTCCAATCCCTTCAGTTACGAAGCTTTCACAGCTCATAGTCCCATAGCTTGTTTCTTTCGCATAAACAGGAATAACCTTATCGCAACATTGCACGATCTGCAGTTTTTTCTAATTTACAAACGAGGTTTCTTGAAAGTCTGATTCTTCAATCCTGAGACGTCGATATTTTGATTCGCCCTTGAATTAGGGTTCTGCGATTTTGTTTTTTATACAATGCGGCTTGCAACATTGTTCGAATTCCAGAAATAACAGGGATAATTTCAGTAATTTGGAGTTTGCAATCGAGAAGTACATATAAAAATGGCGACAATTTCGCGTTGTCGTAGTTTGCTATTGAATTAGGGTTTTAAGATTGTCTGTCTCCACAATGTGGCCTTCCACATTGTTCGAATTCGAAAACTAACACCTTCATATCAATAATTTGGGGCTGGCATTAGATAATTTCGTGTAAAATGGCGGCAATTTCGCGTTCTCCTACGGTATTTCAATAATTTGGGCTAACAATCGACAATTTTGTGTAAAATGGCTACAATTTCGCGTACTCGTAGCTCACTGGAGGAGATGTTGGATTCTCTCCGGAAAAGGACGGAGAATGAGAAACCTAAGGACTTGCCGCCAGAGCTGCCTGCACGGCCAACCTCCAAGGCTCGGCGGCCTCGTGCGAGGTACGCGCTGCCTAAGAAGTTAGACATGGGGGACGTCTCAAAAGAGTACTCAAATAACAATTCCAGTAGTAAGAAGGAAGAGGTTGTTAAAGTAGGGAGAGTTGGTAGTTTTGGGGCCAAAAAGGTGAAGAAAGTACAGGCTGGTGAGTCTCCCTATGTTAAGGCACCAGAAGAGAAGGGACGTGAACAGAGGTTAGAGAGAACCACTGCAAAGCATGGAACTAAGCATACTTCTTCAATTCCCAGGTTTAGTGATTCGGATTGGAACGACAACATTGGTTATTTCATTAAGAAGGTAAATATTACTAATGAACTTTCAGCTTTCCTTCCTATCTCTGTTTCTCATCTATGGGTATATGTTTTCAGTTCTCCATATAGAAATGTCAATGTTCAACTGTTCAAGTGGAGATTTTAGATATTCATTTGAGATGGGATAAGCATATATTAACTCAGAAGGTTTTTGCTCAAACAACTATTTTTCATTTTATGTTATAACTAGTTTTTGCTCACGTGCGTTGTAGGTGGTTTTAGTGTCCACATAGGTCATTAAGCACATTAATGAATACATACTAAGAATTAAATAATTAGTATAAAATGTAAAATAAAATTTTTGTCGAACACAAAAGTTCGATAGGTATATAAAACATAAACAAAAAAATAGTCATTTTATAATCCAATTAATAATTAGACTAAATGACACTAATGCATTTCCAACTAAACAGTTGCCCTAAACAAAATTTTAAGACATTTTGCACCCTATACATTTTGCAATCAAACCGACTTGGTCATTCTAGCCAATTTTCTAACCAAAGACCAGCACAAGGGAGTCATTTGTGTGTTTTTCAAGGGTAATTTTAACAAACTACAAACAGAAACAGAAACAAATGAGAAAAGCCTCATTATCCCCATTATAGCAACATTTTTTGTCGTTTGTTTATTCTTTTTAGTTTGTTTGCCAGAATTATCCTTGAAAGACAAACATGACTCCCTCTACTCGTGTTGATCTAGAGTTAGAAAATTGGCCGGAAATGACTAAGTGGGTTTGATTACAACAAAGATCTGGCTTATGACCAACCACTTTAGGCCACTGATCAAGCTAGCCTGGTGCCTGAGACCACAGCTCAAACCATGTTTTGGGATCAAAGAATTTTGAATTAGCAAAGGCAGATAGACAATTTTATGCATAGGGCGCAAACTGTTTCAAAAAAATCGTTTAGGGCGCAAAATGAGAAATCAACATTTAGTTTGTGATGCATTAGTGTTTGTTTTTCCTAATAATTATAAGAAAATCATGTAATTGGTCTACTGTAAATATATAAGGTTAAAAGCAAGCAAATAAAGTGGAGTTTAATTGTCCAATTAAAGTGTAAAATGTGTTTGGAATACTAATACTAATACAAAAGTATTCAAAGTCATAATGGTCAGCTAAATAAAATAGTAGAGTTTAAATGTATTTAGAATAATAATACTAATACAAAGGTACATGGAGTTATAGTGTTATTTAATGTAAATCTTAAAACCCATTAATTATTGTCTTAAATAAAGAGAAAAAAAATCCTAAACATTAAACATATTGTATAGAATTCTAAATGGATGGTTATTGTCCTAAATAAAAGATCTTTAATTGGTGGTAATTCAATCCAAAGTGGATACTAATTTTAGTATCAAAATCCAACGGAATTGAAAAGGAAAAAAAAATAAATCCAAATCAAACGTAATAAAACTGTGCTTAAAATTAAGAGGCGTATTGATTACACTAAAATAATGCGAGTTGTTACACCCAAGCACAGGTGGTCAAGTCCTAATACTTGGATAAGTCCAAGGACGATTTCCACAGGGAAGACAAGGTTTTTATCAATTTTGTTTTCCTTTCAAGAGAGAGAGAGAGAGAGAGAGAGAGAGAGAGAGAGAAATAAAAAGAAAAGATGATAGAATGAGATGGGAAAAGGAAGTAGACTAACGCCCTAAGTTTTCTAACTAGGGGAAAAAGTAATATAATCCTAGGGTGCAAAAAAAAGGGAAAACCACAAGCTCAAGTTAGCTACCTGTGATGACTTCCTAATTTGCACTAAAGGAGCATGCAATTAAATTTAAATAAATAAATAAAAACAAAACAGTGTATTAACATGCAAAAATAGAATATAAATTGAAATTAAGATGATGGGAAACAAATTCCAAACTAGTGGATGCAAAACTACGCTAATCGGGTGATCTGAATTGGGGTTTGAACTTGGCTTTCCACTAAAATTCATCCACTAGGCTTCCCAACCATCAAAATCTATCATTAACTAAAGCGTATGATGATCCATGCATGACAAGAACCATATAGGCTACCAACTAACGATAGAATCCAACGGTGAGACATTTGACTTTTAAAAGAGTAATTTTAAACCTAGTATTGTTAATGCGTGAAAAAAACAAACCAAGTTTCAATAACTTTAGTAAAAATTAGTAGCCTAACACACACTTAAGTTTTGGATAGGTTTGAACATGATTCAAAGCAAATCCGACCTATAACGGGTGCCAAAAGCCAAAACCGACATTGTTTTGGTACTTGAGAATTTTCGTACCAAAACAGTACCTACTTCAACCAATTCATTTAGATATCTAACCAAATTAATTAGAGAGTATAGACCACTCTCCAATTAGCCTAGCTAGAGTTTTAGTGTAAAAATCGAAGAATTGACGTTTTTCAGTTCTTAATTGAATGAGATTTTGTATAAAACTTATGAAAACATGTTTGGAAGCATACAAGGATAATATATCACTCAAAATCAGTAAGTGATCTCTAACCAATGGGAAACGCAAGACACACAATCGATTCGCATTCAAAGCAGAAATTTCACATTCTTTCACTATGGACCCCTAACTACGGATTTAGCTCGACATGGATGACTTAAACATACAAGACATAGTTAAAAACACGGAAATCAGTAGCCACATTTAAAATGTCATTCAGAAATCAAAAACCAAGATCCGTATTTGAAAAATTACGATTTACGATGAAAAACTGTAAATTAAGGGTTTTATCAACTATCGAAAATGAAACCTGAATGAATCGAATCAAACAAACCCTAAACTCAATTAATTCTGGAAAATCAGTGGGCATTCATAATCATGAGATTCATACATAAATGATAAGAACATCCAACAAGAATCTAAGATCTAATGCAAAAATCTAGATAAGACAATGATTTAACGAGATTCGAATCGAAATAGCTTAAGAACTTTAATGAACAACCATAAAATCATGCACACATATATTAAATTAATATCTTAAGTTATTTATGGATTCATATCAACAAAAAACAAAGAGCATTCAACAAGATTGAAAAAATAATCAAAAGAAAAATGAAGAACTGGGGTTTATTAGTTCAAATATGAGATTTGAATTGATTGCACCAAGTCTGATTACAAGCCTTCATTAATCTCTAACACACTAACAATGCTAATCTAAGAGTTCTTTTAAGAAAAAATATAAGAGAAACGATTGCAACTGGTTTCACAAATCCTCCTAGGTGAATGTCGATGATTTTTGCTGTTCTCCGGATGTTTCGTTTTGTCCCTTCAGACCTAACTCCCCTTTCCCTTAGCTTTAAAACACCTCTTAAAGAGCCTAGGTGAAGGATCAAGTCGTAGCCTTGGGGTGCAGGTCAAACTGGAACCGAAATTACACATTTGGGCTAGAAACATGGTTGGGATCGATCCTGGTGCATTTTTCTGCTTCATTTTTTTGCTGCATTCTTCCAAAATTTTTTTATGCTTAACGGGTCCTTTAAGGCACTATTGCATCTGGTGGACCTCTAGAACTTTGCTTCACTTTGTGGTCATGGTTTGGGGGTTGGTTGCGGCATTTTCCTTCTCAATTCATCTCGGAATCCGCAGTGAATTTCCTTTCCGAAACTCTTTTCGTGCTTTTCTTCTCTCGAACTTCCTTCTGTCATCAACTCTCAGCTGTTTAGTCACTTTTAGCCTACAAAACAGCTTAGTACTACACAAATGCCATGCAAAGCCATAATTCGATGCTTAAACCGAATTCTTGTGCAACTTTGAGTTTTAAGAAGTAAACCGATGCAAATTGAGCCTCTAAAACACTATATAGAGTGCAAATTCTAGGCTAAATCATGTATTTGTCCATACAAAGAAGGAGAAAAACACTTGCATTATTCATACTTTTATATATAGCATACATAGATATGGATAGTGTTTTTAGTTTTACAATGTGTTATGTGAAAATCTAGAAAGCCAGCAGGTCCCTTATCTCCTGAGCTTGTTTCTTTGGTTTAGTTTCAAAGATTTGGGATTTGTAATTCCTTGAGCTACAAAAATCAGAGAAATGCCACTGTTCTCTTGCTTAATACATAACTACAGTATATAAGCACGGTAGGACATCAGCATATTTGCCTTTCCCTTCTCCTCTATTGAAAGTTGAAACCTTGGGTCCATGCCCCAGGTTAGCTGTTAAGTGTTAAGAAAGTTTGAAAATAGTCTGTCCATTGTTTCTATTTTCTGAATTCTGATAAGCTGCGTTTCTTTTTTCTGCCAAATATAGTATTTGTCGGTGTATTTGTGATGGTCGTATTTTAACTTCACCGACGGTGAGCTGCACTATGTAAAAATTCAATGACGGTGAGCTGCAAATATATTCTAGAGTAGAAAGTTAGGGCATATAAGAGCTAGGAAGATGACATCTGTTTTATTCTCATTTCCTGTTGTCTTAGATGATATCATCCACAATACTCCATGCTCATACCTTTTATCAATGTATTATCAGTTTTTTTGTGATGATGGTTTAGAAACTCCGAGTTTGGTGTCGGCTACAAAATGGGCTGTGGGAATTAGGACAGATACAATCAACTTCGGAGGAAAAAGCTTCTGTTTTGCTTTTAGATGGAAATGTGAGTTTTTTAGTCTTGTTTATCTTCTTAAAGCTTATAAATGATCTGAAGCACTTCAGCCAATGGATGTGTCTGCTTATACGGTGGTGTCGTCGTAGGTTGTGACAGTGTTGACAAGAGAGCTCTTCCCTACTAATCCTGATATCCTTGAGGGCGTGGAGGATCTTATACAGCTTAGTTATTTGAATGAGCCATCAGTTCTTCATAATCTCCAGTACAGATATTCTCGAGATAAAATTTATGTATGTATAGCGAAGACGTCTTCTTTGCATGCCTAAAATCTCTCTCTCTCTACCATTTTGACATGCGCTTGTGTTTGCTTCTTTTAGAGTAAGGCTGGGCCTGTTTTAATAGCAGTCAATCCGTTCAAGGATGTCAAACTTTCCGGAAACGATGTTGTCACAGCCTACAGGCAGAAGCTTCTGGACAGCCCTCATGTTTTTGCTATAGCTGATTCTGCCTATACTCAGATGATGAGAGGTGAACTAAATAATTATTTCCAGAAATTGGGAAAGTGTTTCTTTGTTGCTTCTCGCACTTTGTAACTTTGTTACTAAAAATCAATTCTTATGATTGCTGTGATGGTGGATCTTGCAGAGAATGTAAATCAGTCTATCATTATAAGGTTGGTTACCGTGTCTCTATTTGTACCATATCATGTGGAAGCTCATTTTTTCATGCCGCTCTTGTTCCTTTTGCGGCTGCTGCATACTTTTGGTCTTTAGGTTCTAGGAAATAATTTTGTATTTATCTTATAGTGGGGAAAGTGGAGCTGGGAAAACTGAAACAGCTAAATTATCGATGCAATACTTGGCTGCCATAGGTGGTGGTAGTGGTGGGATAGAGTGTGAAATCCTTAAGACAAGCTGGGTACTGGAAGCATTTGGGAACGCAAAAACATCCCGGAATGACAACTCTAGCCGATTTGTAAATTCCCTACTCCCATTTCTTGCTTTCCATGACAGAAGTATTCATTTATTTATTAAGTTGATTCACAATTTCTTGAAACATAGTGTTTAACTTAGTCATATCCCAAATGTGGCGCAGGGGAAGTTGATTGAGATTTATTTTAGCGCAACCGGCAAAATAGGTGGTGCTAAAATCCAGACCTGTAAGTTGACTGTTAGCAAATTGCATTATGTAATCACACTTTAAGTTGTTTCCGATTGCCTGACTGACTCATGCAATGCAACATGTGCATGCCAATTGACGGGTGTGATAATCATGCATAGTTCTTCTTGAAAAGGTAACAGATTTCTCTGTCTGAACTTTATTTAGGACATTTTACTCTTTATTTTATAGGCAGTTTGAAAAACACTTGTTCTTTGAGCAGTCAAGAGTGGTTCAGCTGGCTCATGGGGAAAGATCATACCATATCTTCTATCATCTTTGTGCTGGGGCATCGTCCGTTCTCAAAGGTTGTTTGCCTTCACTCAGTATGATAGTTTTTGCGTTTTCACTAAACTATGTAAAAAGAAATCCCAAACAGGGACTTTTAATGAACAAAAAATTCTTTTTGGCTAAATTGCTAGAATTGTCCACCTTGACTTCTTCATCTGATGATGCATTTCTTGATTTTAGTTGTTAGTTAAAGTTTGAACAATTTTATTGTCTTCTACTTAGCATTGTGTTTTCCTTCACAGATAGGTTGAACTTAAAAACTGCAAGTGAGTACCATTATCTCAATCAGAGTGCATGCTTGGAGATTGACGGTGCTGATGATGCTAAGAAGTTTCATAAGCTTATGGTAACAAAACTGATCTCAGTTACTACCACAATATACGGTGTGACACCTAAGAAGCCAGGATACTTTTAAGGGGACTTAATCGCAACTGATTCGTATTGGACACAGACTTGTTTGATTCTTCTTTGCTGCATTAATAACATAATATATAATATATTATTATCAAACACTCCATGTCTGTGTCCTGCATCTGTGTCCCATGTCTGCGTCCATGCTTCATAGGTGAACACCTCTTCTTTTAGGTTTTTCACCTTGAGCAGTATACGCTTGCCAGTTTATTATGTCCTCTTTTTCAACAGGAAGGCTTAAACACTGTTCGAATTTGCAAAGAAGATCAAGAGCATGTCTTTGAAATGCTCGCTGCAGTGTTATGGCTGGGAAACATATCATTTCAAGTTATTGACAATGAAAATCATGTAGAGGTTGCAGTTGATGAAGGTAAGATCTGCACATTTTGCTTTGAATCATTTAATGTTATTGTCTAGCACTTGATGCCATTTCGAGCTTAAATATTCATTTTCAATCACTGCATGCATCTCCGTAATCCCTGCCCCCATTCCCATCGGGTTTGGAATTCCAAAGAACCCATGTTATCATAAAATTCTATGAAAACATTAATTAAATTAATGTTTGTAATAAAATAAAAAAATTGCTGGGAGAAAAGGATAGAATGGGAGCGACCAGGCGTCCCAAATATTATTTAACATGCGTATACATTAATATATATTTAGTAAACATAAACATAATATTATCTACATCTTAATATAAACTCTCAAGGTTTATGTTCATGTGCATGTGCTTTGTGAGTTGTGTGCACATTTGTTATTAAAAATATAGGAAACGGACAGAAATGGCTGCTTATAAATAGTTGCTACAACCTATTTATTCATTGCCTTTCTGGCAGCTGCTATGAGTGCTGCTAGGTTGATAGGTTGCAGAGTAGAAGACCTTACATCAGCTTTATCTATGCATAAATTCAAAGCTGGGAAGGACAACGTTACCAAAAGATTAACGATGCAGCAGGTTTGTGAAATACACCCCATCAGACACGTACTCATGATGTTTGTACGGGAACGTTTACATCCATAACTACAAACAGGAATTGCATATGCAAACATATATATGTACCTTCTCAGCCTAAAAAATTTGTAACAAAGAGTGCATTACATTTCTCTTGTTTAGGCAATTGATACAAGAGATGCATTGGCAAAATTTGTCTACGCAAGCTTGTTTGATTGGCTTGTAGAAAAAGTCAATAGAGCCCTTGAAATGGGCAAACGGCATACCGAGAGATCCATAAGTATTCTAGATATTTATGGATTCGAATCATTTCAGGTATATAATACATATTATGTGTTTGCTGATGTTTATAGTTAACACAAACACATCCCATATGACAGTCTTAATTTCCTTATTTCCAGAAGAATAGCTTTGAACAGTTCTGCATAAACTATGCAAATGAGAGACTGCAGCAACATTTCAACAGGCATCTATTTAAGCTTGAGCAGGAGGTGAGCACGGATTTGTTATGGTTATAGTGATCTAAACCATGTGATAATATTTTCCTTTTATTGCTTATGTTCCTCCCATTTTCTGCAAGGGACAAAATAAAAATAGCTCTCTCAGTTTGTTTTATGTTGAATATAAACGCAATATTCTTACTGAATTTTGTGCAATTTTTTTCGGCTCACACAGTCACTTTATGCAGACAGACCAAAAGTCATGCCACAGTATCTGCACTCTGGCTTGACGTTTTAATCTGTTCTTGACTGGTCGTACTGAAATATAGGTTTCTCTTTGAAAGCATTCTTCGAAATCATAAGAGGATCTAATTACTGACATATCATGTAGTCTCCACATGCACAGATTTATTGGAATTTCCAAAATCTTCACCTCAATCTGAATTTTTATCAATATTAACGTCACATCTTCTCCATTTTGTTTTAGGAGTATGAATTGGACGGAATTGATTGGACAAAAGTAGATTTTGTAGACAATCAAGATTGTTTGGATCTCATTGAGAAGGTATTTCAATTTTTAATCTTCTATCCTCATTCATCCAGTATTCAATAGTTCATCGAGTCAGCATCGATTTTGTAGCTAATTCCATTTGCCTTTCTTTTATCTTAGCATGCAAATTTAATCATTGCTCTTGTTTAAGCATTTGATTTCCATTTGAGGTAACAAAGTCTTGTAATACTACATCATTAGTAGTCACTAAAGCATACAAGAGTCCACCAAAATACATAGTCTGCTTTACGGATACAATGTTTCTGTAGCTCCTCATGTGGAAATAAGACACTATTGTCCCTCACAGGGAAAGATACATAAGTAGAATCTGGCATATTAAACATGGAAGTCTCAAATAGAACAACTTCACTACAGGAGAAGTTTTCTTGCATACCAAGTTGCCAAGGACCCAATTCACTCGTTAATGATTTACACAATTCTTGTGTTTTCAAATATTTTATACTTCACATTTAGTGTTACTCATTAACTTTTTATCAGACTTTATATTTATGATTTCAGTACAATGCATTCTGCAGAAACCTATTGGACTAATATCATTACTGAATGAAGAATCAACTTTCCCCAAGGCCACAGATACAACCTTTGCTAATAAGCTTAAGCAGCACTTGAATGCTAATCCTTATTTCAAAGGAGAAAGAAGCGGAGCTTTCAGTATTCGCCATTATGCTGGAAAGGTTAGTTGAATCATAACTTTACTTCAGTTTGCAAAATGTGTTTCACAAAGATGAGCAAGCCTGGATAATATCTGACTCCACGGTTTTAATTTCACAGTAATAAAAGTAACTACCATCAAGCCTGTTAAGAGGATTATAATAAATAGTACGTGTCTCTTGAGATACAAAGAGAATAACTTGTGCCCTAACATACAAAAGGCTACACCAACAAATAATCTGGACGCTTGTCATTGCTTTGCTTTAGAAATGATATTCAGTTGAAGTCTACTTGACTATGTAGGATTTGATAAATACAAATAGTCATCTGAATCTCCTTGATGAATGTGGGAAGTTTATCCTGCAAGGCATGTGCGTATGATGTTTTTGGCTAACCCCTAGAGTTATTTTAGGTTCTATATGACACAAGTGGCTTCTTGGAAAAGAATAGAGATCCATTGCACTCTGATACTATCCAACTCCTCTCATCGTGCAGTGGCCAACTGCCTCGGTTGTTTGCCTCCAGTGTGGTGAACCAAAAAAGTCCTAAAAGCCAGTTGTGTGCATCTGATTCCCATAATCAAAGTGTTGGCACAAAGTTCAAGGTAAATACTCGAGTCTCATTTTCTATCCGGACTGGAGCGTAGCTCAAATAAGCAGGTGCTGTAAACTATGAATTATGAACATGGCATGTGAGATTATGAAATATTTGTGCAATCTAAACTGTACCTGTTCTGGAAATTATTTTATGCAGAATTTCACCAGATTATCTTTTATGCTTGTAGGGTCAATTGTTCAATTTGATGCAGCAGTTGGAAAACACCACACCACACTTCATTCGCTGCATAAAACCAAATAGTAAGCAGCTTCCTGGCATCTATGAAAAGGATCTCGTCTTAGAGCAACTCAGATGCTGTGGAGTTCTGGAGGTTGTCAGAATCTCAAGATCTGGATATCCTACTCGAATGACACATCAAGAATTCACACAAAGGTGGAGAACTAGACCCTTTTTATTAGTTAATTAATAATTATCTTAAACTGGTGATGAATTCTTCAAATACATGCATGCATGAATTTTAGGTACGGATTCCTTCTATCGGAGAACATTGGAATTCAAGATCCACTGAGCATATCTGTCGCTGTTCTTCAGCAATTTGATGTCCTTCCTGAAATGTACCAAGTTGGTTATACGAAACTATATTTCCGATCAGGACAGGTGAGTTTGCATATTTCTCTTAGGTCGTTTTTCATGTGTTATGCCAGCAAGATAGTGTGATGATATTTTACATGGGACATACCTCTCAGTAATAACACCGGATTAGCCAAGATATTTGGACATATTGATGGTTAGGAAATGGGTTTTGGAATAGATTTAGTATTTATAGATTGTTTGTTTCGAGAATCTGCATTTGCATCTAAGATGCTCTAAAAAAAGTTCATTAACGTGGCGGAGTTGGAGATCCAGAGGCTTTCGGCAGCTCCCCTTTGTTATGGGGTTGACATACTTATGTTGATTCATCTTGGCTTCCCCTTGGTGCATCGATTTGATATGTGGTGGTGGATACTTTGAGAGGAGATTTGTGAGTGGCCGGAAGAAAAGTATCTGTCTGAGGGTGGTGTTTTAGTGTAAAATTTTCACTTTAGGGCAGGCTGGGCATAAAAAAGTCAGATTTGTTTAGTGATGTGATTTTAAGAAGTGATTATGGAGGTATCTGTAGTGTGTTTGAAGAATTGCATATTTGCGATGAGCTCAGTTGAATTGTATATGCGAGAATAAATAAAGATAAAAGTTAATCAGAGATTTGTATTGATAATTGTAAGATTATAAAAACTATATATAGGACTCAATTTAGACCCTGAGATAACAATAGAGGTGAGAAAAGTAAAGGAAATAAATAATTGAGGAAAGACTCCGTAAATAAAATACTTATCTATGGTATGTTTTGACCAAGACAAATAAACAATACCATAACTAATATAAATACCACAAATAAAATGTACTCCCCCAAATCTATATAACAAGGGGCAGTGATTTTTGAATCTAAAAAATGTATTAAGGGATAAAGAATTGTGTGGCCAAGATTAAAGACGCTTTTTAAATGAGCGGTAGTACCTTTGGCATGGGTTACAACCTAGTAATATAATATTGCTTTCCATTCTCCTTCAAGTTGGAACATGTTGAACAACCATGCCCAAGTTAAAACAAATTAAAGCCATAAATGATAGCACAACGACCGAGGGGAGCTTCATATCCATATAGCCAATAGTTGAATTGTATATAAGACAATGAATATAGAGAAAAATAGAATAGGATAGTTGTATTGATAATTGTGTGATTACATAGACTCCCAATGTGGGTATATATAGGACTCAAACTAAACAATAAGATAACAATAAAGGAAAGAAAATTAAAGAAAATAAATAAGGAAATACTCCTAAATTAAATACCCATCTACGGTATGTTTTGACCAAGACAAATAAATAATTCCATAACTAATATAAATACCATAAATAAAATATACTTCCCAAATAATATAATATACTTTTCAACACTCCCTCTCATGTTGGAGTATGTTGAACAAACACGCCTAACTTGAAACAAATTACCGGCAAAAACAATAGCACAATAATTGAGCGGAGCATCGTATCCATGTAACCAATCACCGGCGAAAGTCGTCCATACCCAAAACCACAGCCATATAAAATGGCACAACACAAGGTGTACTTTTAAACACCAACCACCGAGTATTTCATCATCCTTCGCACTTATACTAAGCCGCGTCACGACTTCAACACAACATACCACCACTATGACATCAACACATCAATAAAAGGAATTTTATCACTCGTCTATCCACAAACGATGTAAGAACTTCCATTAAGGTTCTAAGAAGAAGTGTAAACACTTACCAACACAGGATTGTACCATCATTCAAAAACAAACGAACCTCCACTATGTTTCAAATCACAAGGGGTGAGAAACACCTATCAAGAAAGGGCGAAACACTCATTAACAAGGAGTGATGAAACAAATCCTTTAAACTAAGAGGGATGAAATCCTATGAATCAACAAAATGATGAAGTATGTAAAACAAGGGGTGTTGATGACAATCAACCATAATGGACATAAGAGGATGCGATGAGGCTTAAAGAATGATGGAAAGTTGCTAAACTAAAGGAAGATCACCAACAATTGAGGGGAGGTATGAATCACAAGCTATGGCTGGGCTAGAAATATGTCGATACCATAACCAAAAACGACCAACCACCAAACTAGGAACATTATTCAAGACCCTGCAGTGTACTGCTCATAGATTACTATTCACCACACTATCAGATATTATTGTTCACAAACTACTCATTTATTACTGTTCACGAACATTATTCATCACACTGTTTCATTGAAATAGAAGATGAAACTGTATATATAATTATAAACGGAAATAAAAGTCTCATCTGGCAAACGACAAGGTAGGTTTCCTGCCAGCGAAAGAGGAAAATCTTGTTGTGGCTTTAGCACCAAATTGAATTATATACGATACAATGAATATAAAGAAAAGTAGAATAAGAAAGTTGTATTAATAATTGTGTGATTACATAAACTCCCAAAGTGGGTATATATAGGTCTTAAACTAAGCCCTAAGATAACAATAAATGTAAGAAAATCAAAGGAAGTAAATAACTAAGGAAAGACTCCTAAATTAAGTACCCATCTACAATATATTTTGACCAAGATAAAATAAACAATACTATAACTAATATAAATATCATAAATAAAATATACTTCCCAAATAATATAATATTACTTTCTAACACCAATCACCATTAAAAGTCGTATGCACTGAAAACCAAAAGCCATATAAAATAGCACCACACACAAGGTGTACTTTTAAACACCAAACAATGAGTACATCATCATCCTTTACACTTATACTAAGCAACATCACAATTTCAACACAACATGCTGCCACTGTAACATCAACACACCACCAACAAAAGGAATTTCATCTTTCTTCCATAACGAACGAGAACCTCCAGTAAGGTTCTAAAATGAGGTGCAAACACCTAAAAACACGGGATTGTACCATCACTCAAAAACACGTGAACCTCTACCAAGGTCCAAAAAACTAGAGGTGAGAAACAATTATCAACAAAGGGCTAAACACCCATTAACATGGAGTGGTGGAACAAATCCTATCAACAAAGAATAATGAAATCCTATCAACAAAGATAATGAAGTACGTAAAACAAAGGATATAGATGACAAGGTTATAAATTAAATATTTTCAACCTGTGAATAATAAAAACCAATTTATGATACAATAACCTTCACTTTCAACTGGTATAGAAAATCACTCCACATCTTAAATAATTTATACAAGTTTGGTAGAAATACAATATTACATAAAACCTGTTAAGCATGATATTCATTATGGTTCCTTCTCTTAACAGCTTAAGCTTTTGGGAGAGATGGTTCCTATCATGGTATCAGAGGTTGGTTTTTTTGGGAGGTCTAAGGTTTAAGCCTTGGCACCTTTATCCCTTATTTGCTAATATGAAATCCGAAATCCGAAATTCAAAATTTGTTTGCTTTCCACGTGCAAGCATAGGGTCGCACGTGAGGGAGGGTGTTAAGCATGGTATTCATTATGGTTCCTTCTCCTAACAGCTTAAGCTTTTGGGAGAGATGGTTCCTAACAACCCAAAGTCCGGCCCAATACCAGAGTGTTCATATACAATATATAATACTACATGAGTACAAAACAATATACATCTTTGTCCTTAGCTTAAAGGATTACACAATGGTTCATTATCAGAGGCTTCTAAGAAAATGGATCACGAGCTAGTCATAAGACCTAAACTGCAAAACAGTTAGAAAATGGGAGTGAGCCAAAACAAGGCTCGATAGGAACTATTATAAATTTTTATAGAAAATACACATTGTAAACCACATGCACGTGCACTATATACAAAATAAATTTTGTATACTAGTAAGACTTTATGTATGTAAATAGTGCGATGTAAAGAACACATAGCATGCTGTACTTAACCACTAGGATGCCCATCCTAATAAATGGAAGCTACTCAAACAAACTGCGTTAGTCTTACCTCTTTAGCTCACCTATGACTTGTATCCATGGAACTTATAGTTTAATGAGGTAATTTAATTAATATGTTTCACATAATTAGGATCATTGGCCTCCTAAGGTTTGTTATGCTATGGAAATCATTAATTCCACTTTGATTATTGTATATTGTGAAATCCAACACTAAGGTATACCTTCCTATGCTTTCCACTTAGTTTTTCACTTTGTTTATTAGTGTATTACGGAATTCAGCAACAATAGTCCAAAAACTAATCCATGACTATGAGGCTCCTCGTTAAGTGTTACTAAATGGTTACTAACACATTATGGAAAATGGTCAAACCATCACAACCTAGCGGATAATTTTAGACTACATGCTTTGTACTTCCACTTGGATAATTAATTCTTTAAGTTCATTATGGATACGTCATGTAAACAGAGGAGAAAAAATAATGTATTTCGAATGAATTAAGAAGAACATACAGCTGCCTCTTTTATAGAGGAAATCTACAACACAAAAAAAGGAAACAAACCCTAAATTAGCCTAACAATATGATAAGTTTAACAATATACAGCTGTAGCTTATCTCAACAGAAAAAAGAATCTCTTAATATCCTGTTAATTTAATAACAACTCCTAGAATCGTGTACAATTAAATCTCCTAATATTTTTATAATTATCTCAACCAATTTTGTCTTTTAACATTCCCCCTCAAGCTGGTTTAAAGATATTTTCCATAGCCACCTTGCCGATCAATCTGTCAAACTGCTTTGTAGGTATTCCTTTTGTGAGTACATCAGCAACTTGCTCATTAGTAATAATGTATGGCATGCAAATCAGTCCATTCTCAAGCTTTTCCTTAATAAAGTGCTTGTCAACCTCCAAGTGTTTTGTCCGGTCATGCAATATTGGATTATGAGCTATTGAAATAGCTGCTTTGTTGTCACAGTATACTTTCATTAGTAGGGAATTTGAGACCTTTAGTTCTTCTAATAGCCATTTAATCCATAACACCTCACAAATTTCGAGAGCTACCGATCTAAACTCGGCCTCTGCACTACTCCTAGCCACCACATTCTGTTTTTTTGCTACGCCAAGTAACAAGGTTACCTCCAACAAAGGTATAGTAACCAGAGGTTGAACGCCTATCCATTACAATTCTGGCCCAATCTGCATCTGTAAATGCTTCAACCTGTAAGTGCCACGACCTTTAAATAGTAAACCCCTTCTTGGTGACCCTTTAAGATATCTGAATATTCTATAAACAACATCAAAGTGTTGTTGTCCTGGTGCATGCATGAATTGGCTCACTATGCTCACTGCAAAAGCGATATCCGAACGTGTATGCAACAGGTAGATTAGCCTGCCAACTAGCCTTTGATATTGTTCTTTGTCCTTCACTTCATCATCTTTAGAGGGCAACAACTTTAGGTTGGGTTTAAGGGGTGTCTTGGTTGGTCTACTGCCTAGTTGTCATGTTTCACCAAGTAAATCAAGGACATATTTATGTTGGTTTACGAATATACCTTATTTGGATCTAGCAAACTCCATTCCAAGAAAGTACTTTAAGGATCATAAGTCCTTGATTTCAAATTTAGCTGCAAGTCTTCTTTTCAATCATTCCAATTCTTCTTTGTCATTACTTGTCAATACTATATCAAACACATAAAAAATCAGAATAACCATCTAACCATCTTTACTGTATTTATATAACATAGTATGATTCTCTTGGCTTTGACAGTAGCCACAATTCTTGACAGCTTTTCCAAACCTCTCAAACCAAGCTCTAGGAGATTGTTTGAGGTCATATAAAAACTTTTTTTAATCTACAAACTTTATTTGAACTAAGTTTCTCCTCGAATCCAGGTGGTAAATTCATAAAGACTTCCTCCTCCAGATCTCCATTTAGGAATGCATTTTTTATGTCTAATTGGTGTAAAGGCCGGTTGAAATTTATGGCCAACGATAACAAAATTCTAATTGAGTTTATCTTAGTTATATGAGCAAAAGTTTCCTGATAATCAATCCCATAGGTTTGGGTAAACCCTTTTGCCATTAATTTTGCCTTGTATCGTTTTATGCTCCCATCAGCTCTACATTTCACAGTAAAAACCCACTTACCCCTTATAATTCTTTTCTAAGGTAAATCAACTAACTCCTAAGTGCCACTCTTTTTTAAGGCATTCATCTCCTCCGTTATTGCTAATTTCCAATTGGGATAATTGAGGGCTTCCTGAATGTTTCTCGGGACAAACATGTGTGTGCTTTTGGAGGTAAAGGCTTTATGAGTATTAGAGAGCTTTTTATAGGATAAATAGTAGGCAATGGGATATTTGGTGCAAGTCCGTGTTCCTTTTCTAAGAGCTATAGGAATATCAAGGTCTGAAGAAGAAATGACAAGAATATAGGGTAAGTTTAGAGTAGAACTACCTATGATATGATATGAGGAGCTTCAGTTCCCGTAGGTTGAGATTGGTTTGTGCTAAGAGGAATAGTTTGACTTTGGCTCATTTGATGAGTTTTTCTTTAAGTATGAGTAAGAAATTCGGTATTGGGTCGGACCGATTCTCCCCCTATTGCAGATACAGAAATGTTTGGCACTATATGACTAGGAATTTTATCAGTCTTATCACTTTGTTCCTCGGAATTATAAATAACGGGGGAATTATTTAAAATTGTATTTGGTAATGGAGTAGGAGATACATCCTAAAAATTGTCTTCCATTATTTTATTCTCCCCTTGAAATTTTTTTTGTTAAAGAAAGATTTATCTTCAATAAAAGAGACATCCATACTTATATAAACCTTTTTTGTTTGGGGATTATAACATTTATACCATTTTTTATTAGATGCGTACCCGATGAAAATACATTTCTCGGCCCTTGGATTAAGTTTGGACCTATTTTGACTAGGTAAATGAATAAAAACAGTGCAGCCAAACACTTTTAAGGGTAAATCAGAATACATTCTTGATAAGGGAAAGATTTTTTTTGAAAAAATCAAGTGGTGCACTATATGTTAGAATTTTGGTAAGAATTCGATTAATAAGATGAGAAACAGCTTCTCCCCAAAGATATTTTGGAACATTCATGGAAAACATAATAGCACGAGCCACTTTAAGTAAATGTTTATTTTTCCTTTCCGCAATTCCATTTTGCTGAGGTGTATTCATATAAGTAGATTGATAATGGATACCTTTTTCTTTCAAAAAACTAACCAAATTTTCATTGAAATATTATGTTCCATTATCAGTATGAAAGATGCCAACTTTTGCTTGAAACTGAGTTTCAATCATATTGTAAAAGTCTTTGAAAAGTTTGACAACTTCAAATTTTTCTTTCATTAAATAAACCCAACATACATGTGTGGTCATCTATAAAGGTAACAAACCATTTTTTTCCAGAAATAGTTGTGACTTTTGATGGCCCCCACATATCACTATGTATTAAATAAAATGGTTTTGAAGGAACATAAGGTCTTAGATGGTAAGTAGTACAATGACTTTTAGATAAATAACAACTTTCATAATAAAGTGAGGAACAATCTAAACTTCTAAATAAAGTAGGAAACAAATGTTTAAGATAAATAAAACTAGGGTGTCCTAATCTTAAGTGCCACAGCCTTATTTGTTCATAAACGGAAAGAGAACTAATACTACTGAGGCCCTGAACGCGTTTATTAGATAAAGCACCATCAAAATAGTAAAGACCGTCTATCAACTTAGCACTGCCAATCTTCTTCCCCGAGTTTTGGTCCTGAAATTCACAGTGAGAATCAAAAATAAAAAACACGGCAATTAAAGTCTTTGGTAAGTTTTCTCACAGACAAAAGATTACACGTTAGTTTTGGAACATGGAGAACATATTTAAAATCTATGTTCTCAGATAATTTTACCAAACCTAGCTATTGGTGAGAAACTACCATCTGCAATCCTAATTTTTTTATTCCCAGAACATGGTGAATAAGTGTTGAACATATAAGAAAGCATGGTCTGAGGCTCCAGAATCTATTATCCATGGAGCTGAATTGAAACAACACGAGAGAGATTAGGTGCACTACTTATTTGTGCATGAGAAACACTAGGAATACCTGATAAGAAATTGGATTTTAATAGTTTCAGGATGTGATTCATCTACTCATTGTTAAAGGGACTGGGTTTCGCTTCGTTGACAATAGCACTGTCCTTGGGATTTGAATGATTATTCCTCTCACCAAACTTGCTTCTTTGCCAATTTGCTGGTTTTTTGTGGATTTTCCAGCAGGTTTCTCTAGATAATTAGTTGCTTTATTAGCAGAAAACTCAGCAACATTAAGTGCAGAACTTTCAACGGCTCCACCATTGATTTTCTTCCCTAACATCACGTGTCGACAACTTTCTTCCCTTCGAACTTCAGCAAAGACTTCACTGATTTGAGGAAGAGGAGTCCTGCCAATTATTCGCCCTCTGACTTTGTCAAACTCCACATTGAGTCCAGCAAGAAATTTATAAATCCAATGAGCTTCCACAGTTTATTTGTAATGATTGGCATCATCGGTGGACTTCCACTCGTAGTCATTGAACAGATCCAAATCCTGCCAAAGAAGCTTCAGCAAATTAAACTACTTGGTGACAGATTCTTCTCCTTGCCGAATTTTGCCAAGCTTAAGGGTCAGCTCATACACTTGGGATTGATTTCCCAAATTATAGTACATCTGATTCACATTGTCCCATAATTCTTTGGATGTGGAATATCACATATAATCAAGGCAAATCTCCTCATTCATAGAGTTGACAAGCTAAGTCATCACCATTGAATTTTCTGCATTTTAGGTTGCGTACATAGGATCCTCTATTGCCGGTGCCGCTTTCTGTCCAGTCAAGTACCCCATCTTTCCTCGCTTTCTGATATACATATGAACTAATTGAAACCACTTTAAAAAATTATCACCATTAAGGCGAATGATGGTGATTTGAACAAGGTGAGATTCAGTATTAGGGTTTTGGGTTGTTGGTTTAATTGCAGAGTTGAAAGACGAAACAAAAAGGGTAAACTCGGTTGAAATGTCAAACATTATTGCTTGTAAACGAGAGGGAAAACGCAATATGCAGAAAAAAAAACTAGGTTTTTGTTTGGTGAATTAGGGTCCTCTGATACCATGTAAACAGAGGAGAAAAGAGAATGTATTTCGAATGAATTAAGAAGAACATACAACTGCCTCTTTTATAGAGGAAATCTACAGCACAAAAAAGGAAACAAACCTTAAATTAGCCTAACAATATGATAAGTCTAACAATATACAGTTGTAGCTTATCTCAATAGAAAAAAGAATCTCCTAATATCCTGCTAATTTAATAACAACTCCTACACAATTAAATCTACATATAATTAGGGCAAATCTCCTAATTCATAGAGTTGACAAGCCAAGTCATCACCATTGAATTTTCTACATCCCAGGTTGCGTACATAGGATCCTCTGTTGTCGGTGCCGCCTTCTGTCCAGTCAAGTACCCCATCTTTCCTTGCCCTTTGATATACATATGAACTGATTGAAACCACTTTAAAAAATTATCACCATTAAGGCGAATGGTGGTGATTTAAACAAGGTAAGATTCAATATTAGGGTTTTGGGTTGCTGGTTTAGTTGCAGAGTTGAAAGATGAAACAGGGAAGGTAGACTCGGTTGAAACGTCAGACATTGTTGATAGTAAACGAGAAGGAAGACGCAATATGCAAAAAAAAAAAACTAAGGTTTTGTTTGGTGAATTAGGGTCCCTTTGATACCATGTAAACAAAGGAGAAAATAATGTATTTCGAATGAATTAAGAATAACATACAGCTGCCCCTTTTATATAGGAAATCTACAACACAAAAAAGGAAACAAACCCTAAATTAGCCTAACAATATGATAAGTCTAACAATATACAGTTGTAGCTTATCTCAACAGAAAAAAGAATCTCATAATATCCTGCTAATTTAATAATAACTCTTACAATCGTGTACAATTAAATCTCATAATATTTTTCTAATTATCTCAGCCGATTTTATCTTTCAACACCTTCCTAGTCAACGTGTACGTTCAAGTCATCACCCACGGTCCCAATATAACACCAATAGAAATAAATATAATAACATCCATTAAAGATATGAAACAACATTAAGTTTATTAATAATAAACGCGCGGGTTTATGTATCATATTTGTAGTATAGTGGCCCTATTTCACCCTGCGGTTGACTTGGCCTAGAGCATTGGCTCTCGAAGGAGCCTAAACTCTAAACTACTCATGTCTCCTCCAAGTGAGCGAATCGCCAATGGATTATGTCCTAACTTGTAATTCATTTGGAGTTATATCGACGCAAGACATTTTCTGGGGGACTATCTTCCAAATAATTAACACAAAGAACGCCTATATAAGCAAGTTCCACCAAAGAAGGAACCACTCTAGGAGACTTACGCCTTAAAAGGCGAGCACCCAATCGTAGTGCTACTACTTTCCATGATACATAGTCCTGCTAGTAGAGCCACATGAAACTTCTCTGCTGTTAGGGAAACTCTTAAACCCGGGCCTCTTGGACTACATCCACACCCTTAAGAAGGAAAAATATATTGAGTAGACTATCCCTACTGATACTTTGGGCTATGATCTTTTTGGTCTTACGTCCACACGCCTACTGATACTTTGGGCTATGCTCTTTCTGGTCTTATAGCCACGCGGCCGTTAAGCCTAACAATACTTTTCGTGCACGGTTTCAGGCTTTTTACCCATGAGACCCGTGTCCCATGTTAATTAACTCACACTGTCCACGAAAAATGTATAAACTAACCCATTTATGTGATTGCATTAAAACTATATGAACATCAATCATCAATATATACAGATCCCACACAACCAACCACACATATGGAGTCCAATATAAATATAGATCATACATACATAGTCAACAATGTAAATCATGTCCAATATATCAACGTTACGCCATTAGTCGTGCTTTATGGCCAAATTGTGTTTTATTTGTTTCTCACATCTTAAAGCATATTATGTGTATAATTAAGGCTAAGGCTATACAAGTTTTCCCATGTTTTAGAATCATCCTAGCAAGGCCAAGTATCCAACTCTAGATTTCTCACCTATCCAATGTAGTTACAATACATTAGTTTTCTACAATTGTTACCATGGTAATCCACACCCTACCAATTCATATTTATAAAATATCTAGGATGTATTAGAGTAATAATATCATCAATAATGTACATATGCCACTAGACCCAGATATATATTATGTATGTTTCGGCCTTGGTGGGTTTTAGTTCATAACATAAAAATAATGGCATTTATGTGGAATTAATTGTGTAAATATGTAAATCCATTGATTATAAGCCATAATCAACCATCAATAGTCCATAAAATTACATATCCCCAAATTTCTAATGTATACACTACTAACAAGGTGAGTTTTGTGCAAATCCTTAAGTTTGTCAACATGCATGTATAATTTGTCGTTTGATAATGTAAATTAAGTGATAATAAGCTAGTATCAATCATCATTAAAGGTTTATCTAACCCATTCCACATGCATGCAACCTAACTTATGGTTTGTAAGAAAATTCCTAAATTTGGGTAGAAAACTCAATTGCAATACATAATAGTGTAAAAACTTGTTGATTACTAGTGTTCATACCTCTAAAGAGCTTTAACAACAAGATTGGAAGGGTGGATGATGATATACAAGGCTGGACTTTTAAATTCTTCAAGCTCTAAGCTTCCTCTTGAGCTCTAATAGTGAAATCAAGGAAGAAGATGATGAATAGTGTTGGTTATTGGCAAATCATGGATTAATCTTGTAAGACGCTTTTAAATCTTTTATAAATCTCCCAAAATCTCTATGAATGAGCTATTAAGTGTGTATTATGGGTTATGGACGGAATGTGGCTGTTTGGGGGGATTAAAGGGTGTAAATATCACATTAAAACACAAACAAATAGGTTAAACCCGTCAATACTGGGTTCATGATCGATCATGGTCTTTCCATGATGGATCATGGGCCAAAATACAAACCTGAGGTGACCATGATCGTTCATGGCTATTACCTGACTAATTCCTCACTTTGGATGTCCAAAACAAACCCCGAGATATTCGAATCTCAACTCTGACCAAACACGAAACTTGAAGATGGAAACAAAACGGAACTTTTAGCGCTGACGAGAACTCATTTGGATAAGAAATGAAGGAGTTATAGCTTTTCAAAGATAACCAAAAATCCACAAATTGCGTAAAACCAAAACACGTGATTAACATCTCAATATTAATTTGCAGTGGGGAGACTAAAATTTGCTTGTGAACCACACCCACGCCCATTTGTAGTACCACTGACAAAAGATGAGTCATTTGAAATTATAAAACAATGTTATGTTCTAATTCAAATAGGTTATTATTCTTTTGATATTTGGTGTGATGTTCTTCCTATGAATGTTGCACAAATACTACTAAGTCAACCATGGGTTGAAGACCTTGACATTAACCATGATGAAGAAGCAAATACTTATATGTTTAAGAATGGGAGTAAGTTTATCTAGTTAGTCCAAGCCAATCTTATCTCGAAAATTGAGCAAGTTGTGGTTGACACTCCCAAGGTTCCTCCGCCAAAATCTTTGGAGGATTCCCAAATTGAGACAAAGCCAATGAAGAAAATCAGAGATAAATCTAAGCATCTTATGCTATCAGAGACTCCATATGTTAAGCTCGTCATTCCTCATCATTTTACTCAAACAACGGATAGCATGCGATTCTCCTTATTGTCTTTGTGGCTTTTCAAAGTTCAACAGGTGATTTAGATTTTAGTCATCTCCAAAGTTTATGGTTTCTTGTACTAAAGCACTACAAAACTCAAGGTTGAGTTTTTTCAAAAGTTGGGGAGAATGATGCGGAATAAAATAAGATTATTTTGATATTTGTATTTTATTTTAATGTACTTATATTTAAGGATAATTATAGTACTTATCCTTTCCAGCGTAACTAGGATTATGTCTTTATTTAGAGTAATTAGAATTATAGTAGGTAATTATATTATTATGGCTATTTTGGTATTTATTATTAGATTAGGGTTTTCTAGAGGTTTCCTTGGTAGATTATAAATAGGCATGTAAGATTCATTATTATTTAGAGTTGAATTATGAATTAGTAAAGCATGTGTGCTTAAGGCTTGTGAGCCATCACTTATGGGCATCCCTTTCTTCCCTTTTATATCTTCTTTAATTATTATTCTTCTTATAGTATTCTCTATCATTCTGCATCAAGGTGGAGTGTGGTTCTTCTCCCTCCTTCTTTGACCCCCTTGTTGGGGGTATTCCACTATTCCTTTAAGTTATGTTTGGCATGCCAAATTAAGAGGCGAGATAAGATTAAATATTCTAATCCCATGTTTGTTGCAACTCCGGATAGGATAAAGCACATGATAAATTATCCGAATTTGATGGCTTATCCCAAAAAACGCGAAGGTGGGATTATTTATTCTGGTATCCGGCACACCAAACAAAGCCTTAGTTCTTTCGTGGACTAGGGTTCCTTTAGTTTATTCTCTCTTTGTGCGCTGTAGGTGTTTTTCAGCAACAATATCTAAAGGTTGTACCATCTCTTTTGGCAATTTCCAGTACATTTCATCATATATGTTAATTGTTTTCATACCATTTTTTTTTCATTTCTAGGCTACTTGTGTGTTTAGTAGCATCGTCGTTTGTCTTAAAAGTGTATCTGGTTATTCGGTGTATGTTTGGAGCATAATTTCCTACATTTGTAACTATCCAACCTTGAGTATGTTTGCCTTTTGTTGATAGATGGGTGGAACCCCAATTTCATCAAACAGTGTAAGATTGGTAACTAGACGAGGTTTATCTGGTGTTTGCCCCTTTTTCTTTCTCTACAAGATAGGTTAGCAGAGGGTAGAAGAAAATTCTTTGAGTTGGATGGTAGTTGGCTCTTTTTCGCTTAATCATACCACTTAGCTTTGTGTGGGTTTGTAAGAAGGATTTCCATCAAGAAATCAAGCATCCAATTAAAGCATTTTTTATGTTTAGTTAGTGATTCTGCACGCGTGAAGACAATTTTAACTTATTCTTTATGTAATTTTTATTTTATTATTTTGGGGCAATATTTTTCTTATTTTAGTTTTTAGGGTTTTGCTAAAGTCTAGAATATTAGTTTTAATATGTTTTGTTTTAGGTAATTCGAATTTCCTTATAGTTAAATGATTTGATTTGGGGTAGCCTCCAAGCAATCCTAGTTATTTTAGGTTTAGGGTTGGAGTAGTATAAATATATCATGCGCAATATGTATTAGAATACATTATTTTATCAATATATCAAATATTTCAAGAATTTTCTCTCTTTTCTTATGGATTCAAGAAGTTAGGTAAAAGATGATCTTTTCCCTTTAAACCCGCTTTCGTCTTCCATTAGATAGTCTTTTTTTGATGCAGCTCTAATGATTGATAATTTGAAGATGAGTGGGTTTATCCAGTGTAACTTATGTTGTTTGTGTAAGAGGGTGGAAGAGATGATAGACTACTTAATTGTTACATTGTATTGTTGTTCAAAAGCTTTGGGGTGCCACTCCTTTCATGAGTTATGTGGATCGTACTGAGATGGTGATGCCCTTCTTCTATGCATGAAAGGGTGGGTTAGAGTACTTAATGTTATGAACCATCTCACCCAGAAGCTTAAGTTGTTAGTTCGTGGGCCAACAATGTATACCATGCTCTTCAACACCTAAATCTTTGTTATAAGTGGAATAAAACTTTGTTATGCTAGTGCACAGATTATTTGGAAGGAGTAAAAAGGAAAAAAGAAAAGGTTATTTGAAGGGATGAAAGTTTATGTGCCTAAATTTAATTAACTGATGATGGATTTATCTTTTCTTTTGGATGTGGGGGAGTTGGGGAAGGGGGCTCAATGAAGTTTTCTCGTATCAGCTAGTCAAACAGATGACATTTTTATTGGAACATAAGTCCTTATATTTTGTATATCTTATTTTTTTTGCCACATCCTTCTATATACTTTATGTGTATGTAAGTTGCACCCCTTGTGAATTTTTTATAATATTCATTTACAATATATAAAAACATTTATATGGTTAATAAAATGTTTTTCCTTTTATTTGAATCAAAATATCCTTGGGATCCACTTTCTCCTTTTCTTTTTGTATTGGTCGTGGAGGTTTTAAATTTACTAGTAGAAAGGGCGAAAAGTAGAGGTTTGGTGGAGGGCTTCGATATTGGGAGGGATAGGTTGAGCTTGTCGCACTTACAATTTGCTGATAATACTATCTTTTTCCTTTTCTAAGAATGAGGATCGGTAATCTTGTTGGCATTTTGGACATCTTCGGGTATGTGTCTGGTTTGAGAATTAATATGTCAAAAAGTTAGTGTGCATAAATACTGAGGAAGCATAAATGAGAACATTAGCCAATAAGATGGGATGTGGGGTGAGAAGTTGGCCAATGTCTTACTTGGGGATGTTGTTGGGGGACAACCGATGAGGTTAGGTTTCTGGAGTCCTGTAATTGAAAGAATAGACAAGAGACTTGAGGTTTGGGCATGGGGGTGTATTTCGAAAGGTGGGAAATTAACACTCATTAAATCGGTTTTAGAGAGTATTATGTTTTATTATCTCTCTCTTTTGAATTCTTGCCACAGTAGCCAAAAGTATTGAAAAATTAATGAGGGATTTTTTAGGGGAAGGGGGAGCATTCAGTAAGTTGGGAGAAGGTGGGTTGAAGCAAGAAGGTGGGAGGGTTGGGAATTAGGAATCTAATAAAAAAATGAAACTATGTTAGGAAAATGGTTATGGCGTTTCCCGGAAGAACAAAATACTTTCTGGCATTTTATTAATAAAAGTAAATATAGGGTTCAAGAAATCGGGTGGGATGCTAATTCGGTGGCTAGGGGGACTCATCGCAATCCTCTGAAAGTGATCTCGGGAGGATTAAGGAAATTCATGGCAAATATCTAATATAAAGTAGGCAGTGGCTCCAAGATTCGGTTTTGGAGTGATGAATGGGTGGGTGAAGTGGCGTTGTCAGTCAAATTTCCAGGTTGGTTGTCCATCCGGAGGGGTCAGTTGCATCTAATATTTGCTGGAGATCAAACAATGATTTTGTGTGGGATATTCGTCATTGTAAATATCTCTCTGTTGAAGAGGAAAATGAGTTGGTGGAGCTTTTGGGGTTAATTAGGAATTGTTATGTTTCTAAAGATGGGTGGGATGCTAGAGTGTGGGAAGGAGATAAGTCTGGGCAATTCTCGACGAAATCATACTTCGAGGTTATTACTCGATCCAATGAAGCAGGTAATTTTGGGCCACACGACATGATTTAGAAAAATGGAGTTCCATCAAAAGTGAAAGTGCTGGCTTGGTTAGCAGCGCTGAAGAGGGTTAGTTCAGCAGTTTGCTGCAGATCAGGAGGCCGTACCTACTTCTATCTCTGTCGTGGTGTGTTATGTGCAAGAGGAGTGGGGAAAGTTTAGACCATTTGCTATTGCATTGTTCTTTTGTGCACATTATTTGGTGTAATATTCGGAGAGAATTAGACTTGGTTTCTGCAACTTCAAGTTCGTGGTATAATATGCTTGTTGAAAGGTGATATTTTAAGGGAAATAAGAAGAGATCTAAAATTTTGTGGAGAAGTAACTGTATGGCAGTTTTGTGGTGTGTGTGAAGAGAGAGAAATGTTAGGATCTACACCAATATAATTTTGACAACTCTTTTACCAATCAAAATATTATCGCTACTAAGTGATGCTTACTGTAAACAATACGTATATATGATGGAACAAGTAAAATAATAATTATGAAAGAGACAAAAGTTACGTGGTATCGGCAAATCGCTACTAATCCACGGAGAGCCTAATTTCACTATTGAGATAATAATTGTACAGTATAAAGAATACAAGATATACACGCTTTTACCCTTAACCCAAGTACACCCAATCTCACTCTAAGAAATCAAAATTTATAAAATAAACTCTCACCAAATAAATTCTCACCAAGAGAAACTCACTTTCTCTCCTTAGAATTTAATTTCTTTCCTCATATATTATTTACTTGGCTTTCAATTTGGATCCTCCATAGTCCAATATTTATAGACCACCAATGTAAAGTCCACCACCTCAATTTAATTTATTAAAGTTTGCTTGGAGATTAAGCAGTCAAAAATTACAGGCTAGTCAAAAATTGTAGGCTAGCCAAAAATTGTAGGCTAGCTTAATTACTAAGCAGCTGCCATTTTTGACCATTCTTTTACTTCACCATCAAGCAGCCTGCCATTTTTTACCATTCTTTTGCTTCACCGTTAAGAAAACCCAACAATTGTCACCTTGGCAGATAATTGCCAATCAGCTTTTGGCAATTTTCTGCCACACCAAAACACAGCTACATGTGACATTCTTTTTCGCCAAATTCAAATAGCTCTCCATCTAACGTGGATTTTCCTAATCTTAAATAATAAGACTCCCGTTTGTTATACACACAAACATTTTCATTGGCTTGTTTCTCGTACTCGCTACGCATTCTCCAATCAAGGAAATATTTGGTCCTAACTCCACCTTGATTCATGTCGGCCAATGCAATGCGCAGCTTTACCAGTCAACCTTACTTGCCAACTCCAAAGGGGGACTTCATAATTACCCCTTCCCTAGTAGGAATTTCTATCTCACCATCGCCTTCTGCCTGGAAACATGACACACGTGTCTTCGTTTTTGTACGATCAAAGGAAACACGTTTCAAGCGCTTGATATCTTGTGTACCCCTTTTCCTTAAAGTTTGAATAAGGCGATACAAACCGTTTCTCTCTTCTCCCTTTGTTAGGACCTTATCTCCACGTGTGATTTTCGTGGCTCCACCTTCTATCAATACCCGGCAGTCTTTGGAATCCAACTGGCTAATGGATATTATATTTTTCCGTAATTTTGGGACATACGCCACACCACCCAAAGTACGCTCCACCCCGTCAAACATTTGATTTTCACCATTCTGACACCCACAACAGTATATTTATTACCGTTTGGCAATGTCAAAGAACTATTTACATGTTCTTTGAACGAATCAAAATATTTCTTTTTGAAGCAAATATGATTCGAAGATCCTGAATCCAATATCCAATCACTTTGAGAAAGAGAATTACATTTGGAGATTGTGAGAGTATCTCCAAAGTTTCCTTTATCTGCACATGCTATGGTTGCATTGCTGGTGTCACCTTCCTTATTCAAAGGACAGTTCCATTTTATGTGACCCCGCTGCTTTCACTTATAGCATTGCTTGCCTTTTCCACCGCCCTTTGATCTAAACCTACTGTTTCCACTAGATCCACGGCTGGCATTCCTCCCCCTATTCTGATTATGAACAATCATAGCCGAGTCCAAAATCTCCTCACATGAGGACTTCCTCTTGTCATTAGACAACAAAGTCGACTCCACATCCTCCATTTTCAACGTATCCTTTCCATACAAAATGGTGGTGACTATGTTTTCATAAGAATCTGGAAGTGAGGTAAGAAGCAATAAGGCCTCATCTTCTTCCTCAATTTTAACATCAACTTTCTTAAGTTGATCAACAAGCCCATGAAATTTATTCATGTGGTCCATGAGGTTGCCGCCTTCCCCCATCTTTAAGCGATAAAGGTCCCGCTTGAGATTGAGCTTTGTTGTGAGATTCTTGCCTAGATACATTTTCTCTAGTTTATCCCATAGCTTCGGCACCGTATCCTCATCGATGAAGTTGTTGATGATATTATCATCGATATATTGTCGAATCGTGCTTAAGCACTTTGACTCTATATCCTCCCAATCATCATCACTCATCTTCTCCGACTTGCCACTTAACCCTTTTAACGCTCTTGCCAAGCCTTGTTGGACAAGGAGGCCCTTCACTCTTGTTTGCCAAAGAGTGAAGCTCCCCTTTCCATCATATATGTCTGTCACGTACTGAACTGCAATATTCCTTGCCATGGTAAAAAGAAACTTTGCCAAAATTGAACAGCACCTGTGATATGAATAAAAAATCTATGCACGACCTTTTCAATCAAACACCATGTGTGAACCTTGAACCTGGCTCTGATCCACTTGTTAGGATCTACACCAATATAATTTTGACACAACTCTTTTACCAATCAAAATATTATATCTACCAAGCGATGCTTACTATAAACAATACGTATATATGATGGAACAAGTAAAATAATAATTATGAAAGAGACAAAAGTTACGTGGTATCGGCAAATCCCTACTAATCCACGGAGAGCCTGATTTCACTATTGAGATAATAATTGTACAATATAAGGAATACAAGATATACACTCTTTTACCCTTAACCCAAGTATACCCAATCTCGCTCTAAGAAATCAAAGTTTATGAAATAAACTCTCTCACCAAATAAATTCTCACCAAGAGACACTTTCTTTCCCTAGAATTTAATTTCTCTCCTTATCTATTATTTACTTGGCTTTCAATTTGGATCCTCCATAGTCCAATATTTATAGACCACCGATGTAGAGTCCACCACCTCAATTTAATTTATTAAAGTTTGCTTGGAGATCAAGCAGTCAAAAATTGTAGGCTAGCTTAATTACTAAGCAGCCACCATTTTTGACCGTTCTTTTACTTCACCATTAAGCAGCCCGCCATTTTTTATCATTCTTTTGCTTCACCGTTAAGAAAACCCAACAAGAAATTCTAGAATCTTTGAAGACAAAGAGGAAAGTGAGGAGGAGATTTGGCACAGAGTCAAGGCTATGGCAACTATGTGGGCTTCTTCCTCAACTGTGTTTGGCAGTCTTTGTGTTTTTGATTTAACTAGAGATTGGAAAGCAACTCTGGTGTAGTGGATTGTAGATTTTTACCCTGGTCATCTAGTTTCTGCTGTTGGTAGGATTTAAAGTGTAGGTTGGGGTAGCTGATTTTTGTTGATTGATCAGGTGGTGGAAGTCTTGTTTGTTCAGGCAGTTAGTTTTTATTTTTGTTTTAAGGCCGGCTTTGGATCTCTCGTCCAATTGCAGCCTCTTTTTTGCTTGTATTTGATTTTTCATTTCAATACAAGCTTCGTTTCTGATCAAAAATAAATATATATATATATATATATATCCTTGGGATATGGTTTCTCTAATGATGTGTCTTTTTGGGTAACAGATTGGTGCATTAGAGAATATGAGACAAGAAGTTGTGCAAGGTTCAATTCAGTTGCAGAAATGTTTTCGGTGCCATAGAGATCATCGTTACTTCAATGAACTCAAGAGAGGAGTGGTAAAACTGCAATCATGTAAGGCAAACAGATTTTCAAATTTAATTTTTCTGGTGAAAACAGATTTGTCACTGGATTTATTCTTTCATCACACCATCCATAAAACGTTTGGCAGATCGAACTGCCAATGTTTCTTCAGGACTTCATGGAAGTCTTTGAACTTGTAACTTATGGATTTCATATTTAATTAGATTAATGTCCTGATTAGCTCGGTGATATTCAATACATTGTAGAATGTATACACATTTAGAGATTGATAAAGTTAAAAATTTCCAATTTTCTTGCAGTTGTTCGCGGTGTAAATGCTAGAAGGCAGTATCATACTCTGATAAAGTTGAGGCAACAGGTTCAGAGCAAAATACACGAGGAGCAGCTGACAGCAGCAACACGATTACAATGCGGTAAAAGTTATGTTATGTAGTTGGCAATTCTATGGTTGGTTTATTGAAAAAGATGTGCTTACCCTTTTTTTTGTTTACTGCAGTAATCCGTGGGTGGTTGGCTCGAAGAGAGTTTAACCACTTGCACAGGTCAGTAAAAAAGGATGTTGCTAAGTCAAATTCTAGATGTAGACATGGCTGGAAGATTTTGAATGTGGAGGTACTCTATGATGCCCATTATTCGATAATATCCTTTCTTTTATGCTCTTGTAATTATCCCTTTCATGGTTAAGCATAACTAAGAGAACATTTGCACTTGTTTTAGCATATGTAACCAATAATTGGAAAAAAATAGGGCGAGAGTTTGCACTGCAATATTAATTTTTTATTGTCAACAATATGAAAATATTTTGCTTCAAAAAAAAATAAAATATGAAAATATTTAAGTATGTACTTTTCACAACATACACAGACACAACAGGTTAGAGGTTGACCATTGAGCACGTTCTCTTGTATCATATTTGTTAGGATGATGTCCATTATGTTGCCTCCTCAGTCTTCCCAACAGCTTAAGCTTTGGGAGAGATGTTCTCTAACATGGTATAAAAGGCTGGTCATTTAGGAGGTCTAAGGTTCAAGTCTTCATCTACTAATCTTGATTTTGTCTGTTTTCTGTGGTGCCTCCTCCCAACAGTTTAAGCTTTAGGAGAGGTGGTTTGTAACTTGACATAGAGAAAATGGCTATTGTTGCTCTATGTCCTTGTGATCTATGTGATGTAATAAAATTACACGAGTTTATGTTTGGCCTTTTTTTCATGATATAAAATGCACATATGGTAGAATTGTTGGGCCCATGAATCTACAATTGTATCGATATTGTCACCAACTTAACCGCCTATGGGCTTCAAGTGTGGGGTTTCACCATAAAAGGTCCCAGGTACAAATTAATGGATCCATCCCAATTATTAATCCAGTGTAGGACCTCTACACTACTAATGTGAGAATTTGGGATAATTGTATTTGAGCCAACTACTCTCACCAAGAATCAGTATCAAAGCACTGAGTATTTTGAAGGGTGATATCAGGAAATACTCTTTCTAAAGAGACATGTGAGTTATTTACGATAGACATCTATATGGTATATAATAAGGCAGCATGGTGCAAATCCCGAGCTGCCTTTGAGAAAATATATCTAAGCGTCATATTACTCCATTTGGCGATAATTTAGACCATTTGGACCTGAGTATTTTGCAACTACTCTTCCTAGTTCCTACGGAATATAACGAGTATATATAGAGATATATGCATATTTACATATCTAAATAACATTAATCTATTCAATTATTAAATAAATCTGAATAATTCGTCGTAGATAGTGCCGCAAACAAGAGTATCCTCTATGAATCTAGATAGTGCAATAGGCTCATTTGCTAATAAAACATGAGAATTTTTTTATTTTGTGTGAGTGTGTGTGTGTGTGGTGAGGGGGGGGGGGGGGGGGGGCGCGTTGGGAGGGACTGGATAAACCAGTAGCACCCTAATGACTAATAATTCAGTAGCACTCTGAATAGGGGAATGTCAATGTCAGTCGGTATCTATTTGCTTGTGAAGAGAAATAAAGACTTGAAATTATACCTTTCACTTATAGTCCTACATTTTAAGAACATGACTGTGGCCAAAGAATGAAATCAAGTACTCCCAAGTCCCACCGTCCCAAGCTAAGAGTCCACTAATCCTTTTTGGAATGTTTCAAATTATTTCAGTTTTCTTTTAAGACATAATCAATGTATTATATCATAAAAGAAAATGAGTTTTTTTTCGTAACTATTGATTTTGTTGAAAGTAATGTACCCTTCCTTAAAAACACGTGAAAGTCAAACAACTCTTTTGAGAAGATGGTACCATTTTATTCTCTAAATGGGTCCTGGATATTGAGGACTCTTGAAGAATAAGTTTGACTTCTCTTGGCTGGGCAGGACTTGCAGATAGAAGATATTCAAAATCCTTCACTTGTGGAAGAGTTTCAAGCACGGGTTTCTAAGGCAGAAGCAGCCCTTGGGCAAAAGGAAGAGGAGAATGCGGCATTGCAGAAGCAATTGCAACAGTTTGAGGCGCGATGGTCGGACCATGAAAACAGCATGAAATCAATGGAGAGTCGGTGGCAAAAGCAGATTGAGGTTCTACAAGTGAGTTTTCATGTTCCACATGCATATGTTTATAAATATTCATCTATGTTTTTCATTATGATAGTTGAATTGTATACAAATGAATAAATAAAGAGAAAAGAGAATATAAGAGTTGTATTCATAATTGTATGATTACAAAGACTCTCAATAAAGGATACATGCTAAACCCTAAGATAACAATAAAGGAAAGAAAAGTAAAGAAACCCTAAGATAACAATAAGGAAATAAATAACTAAGGAAGACTCCATAAATAAAATACCTATTTATGGCATGTTTGATCTAGGACAAATAAACAATAGTATAACTAATATAAATTCCATAAAAATAATATACTCCCACAAATAATAAAATATTGCTTTTCATCAAAGATAATATGCTAAATATGAAATATATGGCTGTTAGAGGACATCCACAATAGTATAAATTGGAACAACTGCAAAGTGGCTGGCTTTAACCCGTCTCTCATACACACTTTTTATTGAATCTCCCTCCAAAAAGGTCTGAATCTATACACAACCCAAAGCAAACGCATGTAGGTAAATATAACTAAATAATTTTTTGTACTCACATAGAATAGTTAATATATATACATCCAAAATTCTTAAATTATAAAATAACAATGTGGTATCCTGTTGACGCACGG
This sequence comes from Lonicera japonica, assembly GCA_021464415.1. NCBI lineage: Eukaryota > Viridiplantae > Streptophyta > Magnoliopsida > Dipsacales > Caprifoliaceae > Lonicera > Lonicera japonica. The sequence continues at coordinate 74,610,438 of CM038463.1, forward strand.
ACATGGGTTAAGCTATAAATACGAGTCACATATCATAGCTAAGATTCTATCAGATCAAATGCGCGACGGTTCCATTGACATGGGCATCGGCTAGTATATATAATATATATATATATATATATATGGTTTTAATTTAATTTCACTGCAGACGAGCCTGGCTGCAGCCAAGAAGAGTCTTGCTAGTGACAATACCACAGACCAACATAAAAGGCAGCAAGACGGTACCACTTCACCCCCATATTATGATACCGAGGACATCCTGCCTCTGGGAGCTCAAACTCCTGGTGGACAAACTCCTCCCATCAAATATCCCAGCGCTGAAACTAATAGCAATACAAACGTAGTCAATCAACTGGAAAAGGAGTTTGAGCAACAGAAACAAGACTTTGAACACAAGGCCAAAGCGATCGAGGCCAAGGCACAACCACAAGTGGCTTCTCAAAAAGATGTAGATGAAATACGGAAACTCAAGGTCAAGTTCGTGAACTGGAAGAAAGACTACAAAGTTCGGTTGAAGGAGACTAAACTAAAACTTCTCAAACTAAGTAACAGTGAAGCTGACAAAGGTCTCCAAGGTTTCCGCAAATGGTGGGCCATTAAAACAAAAAATTTTCTAGTATGAGTTGTTGTAAAGAATCTGCCTTTCGATTCCCTCATGTTCAACACCTGGTGCGTTTGTGAATGTATATTTACTAATTCCTATTTCACTCAGCTAAAATGGGATCTGTCGTAATTCTTCCCCCACTCACCATTCACTCCGAGCAATTTCATGCATATCTGTGAATTTGTAATTGTTCTCAATGTAATATCAAGCGTCTGAATGTGTTGTATTTAGTTTTTAGTGCTGATATATGGAAGAGAAAGTTCATATTGCCTCTCCTATAGTACATGCCACATACTTGTTTGTATTTTAGTTCATAACAATATGTTAATATTCATTTTCTCCACCTAAAAAGCCAATATTCTGAGGAAGGCGAAACAGAGTTTTATTTTTGCCGTTAGGACTGCGAACACATTAGTGGCATCCTTCAATTTTGGTAATAAGCTAGTTGCGTTTAACTTATTGCTTTCATTGGTATTGAATTTTGACTATATATATAGGTGGCAAGTTTAGTGTTTTGTAACTGAAAATACTTTCAGCTTACAAATGTTCCACGCAATCAAGTAAAGAACACCACCATCATCTACTAATTCACGAGAAATTATGGACGCTAATATTACATCACATTTGAGGAAGTGAAACACCAATTTACGACCCAGGAACAAATTTGGTGGCATAGACCCAAGCATTGTTGGCAACAGGGTTGTCAAGGTGGTCCAAAAGGTTCTCGAGAGGCCCTTTGCCGGTAACAATAGCTTGGACAAAAAAACCAAACATAGAGAACATGGCTAGTCTTCCATTCTTGATTTCCTTCACCTTGAGCTCAGCAAAAGTTACCGGGTCATCAGCAAGGCCTAGCGGATCAAAATAAGTTCCACCGGGGTAGAGGTTGTTGCCCTCACCAACTTCAGGAAGGCCGTTGATTCGAAAACTCTCAACAAGTCCCATTAGAACAACCTGAAAGCCGAGTACTGCCAGAATGCTTTGAGCATGCACAAGATTAGGGTTTCCCAAGTAGTCTAATCCGCCCTCGGAGAAGATTTGGGCCCCGGCTTTGAACCACACAGGCTCTTTGAAGTCAACTTTCACCCACTTTTCTAGGACTTCAGGGGTGATGCATCCCAGTGCTCCGAGCATTGCCCATCGGCCGTGGATAACCTAAATTTATTGTCAAGTATTTTTTTATTTTGTTGCACGCTAATTGACCAAATGTATCATAAAACTATGCATAAGTGTATACTATTGAGATTACCTCAAGGGCTCTGTTCTTGGCAAAGGCCTCGGGATCGGCAGATAAACCGGCAGTGTCCCAGCCGTAGTCCCCGGGGAATTCTCCGGTCAAGTATGATGGAGTTTGAGCTGAAAAGGGTCCCAAATACTTGACACGGTCCGGTCCATACCATAAGTCATTCCCCTGTATCGATGACAAAGCAAAAAAACCCGACAATTTTAATCACCATATGATATAGTAACACTACCAGATTCAGATTGAGAGAGAGAGAGAAAGAGTACCATGGTGAATTTGTTAGGTCCCATAGAGACAATATCTGTAAGACGGTTAGCACTGGATCCCCTGGTTTGACCCAGAAATGGGGTTGCTCGAACCACGGTGCTAGAGCTGGCAGTTGCTGCCATTGCCATTTATGTACTTCTAAAAGAAGCTATACACTTTTCTTTACAAGAAGTGGAATTGTAAGCGCTGCTACCTTCAAGTGTTACGATAGGAGGAGTGGAGGACTAGGAGCTATATATAAATTATATTTGTAGGCAAATGTGCGTGGAAGCCAAGGAGTGGTGTCTGTTGCCTGTGTTGAGGTTGTGGTTGCTAATAGCTGTAGCAGCTTCCTATCAACCAATCACAACACTCGAAAAGATACAGAGAATCTAAAATCCTCACTATTCTATCCACAATTTATCAAGTTGTATTTAATAAAGGGAAAAATCACCAGTGTGTCGGTGTCACGCATAGAATGACATTCTGATGGTGCATTTGTGTCCGTATGATCCTGGTAGTCACTGCATTTTTTGGATCAAGAAAGCACCTTTTGTGGTCCCCCGTGGAGCGCCTCTGTAACATATGAACTAAAACCAGTAAGAGCATCCGCACCGGATAGGGTAAATAGATAAATTTACCCTATCCCCCTCTCCAGCGGAAGAATTTGGATGGACAAAATTTGGAAGGTAGGGTAGAGAACGACTAAATTTACCATTCTCTTAAATTTTACCCTATACGAATATGGGTCGATCGTATGAGGCATACGAATGTGGCACATTCGTATCAAACTAAAAAAAAAAACCATACGAATTTAGCTCATTCGTATGGAAATTTCTTGATTATATGTATATTTTTTTTGTCCAATAAACCCATACGAATTTGGCTCATTCGTATGGGAATTTCTTGATTATATTATCTATTTTTTTTTTAAGTTATATGTGTGAGATAACTAACAAATATTAAAAAAAAAAAAAAAAAAAAAAAAAAAAAAAAAATTTACAAATTAACCCATACGAATTTGGCACATTCGTATGGTTGAAAAAGTATGCCAAAACAATTCATACAATTGTTGCTCATTCGTATGGCATTATTTTTTTACTTTTTTTTTTTTATAAACTCATACGAATGTGAGACATTCGTATGAGTAAAAAATTTACCATTTCCGCTGTGTGCATGTTTTGAAATTTAGAAAGCAATAGCTAAATTTAGCCTAAATTTAGCAGTATCCGATGCGGATGCTCTAATGATACCTAAACTTAATAATTCAAACCATGTATGATGACCCGAATTTTCAATTCACGTCGCCTTTACCGTTGTTATTTGTTAAAGGTACAATAATATTTGTTCTAACACTTCAAAATGAATTTTAGTACTAATGTAATTACGCTTTATTAAAGGGTGATTTTGTTTCAATTCATTCTATTATATCTTGTAGTTAATATACTTTTAAATTATGAAAATTTTGTAGAAAGTTTTTTAAAATTGATTAGTATATCCACCAATTAAAACTAATTTTTAATTGTATAAATTTATATTCCACTTTAATTGAGATTCCTAATTCAAATATAATTATTTTTTTTAATTTAGAGTTTTTAAACACACCTTCTAAAACATTCTTCTAACCCCGATTAGAGAGAACTAGCAACTCGTCCTCCCACACGTCATTACTGTTCATAACCCACCACAGCTTCACAAAATCAAAGGTTGATTTACAATTTCTCCTCTCTTTCAAACACAATTAAAACAAAGAAGGCGTCATGAAGTAGACAATTTACACAGAGGGAAGGGTACACTCCTATGAATAGGAGTACACAGAGAAACAATTCATTCGAGGTTATGCTCCCCTCTACTTGAAAACAATCAACATAAGAATTGTGCAGAAACAGAGAACTCCTTTCATCCAAAGCTTTTATGCATTTTCATCCATACAAAAAAAAAAATGCGGTAATAGCTGCTTCTTTTTAGAATTTCTTTTACCCATCTCTTTTTACATTTTCAAAAGTCGAGGTACAACTTTTCAATCAAACAGACCTAAAAGTTAAATTGATGTGCATCCAAAACAGTTAAATATACTATAAGTAAGTGTGCTTTCTTTCTATTCATAACCCACCACATGTTCACAAAATCAACCTTTGAATGAAGTCTTTCATTATAGGTTTGTTATCAATTCCTTCACCTAAATACAAACTTTGAAATCAATTCCTTTAGGTTTATTTGATTTCTTGGCCTCAACTGTTGTCAAAATAGATCAGTGACTTTGAAATCTGAGAACCAGGAGCCCGTGAGTTGGATAATTGAGCAGAACGGTATATGAGTGGGTAGACGCTAATATATGCTATCAATATTAACCTTTCAAAAAAATTCAAACGGGTTAGGGTTTAGAGCTGCGCGTGGATTAATTGATTTGAAAATTATCCACACATGAGAATGATGTTGACCTGGAAAAAGGAGGCTGCTATGGGGAAAGAGGCACAGTAATGTCGATAGGGAAGAAACAAAGGTTTAATTTTTGTTTTTAATATTTTATTTCAAGTTAATTAAGATTTACTTATTGTTTAATAATATTATAATCTAAAATTTTAAAGTGGTTGTTCTTATTAATTTGGTGAATATTTTAGTATTAAATTATTATTTAAAATAATATTTATAAAATTAAATTAATAATATTTTTTTATCAGTATATTCACACTCACAGATTAACTTATTAGATAATACGAATTAACTTAACTGCAAGATCTGGTGAATATAAACAAAATCACCCTTATTAAAAGGACAAATGGCAATATTATTGTCAAAACAAAAATAATTTTATTGACATATAAATGATTAAAGATTTCTTGTTACAAGAGAAAGATGGTTACTGGTTCAAATTCTATACGCCAAATCAAACGTTATAAGAGAGATTATATTTTACTGGTTCAATCTCTATCCACCAAATCAAAGTTCTTGATTGCCACGAAATTCCAAATCTAATGATGATTCAATTATCCTCCAAATAAGAAAAAACACACAGATTTTACGCAAAATAATAATAATAATAAAAAAAAAATTATTTACTACTGTAAAAATGCATACAATGCCGTAGAGAAAACGAAACGAGCGGGAAAAAAAATATGGACTTAACACATGAGAGATTTACGAGGGTAAGCCACAATAAAAGTAGTACCTAAATTCTATGGAAAGGAAGTTTTTCTTGTTTACAAGTCCAGTCTCACAAATGAAGTGATCTGATGAACCACACGCGGTTCATCATCTTGGATCTTGAAAGAGAGAAGAAAAAAATGACAAAAGATATAACACATCCGATGCTACAAGCTCCGGTAAATACCAATCTAAATAAAGACAACAAATTTGCCAAAGCAGCAAATGAAGATCTAATAAGAGAGTAAAGAAAATGAATATTACCTACAATTGCAGCCCAACCTAATCAAAAGAATTCTATACTCTAGTATGAACTTGAAATAAATAAATAAATATATATATAAAAAATATACCCCATCTTCTAACCAATAATCTTGCTTGATCTTCTCAGAAAATCTAACAGCCATCGAGATTGATTCAGCGGATATAGCAAGTACTCCTGCGTGTCTAATTAAAAAGTGAATATTTCTCCTATAATCAATGGACATTGCATTGTTGCAACATAGGATGAGAATAATCGACGTACTTATCCCACAATGGTTTATATTTCTCCATCCCAATCTTCAACCATGGTTTCGAGTTTCCATTAAAATGTAACACAGCTCCATTCTCTATCAACTCGGGATCAACACTCGTGTATCCCAACCCTAAAACATGCCAATTGGGATCCAAAGGCTTGGTCAACCCATAAAAAGTCAACAGTCCAGGTGGCAAAGTTCCAAGCTTCCACAATGTCCGGTCAATGTTCTTCTCTTGCCAGTAGTGGTAGATGCCGGTCACGTTCCTTTTTCTCCACTCAACCAAATCAAAGACGTTCATCCCAAACGCCCACCCGCATGCGTCTGGATCAAAATGGGCGCGTATAAGCGGGTGAGAGTAATTCAAGTACTTGTGGTATCTATGAAAAGTCTCCATACAAGTTTCAACAGCTCCGTTCACATTTCCATTCAAATCAATGGAGAAAAGCAGTGATAAATCCTTTTGCACGACAACATCATCATCGAGAAACACTACTTTCTCTAGCGCGGGGAAAACTTCGGGAATATAGAACCTGAGGTGGTTAAGCATAGAGAGGTATTTAGGGTTACGATACTTGATTGGGGTTTTACCGTCATTGTTACTTCCCGAGAAGTAATAGTTTTGAGTTTCGGAATCTTGGAGCTGTTTAAGGACGGGTACATAAGAAGCATTGAGCCAACGAAAGTCTTCAAGCTTTTGAACCTCGATTATCACACCACGGAATCTATTCATAGAAAACCAAGCTTTCATTGGGGCGTAGTTAACTTCATCAGTCACGAGGTGGAAAACAATAAGATTTGGGTCAATGAAGTTCAAAGCCGTGGAATTGACCACGACCGAAGTTGCAAGAATGTTGTCCGAAAAAACACAGAAATGATAGAGCTTGTTGTCTTTAAGTTTCTCCGCAGCCTGAATTTCCCCTGTTTGTTTCCTCTGGGAATTTGATTTCTTGAACCATTCAAGTGTCAACCTGATACCAAGGCAGTAAAGGCTTTTTGGGACTTCCTCAGCAGCTATTTGTCCATACTTTGAGCTCTTTTCACCAACAGAGTTGGTTTGTTCTTCGAGAGACATGATTTTGGCTTTCAGTCGCATAATCATCGTTGCACTGTCGTAATGGAGTTCCTGTGCTTCGTACAGCAAAAGGGCCATATTGCGAAGTGCCAATTCGGATTCTTCTTCTGTTAGAGGTGTTTTTCTTGTTGCTGCATTTGATAAAAGTACCTGTGAGTTGCGGATATGGGCGCTTAGTTCCCACGCAAACTGAAGGTTGTTGCTTTCTTTTGCAATAACGACAAATGCTTTGGCAAGAGAAATTTGGTCGTTCAGTTGGCGAGTGACTGAGTGAGGACTCAACATTCCTTCGGTGCCATTTAGGCCTTCCATAAATTTGTTGTGTCTGTTATATTTCTGCAAAAAAGTGTAACCAGAATAGGGCTTAATTGCAAGCAAATGAATAAATGAGCAAAGGAGAAATCAAAAGGAAGAATTTGAATTTCTATTGAATATAATCTTGAAAAATGTGGACCATTTCCTCCGCAATGGAAAGGGAGTACCACAAAATAGCCAAAAGGTAAATGGAATCAGTGATCGCCGTAGCTTGTCCGGTTTAGAGTTGCTTTGGCAAAAAGCCAAAAACGTCAAAAAGTCACCACATTGTCTATGGATATGCAGAGTGTTACAACTATTAACATAATTTAAGAGGCCAACTCTTTACCTCAAAAATTGATTGTAGTAGCAAATGAATGTTGCTTCTATGACCTATATGGGGTTTGAGGTGTTCAGAGGTAGATGGCCACATAATCGTACCATCTCTTTGGAGAAAAAAAAAAGAAAAAGAAATTCAATAACCTGAAATTCTCTAAAACAACCTTACTCCAAAAGAATCTCAGATAATTATTATGGAGCAAAAATGATCGATACTAATACTCCCTCCATTTTACAAAAAATGCACCAATAAGTTGAACAAACAAAAATAAAAGCTATCTTGAATTAAGTCAACAAGTTAAGTTGCTTGTGCTTCTGAATTAATTCCAGTTTCCAAATTATTTTAGAAGTCTCCAAAAGAAGAAAGTGGACGAATCACCAAGCTATCAAAATGAAATTTACACAAAAATTCACGCCGACAACTTCCCCTGAAATCCTTTTTGTCTGATGAATGTCCCAGGACACAGCAACTCATGCAACATAGCATGTAGAGAGACCAGTCTATCAAATTCCTCTTTATTGATATTTCATCTAAAAAATAAGTTCTGAGGGTATTGTTTTGAAGAATGCTGAGAAGTGAAGATTTGATTATGGCATGTTGATCAAAAGATGGTCAGATCATCACTCCCTTTATCCCAGCCATTTTGATAACAAGAGATTTCTTACTTCAAGAAACACCTATAAAATACGTTAGCCATTTCGAAGAACTTGTTTGTTTGCCATCTGAATGCAATATCCGAATACCTATATAATACATTAGCTAGTTAGACTATTTTACCCATCTTTTAACCTTTTTATGAAAGGGAAATGCCCATCTCGAGGGGTGGGGATGGCTCCACCCCTCAAACAGGTTCTTTGTTTCTTCTTCTCTTGGACCAGCCATTAACAAGCTCGCATCTTTAACTACTCAATTATAAATCTCCGGAATGCTATCTGTAATAACACTTGACTACCAAAAAAATCAAAATTAAAATCCAACGAAGATATAAAAAAGATGCAGGTTAAGCTGTGGTTCGAGTTTTCATATCAAGGGCACGAGCATGCAAAATAATTAGAGACCTTAAGTACTGCTCTCGTTAGGTTCAAATTTTGGTTCGTTTACGGAATTTTAAATTAGTTAATTAACACTCGTATTTATTAAATATTAAGAGGTTGAATCACAAGTTGAAGAGGGCTCAAACTTTTTCATTTTAAGTTCGGGGAAGTAACAAAATCTCGAGCAAAACACTACTAACATATAAAAAAAAAAAACTGGAAATCAGCTAGTAGGGAATGAATAGAATATATATATATATATAAATTGATTGAGGTAAGGAATGAATACCTGAATTACAACGCGAGGTGTATATGTGGATTGCTTTCGTTGACGAAGAAGGAGGAGGAAGAAGAGGAAAGCCAAAATAGAGCATAATGTGAACCAGAAAACCTTTGAATAATAGCGCCTCTTCACAGGCCTTCTATAATCACCGCCTCTCCTCCTCATCTGGGATTATTGAATCAATTGCCCGCTGTATATGCATATATATATATATATATAAATAATAAAAGAAAGCAAAAATTAGGGTTTGGAAATTGGAGTTGAGTAGTGATGAAAAGGAGAAGAAAGCTAGCTGCAGATATCTATCGTTTGTCAGTTGTTGAGGTATACGGACTATTTATTCATTTTATTTATTATTCTCTTCATTCCTTAATAATTACTAATATCTATCTATACATTTGTCGCCCGTTGTCGGTGCATGGAGCTTCGGTTTCTGGAAATAAAAATACATAAAATGGAAAGGACTACCTTTTCTTTTTCTTCTTCTTCTTCATCTTATTATTATTATTATTATTATTATTATTATTATTATTATTATTATTATTATTATTTTCAATTACAACGATAAAATGCATTTATTTTTATCACTTGAAGTTAATGCTGAATGGATTTATAATAATTGAAAAAATAAAAAATAAGAAAATGTCATCCTCTTCATTATTTTTATTAAAAGGTAGATATTGTAATATTCTTAATATTGAATTTAATTAAAATTCATCATTTCATGTTAAAAATAGAGTCATATGCTGAAAACTTAATTTACCTTCAATAAAATTTTATTCCTACAATATCCTTGGTTTTTCATCCATTAGTTATTGTAAAATAAAGGTGAAATGATAAAATACCATATATTTAGCATTCAAATCTAAATTAAACATATTTTTCAGAGTTTCATTTATTATTAAGTATTTAGAGTTTTGTATTCAACAAAGCTAAAGACATAAACTTTTACTATAATTTTAATTTTAATTTATTTTTTTATTAGAGGTTGTTGGTCGGATAATGACCCTAGATGGGGGGTGAATAAGGTTTTAAAAACTTAATACGGAATTAAAACGTTTTTAAAATATTTAAGCAAAGCAACTTAACTAAGCAACAATATCAAAAAAATAATTAATTTCAAGTAAACAATCTCAAGACAATCAAATAAGCAATTTCAAAATATAAGCAATAATATAACAATAAAAAAATAGCTTAAGTTTAGAAAGATTAAACAAATTTGAAGCTTAAGACTTTTTATCCTCACGGTTCGGTTTCCTAAACCATACGTCCGTACTCGGTTAGTTTCCCGAGAATTTCCACTATTCAATCTTCTTCGGGTGAAAATCAAACCTCAATACAAATGTCGCTATGTACACAACACTCACAATGTAACTATACCCACTACACTTCTCACAAGATATGTTCTCTTGCTCTACAAAGAGACAAATTATCTTTTGAAATGAAGAATAAATTATTTTTGGTGATACACACCAATACAATAACTCTCAAGTGTATTTGAAAATTACAAATGAAGCTCACACTAGAGTTATCAAGATTGACCAAAATATATGGCTTAAAAGATGAAAGATTGATCAAAATGTGTTCTTGAATATTTGTATATTTGAATATATGAATAATAGAGTATTAGAATGATTCAAGGTGTGTTAAAACATGTCTAGGACCTCATATATATAGCTTGAAAAATCATATGGCCGTTGGGGGTGATTAAAAAAGGTTTTAGGTCAAAGGTATACATTTTCAAACTTTTCAACAGTTAGTTTTGATAAAAAATTTAAATTTGTTTTGATAATTTCTCTCAATTTATCCGTTGGATCATGCTCAAATTTTAGTAAAAAGTGCTAAGATATGCTGTCTAACTATTGTAAAAATTTTAAAATGATCGGAGTCCGAAAAGGCATCCATCTTATCGTAAGATCAAAACTGTGCGAAAATTGAGCGAATTTTAAATGTAAAATAAAACCATTTTTGCAATTTAACAATTTAGTTCCAAATACAATTCTAATAATTTGTGAACTTCAAAGATATGTTTCTAAGATACCTATTTTTATTAGAACTTAAAATATGATCATTTAATATTAAAATGAATCTATTTTGAAACTCGGTCTTTGTAAAATGGTGTTTTTTCAAATAAATTCAATTTCAAGCTTGTTTGAATCAATCTTTAAAAGATGCATGAATACGTTTGAGCTATAGGAATTTGATTAATAAAGTAACTTTACATAAATCTTAAGCACTCACTCAATTACTGAATTAACGAGTTTTCGAATGCTTTGATTTGTTTATTTGGATTGATCTTCATTTGAAGCTTCTCTATAGTCTTTTGATCATTTGTACTTCATGATTTGCATTGAGAGATTTGATCTTCCTTCTCTTGTTCAATGATCCAATAGTGAAATTGTGATCCTTGTCGTGTTTTTCTTGAATTTTTCAAGTAAATGAACTATATACTTATATCAAGAAACATGTTAAATTACACATGATTGATTTATTTTTATTATCAAAATAAGATTAAGACCTTAGGTCAACAGAGGTGTTACATGTTCATTACTTCTGTAAGGAGCACGTTGGCTTTCCTTCATTTTTTTCACAGCAACTCTAAAAAATAATTTTTAATTAGAGCAAGAAAGTAGGAAAAGCCTAAAATGTTATTTTTTGTATAACCTCCCTTGTTCTTCTTTTGTGAAAATGGGTTTAGAGTCCTTCCTCCATAATTTTATACACTAGAGGACATCATCTATTAACTTAACAAATGAAGGATTTTTTTCACATTACTGTTTGGTTGTCAAAACAATTTTGTTTTTTAAGTTAGTTATAAGTATTTTGCTTTTTATAAATTAAATAATTAAATAATTAAATAATTTTAAAATGATTAAACTGCCATTTCATCTTTCAATTCGAACTCCCACACATAGAAACGGGGAGAGGCCATATAAGCACAATCGACGGGATTGAAGAAAGGGAGCGAATTACGATTAAAGAGAGGAATGCAAACATCTTAGATTGACAGAAATCATCATAGATCAACGGGAATAACGAAGGAAAGGAGAAGAAATCTCTTAGCTCCATGGACGTTGAAGCATTATCTCGGAATAGTTTTTTCTTCATGTTTTTAATTGTGATTTTTCTTCGTTTTAGTTGATTCTAGGTTATATTTGGAGGATTTAATCAACTAGTAATTGAATGTTCATATTTTTAGATGTTGTTTTAGCATCATTTCAATCATGTATGCATTGTTTTCCTTCTTTTTTTCCTCTTAACTACAAAAAATTGCAAAACTGTTTTGCAGTTTTTTAGTTTTTATGATATATTTAGATTTCTCATTTTTAGTTATGATTTGTGCAAAACTTATAGAAATATTGCTTCAATTTAGTTATTTTTAGCTTATATTTGGAGGATTTTATCCAATAATGACTAATGTTCATGTTTTTAAATGTTGTCTAATATCCTTGTAATCATTCTATGTATGCTATGTTTTTCCTTTTCTTTCCTCCTTTGTGCAAAAAAAAATTGCAAAAGTGGATTTGCAGTTTTCCAGTTTTGATCTAAGATTTTTTAAGTGCAATATTTTTGCACTTGATTCTTCTATTATAGGTTTTGGTTAGTTTAAATGAGTGATTTTATTTATAAATGCATGAACATAAATGTTTGTTTGCAATGTATTGGCTATAAGGTTTTATCTCACATTTTTTAATGATCTTGATAAAGGCATTATAGGCATAGTTTATTATAATGGTTAATATTTTGGAATTTGATTGTTTATTGGCATGAGTATTGAAGAACTAAAACGTTTATTGTGCGAAAGGTGGTATGATATCAATCTCTTGTGTGTAGACCTATTTGTTACTCTTGATGACAATGAGTTTGTGTTAGATGGGGATGATGAAATTCAATGCATGGTTTGTTTCGCACTGGTAAACATAATGGGAAATATTGATATTTTTGTTAGGCGGACGGAATTTTCTAAATTGTTGACATTAGATGATCAGTGTGCTAGTAGTTTTTTAGGTTCTATGAGTTGTATGGATGACATTAAGGTAGACGAGCCACATAATTGTAGTGCCTGAGCTAATGCTATTATAAGTATTGGACAAAGATTTTCGGGAAGAGCCATTGAGTTTTGAACAAATTTACAAAAAAAATCCATTCACCATGAATTCAAATTTGAGTTCAAGAAAAATTGCAAAAACATGATCACTGTTGTGTGTAGTAAAAGGGACGAGCTAGGTTATCAGTGGAATCCATGTATCTCAAAAGTTTAATTTTATTAGGTTCTTTAAAATAAAGAAAATGGTGAATGAGCATACATGTGCGTTGGATTTAAAAATTTGAGGAAGTCGCCGATGACAAACCAACTTGTTAAATTAGTAATTTTTTGTTTGGTTCGAGACAAGCCATTAGTGAAACCTGCAGACATTATAGATTACTTCAGGTGAGAATGTGGTGTTAAATTGAGCTATTATTTAGCTTACACCGGCATGGGGATTGCGATCAAAGATATTCACGGAAATGATCCTATATCGTACAAGCAGCTTGCGGGGTACACTGATAGTATAAGGCAAACAAATTCAGGAAGTTATGTTGTACTTGAAGTTGATGAAGAGAGTCGCAAGTTTAAGAGAATATTCATATCCTTTGAAACTTGTGTATATGGCTTTAACTTTTAGTCAGTCTTTGTTATGTTTGGATAGCTGCCATTTGAAGGCAAAGTTTAATGGTTGTATGTTGTCTGTCACCGCGACAAATGAAGATGGAGATATGTTTGTGATTAAAATTTTCTTTTGTATTGAATTTTTTAATATATTTTTAAAATGATGATTGTTGCACTCTTTATCTACTGTATTATTGCAGTTTTTAGTCTTTTTACTTTGCGTGTAATCTAGTCAAGTACAGACCTATTCTAATTTAAATTATTTTTATATGGAATTTTCCATTTGTGATGGCTGTAGTGGATGCAAAAAATGTGAATAATTGACAATGGTTCTTGAAGCATTTAAAGGTTATTGTGGGAGCTAATGTGATGTTAACATTTATTTTAGATAGACATGTTGGATTGATCAATTCAACTCCTAGGGTGTTCCCTAATGGTTTTCATGCTTATTGCCTTTGACATTTGAGAAATAACTTCAGTTTATGTTTTTCATTAAAATATAGAAAACGAAAATTACTTTTGAGTTTGTTTACTAGCTATGCATATGCTTGTTCGCTTGATGAGTTTCAAAATGCGTATGATGACCTTAAGACACTTGCAAAGAATGTTACAGAAGATTTTTTGAGGGGGCACATCACTTGATCATTGGGTTAATGCGTTTTTTTTTGGAAGAAGATATGGTGTTATGTGCTCTAATATGACTGAAAGTTATAACTCGTGGGTTGCAAATGAATGAAGTCTACCTATAACAAAAATGCTAGATCAAATTCGTGTGAAAATAATAAAACAAATGTCAGATAAACATGAGATGTCGAGGACTTGGAGAACTAGAGCAAAACCATTTTTGCACAAAATCAAATGAATGCAAATATAGTGCAAAACCGTTTTTGCAATGACTGCAATATAGTGCAAAATCATTTTTGCACAAAATTCAAATGAATGCAGATCTAGTGCAAAATCGTTTTTGCACAAGATTAAAAATATACAAATCTAGTGCTAAATCGTTTTTGCACAAAATCAAATGAATGTATATATAATGGAAAATCGTTTTGCACAAAATCGAATGAATAGGAAATATAGTGCAAAATCATTTTTGCACAAAATTTAAATGAATGCAGACCTAGCGCAAAATCGTTTTAAGACAAAATCAAATGACTGCGAATTTAGAGCAAAACCTAATCCATTATAATTTATAAGTTCAAATAAGCAACAAATTCGTAGTATGTACATATGTTCATATATAAATATACACACACATAGATGTATAAAATTGATTCAAAAGAGGAATCGCACCTTTAGCTTCAAAAAATCACCAAGGAGCAATATTCTTTGAATCAACTTCGACTGGTACTATGGACGATCAATCAGGCATCCAATACGGCAGATTAATAGTCGAAAATGAAAATTTAGATGATGGAAATGATTGATAATGAACACGATCGAGGTTGAAGGGAAGATTGAGATGTGCGGAATTAGGGGTTAAGTTTCACTTGAAAGGAGATGCATGGGATTATGATGGTGGCACAATTGAAATTTGGGAAAAATAGAGGCGATTTTTGTCTTTCGTAATAATTTAAGCAATGCCATGTGTCTTTTCGGTATTGGTTGTCCTTATTTTATAATGAAAAAGTAACTTGTTATCTCATTGATTTTAATTGTAAAGTAGACCCTTTAAACCCATTGACTCTTTTCATTTTACGGGAAATCGATAGATATATACTAGGAATCACGGATATAGATATAAGTATTTGGGATACAATATAAACACAAAGATATAACAAATCTAGAAAAAAATAAAATACAATATAGTTAAGAGGCACTACAAAAATTAATATGTAATATATTCTTATACATAAAAGTTGGTAGTTTTATAAAGTTTACGAATACTACTATCAATATTCTTGAAAACATGAATCTAAAAATCAATTATAAAAATAAGAAATAGCTACTTAACTTTAATTAACTCCAAATATTTCACACACCCTAGCGAAAGTATTATTATCTCACATTTCACGCCTACTCCCATTATCTCAAAAGATAGCACGTAATGGCGTGCATTAAATAACAAAAATAAATAAATTACTCATGACTATCAACCTCAAGTGAGAGTATTGATTCATAATTATTTTAAAGGTATTGAATCGTTTTTTCCTTCACGTGCATTTTCAAAATAATGAATTAGCCCTTATTTATTAATTATACAAAATATTATCATGTCTACATGTCCTATCCTTGATGTATCCATAGTGTATCTTAGCCGTATCTAATAAGTATCAGGAAAATAAGAAATGCGGGAAATTTTGATAATCTATCTGGGAGTATCGAGCAAGTATTAATGCATTATACGTATCGGATACAGTGACCACATATGGAGTATCCGTGCTTTAGAGTATGTAAAGGCATATATAGTTCTTCTGAGGGGTGGAATGTGTAAAAAAGATACGTCAAAATTTAATTGAGCATATGAACTATTGAGAATTTTATCATCAAAATTTTTTTAAAAAATCATTGTTAATTACAATTTTAACTTAAATAGTATTTAAGATTAATTATAAACACCTAAAAAGAGTGAGATAGATGGTCTGAAAAAAATGATAAAAGAAAAAGAAATTGAGAGGGGGAGGGGGAGAAGGGGTTTGCAAAGGTGGAAAGAATAAGGGACAAGTGGGGCTCAAGCCCACACTTAGATTTGAATTTTTTTTCATAATAGGTATAGTATTTTTATATTTATATGGGGGCTGTTTTGTGAAATTTAAAACTAACAAGCTGTTTTTATAATTTTTTAAAATTATAGAGTATGATTTGTAGTTATTATTAGAAAAAGATCCGTCTTCACCTTTAACCTCTTCAACCTCATTAATTATACAGAAAATTGATATTGAAGTGCAAGCGATTACAGATTTGAAGCCTCTAATTTTGCCCAGTGGTGGAGTTCTCTAGTTATGGCATCACTGATTGAAGTGCTCCAGGTAGCAGCAATGACTCTGTGGGCAGTGTGGCACCGTTGAAACCACCTCATTTGGAATAAAAAGCGACTGTCAGAATTCTCAGTCGTTTGCCGTGTAAATCTCAAGTTGACTGAGTGGTTGGGTTTGAAAGCATCAGTGAGTGCAAGCGATAAAGAGAGTGTGGTAGATGAAGGGGGCTTTATTTGGGTCAAACCTTCAGAAGGATCAGTCAAAATTAATGTGGATGCAACTATTATAAATTCAGGCACTGTGGGTTATGGTTTTGTGGTTAGAGACCACGAAGGTTATTTTTTATTTGCTGCTAATGGCTTGATTTCTGCTAATGAAGATCCCCTTTTAGCCGAGGCGCTTTACATTCGTGAAGCTCTCAGTTGGTTAAAGGAGCAGAGTTTTTCTAATGTTTGCGTGGAGTCAGATGCACAGTTGGTCATTTCAGCTATTCGTAGTAGCGGGGTTGATTCTTCTCACGTAGGCGTTATTATCAGTGATTGTAAATGCTTAGTTAATGACATAGCAGGCTGCTATTTCAATTTTGTTAAACGGTCAGGTAATCAAGTCGCCCATGCTTTAGCAAGGGCCGTTGGTTCTAGTTCTGGCTTGGAGTTTTGGGAGTATGTTCCCCCTCCGTTTATTTATGATTTGTTAGCTGTTGATCTTTGCAATTAATTAATGCTTATTCCTCTTTTCAAAAAAATATAAAAAAAAATTGATATTGACCTTCAAAATTTTGTGTGTTGTAAGTTTGCTCCTTATATAAGATTATATTAATTTATCAATTTAAGAGTTAAACAAATAATTAATGTCTAGACTACTATCTCTTTTCTTAGTAAAAGAATGCATAAACTTATATTATATTTTTGAAATATATATTATTTTCTCTCATCCTACTTATTTTTAACTAAATAAAATGATGTCTTAAATTTCTTTCTTATAAATATAAATAACGAAAATCTCTTAAACCCTCTAGGGAAAATGCATGAAATATATACATGAAAATTAATTTGTCGGGAAAAAAAATCTAAACATTGAGAATATTTTTTTTTACTATTAAAAGTTATATTAAAAAACATTGAACATGAAGATATCTTTCAATGTTTCAAGATATGAATTGAAGCGCCATAAAAGGATTTTCATAATTTGTGCTTTTTTTTTTACATGTCTTTATATAATAGATATTTAGTATACATTTTTTTTTTGGTTAATCAAGACTCCTACTAAGTTGCAATCCTGCCTCTGCCATTGATGGTTTGTAAAAAAGAATAATATTAAATAAGGGATTCAGATGCACAACCTCTCGCTTACTATAAAAATTAGTTAACATCTGAACCATAAGATCATTTAATAAGTATAGCATTTTAATTAGTAATGAACTAATACTTTGTATTAGGGATGGGTTAAACCTATATTAATATTCTAATTAACATTGATTAAAAAAAAAAACTTGGCCTGTAACACCCCAGCCTTAATCTATAGGATAACACCCGTAATTAAGGCCTAGAGTGTTACTAACCCATCTTAGATTAATTAAAATGAGTATATATGAATGTAAATAAACAAGAAAACAAAGTCGCATGCATACCACGTGCCAGATCAAACATGGAGTATATAGCCATGATACAACTATCACATGTGCATATAACATTTATACATAACTAACAGAGTGAAAACAAAACATATACAACTATCGGGTTAGCCGTGGCTTCTCGTGAGCATGTACATACTACTAAAAATAAGGCATATCAGAGCTTCTACTTTATCCTTGATCCCGTCGTTTCTTTGTCCTCATGGGACTCGTGAGCACCTGTAATATTTTAAGGGAACGGGGTGAGCTATACGCTCTGTAAGCGTGAGTAATAACAAAAGAATTACGTATAAAAACACATTATAATTTAAACTCAGATGTTCAATAAACAATGCATGCATATGCCAATACAGGTTACTTCTCTCATGTTAACCTTAGAGCCACGTAGCCAGAACATAGCCATATTGAACCAGAACATAACATGGGTCTGATCGTCCGAGGGAATAATTCGATAGTGATCATAACTTGGCCCATCTACCTCAGAGAATATCACGGAATCATAATCGAGTTGGACCCCCAGCCCATCAATAATATCAGAACAATAGAATCGTCAGTGCCTTACCGTTGTTTAAATTTCGGGCTACTCATTGCTGGTTCTAGACAGCCGACGCTTTGCTGTCCCCCGGAGGTGTAAGGGTTTTCAACTCAAGGGCACCAGGCCCTACTTATTTCCATACCGACAGGCACCAAATAAATATACAATCTTTTCACCATCGAAGAGCCACATTAAAATCATATTCGGATTCATATCATGATCATATCACATTTAGAACGATATAATAATCATAACGAGCTTCCAACATCATCAAGAAGGAATATACGCCCAAATGCGATGGGCCATAAGAGTGATCCAGATATGCCAAGAATTTTCCAAACATTTGGTTAACACAATAATGACATGTATGGTATGCAAAATATGCTATTTCATAAACACCAAGCAATTTATGCCATATCCACTCCCATAATCCCATACCATATCCCTTGGTGTGTATAAATTACCAACAAACTTATTTTATCCATAAAAAACATTTACACAACCAATGGACACCATATATAGTTCAAATAACACTTCATAGCAAGTGTGTATGGCATATCTTGTTTCAAATCATGCAAATAAAAAAACAAAAGTCATAGAACATCATGGGTTTCCTCACACATAAATTTTCAAACCAAAACAAGTTAAATATAGAAATTATCAAGCTATAAAATCATTTTATCGAGTTTTAGAAACAAAAGAACCCCTACCTCAAGTTTATTTGTGATAAAGAAAAAAGAAAAGTGATGATCTAAGCCTCTTCTAAAGCAATCTCAAGGAAGAAGAAAATAAATAGTGAAATAGAGAAGGATTTGGTTGATTTAGAGCGTAAATCTTCGATCGAAAGCGAAAATAAGCGAAGATCGCTTAAGAACTTCTCTCTTTCTCTCTCTAGAGGTTTGTGGAAGGTTTTGGGTCGAAATTGGTGAAAAAATAGACAAAACGCACTTAAAAACGAGTTAAGTCGGTGCACTGTTCCAGATGGCAGACCGGTATGCGAAAAATAGAGTACCGGTCTGCAGTGTAATTTTTTCCTAATTTTTATACACCGGACTGGTATTCCAAAACTGCATACTGGTCTGCAGCCAAACTTTTTCCCAAAATACAAGCGCCGGACCAGTATGCCAAAATACCTATACCGGTCCGCAGGCAAACTTTCTGCCTTGATACCCTTTTTTGTTTTGGCCATAACTTCTCGCTCAGAACTTCGATTGAGACTATCTTTATATGCCTAGAAAGGTAATTCAGATATCTACCATTTTCGGAGAGAACTTTTCTCTAAATTATGGACAGAAAAATTTCAACAATATAAATTTCGCACAATATTTGTTTAGAACAACATAATTAACATTAATTTAAATACAGGATATTACATGGCCCACCTCGGCCCTCCCTAAATCCATCCTTGGATATATTATGTTCAAGATGGAAAAAGAATGAGAAATCCAAACCTTATTCTTTGGGTAGACTTAGGGTGCTTCCCAAGTGCTAAAAGGGTTGGTTTTTAATCTCGAGGTCTTGAGTTTAAGTCCTCTCCCCCCCTCGCCGCACAATAGTGAATAAATAAATAAATAAAAACTAACTCTAACTATCCAAACCTAATACTTATCTCACACAGAGTTGGGGGACTATTTACACACCGTATTACTTAGTAACACTCCAAACCAAAAAAG
This sequence comes from Lonicera japonica, assembly GCA_021464415.1. Lineage (NCBI taxonomy): Eukaryota > Viridiplantae > Streptophyta > Magnoliopsida > Dipsacales > Caprifoliaceae > Lonicera > Lonicera japonica. The sequence continues at coordinate 74,630,629 of CM038463.1, forward strand.
GGGTAATTATTCTAATCATATATACCTCTATTTTTTCACTTCTTTCTATCGCCGCCTCCACTAGATTCTGGCAACCACCCTCACCTTCTTCTTCTTCTTCTGTAACCCCTATGCAAAATTCGAACATAAACAAATAATGAACATATTAATAACAAAGGAGCAATTAATTAATTTGTGATCTTTATGTAAAACTTGAACATAAACAAATACCAAACATAACAAAAACAAAGGCAATCAAAATAAGAAGAAAAGGAAGAAGAGAGAGAAACTGAAGATGACGGTGGTTGTTGGAATTTGGTGGAGGAAGAAAGCAAAAAACCCTAACTTTGTATACATTTTCACTCGCTACATTGTAAACGAGTTTACCTCTTTTTCTTTTTTCCTCATTTTTTATAAGCCAAGTACAATTATTGTTTTTACTCTACACTAACTCGGCTCATGTCAAGGGAGTAATTGTTCACTAACTCAGCACATGTCAAACAACTACAATTGAATGTTTTTTGTACTTCACACTAACTCGTCTCTTGCCAAGCGAGTACTGTACACTTACTCATTCCTTTTCAAGTGTATAAATATAAACAATATATTTATACTTAGTCGTTGGATATAGCCGAGCAAATTCATACATCATTAGTAATTCATGTATTGGCAGGTGGAAGATACTTCATTGACGCATGATGTTCATGAGCAAAAGATCAAGGACGATGAAATTGTGTGGATGCGAGGGGAGGGAGGTGGGAGATGCTGCAGAAGCCATTTTTAAGTGATAGATTAAGAAAGGGGAATGTGCGAGACTGTAGAAAGATAGAGAGAGAAAGAAAAAAAAATTAGGTGGAGAAATACAAATAAATAGAGTGAAGATGATCTAGGTGGTGGTTATAGTCGAGGGATTGAATATGGTGGCAGCAACACAGTGGCGGAGAAATTGTAGCAAAAGATGAATGAAAAAGTGAAGTGATCGGTAAAAATGTGGGAGTGTTAGTGAGTAAAAATTTTAATTGGGGGGTTGAAACTAAGAACAAAGTGTTTTCAAGTTATTTAAGAATGCATTTGATAACAATATGAAATAATAACAAAAATAATTGATTTTTTGTGAGAAGATAGAAAATAAGAAAAAAATTTCACAAAAAATAATAAAAAATGGATGAAATTTTCAAAAAAATGAACATGATATGTAGAGTATCTCATCACATACCTCACAAATCAAGTGTTTTTCTTTTTTGTTTTCCATGTTGTTATCAAATGGAGCCTTAGGGTTTCATTTAGTTATAGTTTTTTAGTTAAAATTTAAAATTTATTTTGAAATTGAGTTTTTAAAAGAAACTTTTTAAATTATATTTATGTTATGGTGCAAAAAACTAAAACTTATGAGAGAAAGTAAAACTCTTGAAAACAATTCATAAAATATTCAAAATGGATTTTATTTTGTAAATCTCGATGAATATGTTTCAAATATATATATATATATATTATCTATTTCTGATTTTTGAATTTAAAATTATAATTTTTTAAGTTTTTTAAATTTTTTATAAGAGAGAACATAAAGTGAATTTGATTTTGACAAGTGCAAAATCAGACTTAAATTTAGTTTTTAAAAAAGTGTCAAATATGATTTTTATTTTTATTTTTAAAATAATTTAAACAATGTTTTTCAAACTTGTACCAAACAGAGAACTCAGTGTGCGAAAATAAAGGCACCTATCACAAAAAGAATTGACGGTCCACAATTGTGGTGGCAAAGAACCAGCACACGTGTGAAACTTAGTCCTGATTTGAAATGTCAACGGTCGAAAAACTTGGTGATGGTGTATGCCGTCCCATCGCTAACATACCGTAAACCCTCGTTAAATGTTTACACACTCCTATTCCACTCCACCCAACAGGATCAAAACAACGATTCAAAATCTGACCCACAAAGTTTGATTCCGCAAGATCGAAATCCATCTATCATAGTTTTCTTCCCGGAAGAAGATTGAAATGGCTTTGTATTTCGTATTCTTCTTCAGTTCTCAGGGAATGGAAATGGAGGATTTAGACTCACTCGTGAAACGAAACCCTTAATTAACCAATAGACAAATATATATATATACGTGATTCGACGAGATCGATTCAGTAATTAGTAGATTATTATATATATATAGGATATTGTTAAGAAAGTTGAGAAAAACAGTCAAATGGTTCTGAGAAACACGAAGCCTCATCTTTCTGTCACGAATGGCGGAGAAATTGAAGGACCTAGGGTTGATGTTTTTCAGGGGAAAAGCACCGAGGCAGTCGATCACTGGGCTTTTCTGGTATCCTTATTCCCCCTCCGCTTCTTATTATTAATCTTTTATATTTGAATGTTGCTTTTTCGTCTTTGATTTTGATATATTCATTTATGTATTATGTGTGTGATTATTATTATTATCCGATATATATCTATATATAAGCATATATCTTGTTAGGTTATAGTTGCTTCGAATTATTAGAGAAAATCTATAGACCTAATCCTGATTGCCCTAACCTGACATCTATTTATGCGTATAGACACCTATTATGAAGACACCTATTATGAATCATTAAAGAAAGGAAAACATACAATGTTCATTGGGCAAACCTGGTCATAAGTACATATATTTATATATATATATATATCCTAATTGGGAAATCTATTGCAAATTATTTCTTTGATATTCTTTCATATTGTTCCCATAGGTTTGCTCTTCTTGTTTATGCTTGCTGCATATATTAATTATCGGTTTCTAATTTATTTATGTGCAGGGCGAGATTGAGGCGCCCATGTGGGCAGATCTCTCTTCTGAAGCTAATTTCACTTACCAAGACAAGTATGTCTGTATACAACTGATTGTAATTGTTGTAAGAATTCATGTTTCTGTTTAACTAAATGACTGAACCTTATTTCTTGAATATAATTCTATTGTCTGTCACATTGCAGAGACGATGACTGGTTCCATATAAGCCATCCGTAAGCATCTACCTGTTACTTGCACACTGCCGTTTTTTCATTGAATTTCGAAATTCATCTTAGTTGATTTGGTTTTGTATTGTGGAATGACCAAATTTTCAGGTTCCATCGGTGCTCTTCCCGCCAGTTAATTTCTGCCTTTTCTCATTCTGGTGAGGGTTGCACAAATTTGACATTAGGCATACAGGGACCTTCTTCTCCAAAGCTTCCATCCTTGGTCTCAAGATCGAGAGGCAAGCACTACAAAAGCAAGGAGTGGGCACAGAGCAAGCAGCATCCAGTAAAAAAATTAGTAGGTAAATCTTCGTGGGCGAGTTCAGGATCTAGTAATGAAACAACATGCAAGTCAAGAAATGAAAAATCACATGGCCCTGGTTCAAAAGCTGGTTCAGTTTGTGAAAGTAGCTTAAATGAAACTTCTGGACCAAAGTATCCAAAGGTGTCCAGTTTTGGGGATTCAAAAATCCACTCTGATAATTTGACGAGTACAAGTACATCTGCAAGTCATGGTGAACAAAAGTCTATAGAGGTATCTAGTCAAATATTTGCTCACAGTAGTGGGCTATTATCAGCTTTAAAAGTTAGTCTTAGAAAAAGTTGCGTTACGAGACTAGCGTCAAGGGTGGAGAAAAATGATGCTAGGAAATCAGAAGGTTGTAAATATTCCTCGGGTAAGTCCAGTGTGGGGTCCTCATCAAACCCTAGTTATGGCAGTAAGAACTTGGCGCTTAGAGCAACGCGGAACAAAGATGAAACCCCAGATAGTAGAAATGCTACGAGAATCTCTCGAGCACCGAAGAAGATAGTGAGAGATACAAATTTCTCCAAGGTGCCGGGTACTCAAGTTCTGGATACGACTTCCAATTCTAGATTTGAAAGGGTAACCGTTGCTTCAGAGTCCCTCAACCAAGAACCTACAAGGGCAAAGGTGAGAAGTTGTACAAAATTGATTGAGAAACACGTATCACTGAATTTTCTAATTATTGAAAAGATTTTGAAACTATTTCTGGCTCACAGATACTGACTGAAACATCCACAATCTCTAGTTGGCATACTACAGTATCTAGCTGGAATACAATATGCCTTTGTTTTGGCTTCTCTCAGTTTCAGTCTTGATTTTGTGGTAGCTTATTGAAGATTTATTTCCCTAATATTAATTTGATTCTAGTGAAGAGTGCTTTTTAACTTTAATCGTTATTGTGGAAACACTGCAAACATGATACGTGATTGGATGCATTGTAGGTTCAGCGTCAAACCGTACGTGGAAGAGTTTTGGTGCCACAGAGGGTGAATCAACAAGAACAGTTGCCGACCACAAAAGGTAAGGAGAAAGAGGGAATTGGGCGGTATAGTAGAATTGCAGATGGTGCTAAAGAGAATGCAAAGGGGTTAAGTGCTATGAGTCAGAAATACAATACTAGGGAGAAGGTAGCCGGAGACATGGTGCCAGTTCAGAAATCTTCAAAGCAGAGTGTGGCACAAAAGAATGACAGAAAAAAGGTGGTTGGTCCAAAGGTACACTTGTTTACTGTCTATTAATAACTTGCGCTCAAGTTCCCTCGCGCTCTGTTTATACCTGTTTAACCTATTTTTGGAAATTATCTGGTCATCGTGGATTTAGTTAGCGTTGGGGCCTTGTATTAAACAATGCAGGATATAAATGTTTAGTATGTGTTGGTTCAAAAGCAGATGAAAACTGGCATAATTCTTCACCTGTAAACATGTCAATTTTCTGAACAACTAGAATCATCTTTTTGTTGTTACAAATTAAAAAAGATAGTTAGATAGCAAACAGGATTCAACAATTACATGAAGTTGGTTGTGAATCAGTTGTCCTCAAATTTGTACTTCTGTAATCATTGAAGAAGTTAATACATGCCAGAAAGTTATTTTTTCCATTGTGATAGTCTGTAAGGTCTCCATTCACTTTAATGGACGTGGACTCGAGTAGCAGCTTCTTTAAACCACTGTAAGAAGGTAAATTATAAGCTGTGTTGTAGTTACATATTTCAACAAAAGCACAGAGTTCATTGCAATAAATGTTCAAGAGTAATAATCCCTCCTTGACATTAGTACTTTTTAAGAAACCATTAATTTCAACCTAATCAATGGTGAGGAAAACAGCTTATTTTTAGTACATTGATTATGACCTGAAAACGCAATATGGCTCCTAATTTGGGACGTTCCCATAAAGGAATACCTGACTTTTATTTTGGGACGGAATAGAGTGTTTCTTTAATAGTAGATACATATATGAATAGATGATTCATGTTATGTTCATTATCATACGTGGGATACTGGTGCTATATATACTTAGTCTTCCAAGTCTTCCTTTACTAACATCTTGAACTTGAATTGATTATTCTTTTTTTTCATATTTTGTCTCATGTAACTTCAATTATGCTCCCCATGATGTTACCAGCTTCAACATTTTGTCGAATCTTATATATATCTATATATTAACTACATTTTAACATGATATTTGATTTCTTGATTGATTTTCCATGAACAGGAAAAGACCAATGGCCAAATCAAAGGGAAGAACTGTACAAATGTGGTTCAGAAGGTGTGCTTTCGGTAGAGGAGGAAAGCATCACATCATTACAGTTTTTTCTTTGAATTAAGAGGGTCAAGTTAAGAGCTGTTTACAGATGCTCCTTTTTGTACAAAATTTTGGGTTCTTGACTTTCCTGGATTTTTTTGGTGTAATATATACCCAGGTATGTAAGTCAAGTTAACCTCTCATAACACAATTTGCAATTAGTAATATTTGCTTTTGTACGTTTTAACCCCAAAGAAAAAATGTTGGAGAGGCAAAAAAAAAAAAATAGATTGGAATTCTTGTAAATTTTGTCCTTGTGACACTCCCAGGGTCCAACCCCCCAGTTTTTCTGCCACTGTTCTTCATTGTTTAGAATTTACTGCAAAAGTTCTACATGCAAAAACAAAGTTGCATACAAGGCTAGTTTTCCGGTTATATGCCACACTGTCTCGGGGTTTCAGAGACAGAGCTACCTAATTTCTCAGAGGAAAAAAAAAATGGATACAACCCAAAACCCAAAAGAACCCTCTCTTTTCTTCCCTTTAAATCGAGTAGATTCATTTTAGCTTACAACCCAATGCAACTTTCACTTCACATACAAGTTTTCTATACAAATACTTTCAAGTTTTCCCTCTGTACACTTTTTCTGTCTATTTACACGGTAAATGGTCTAGTGTCACAGTTGCAAGCGTTGGCTAGGGTATCCGATAAAAGTGGAGGGCGCCCCATTATTTGAACAACCAATTAATTGAGCCGTATCGTTTTAGAATATGGAACCTTGTGATGTTTCTGAGAGCGTGGTCCAGACTTTATGCTTAAATAAAACATGCAAGGGCAAAATCGTAACACCAAACACAACTTCAATAACAAACGAAATCCCTTATGTTTTTATATAACAGTAAATATATCGATCGGATTTGGTAGGTAAATAGCTAATTACATAAAAGTTGTGTGTATACGTATATATAAGGATTTTTGCTCCTCTCCAATACCTTTTCCTTTGAGGGTTAAACGGAAGAAATTTTTCATGAAATTTAATGGAAATGATATCTATTATCTCCATAAAATTGCATCAAAAGTTAAGTTTAGATGTGGGTGAGATAAACATTTAAAATTTCAACGGGCGATTATGATTGTATATATCAAATTTTTATTACACTGATTTGAGTTTTTTAATGAAAATTTGTGGATATGATCTTCTACACTGAATTTTATAAAATATATATATATCCTTTTAATCTTCAAAATGAAAAGCATTGAAGAAAATTGAAGAACGGAGAGACTTTATCTCCTATATAAGGAGGACGAATATCCAAAGAAGGTGGTATGTTTTGTTTCTTTTCATCAAAAGGAACATCCAGCGGCAGCCACCTATCGCGAATGGGAATTAGTCGAGGTGTGCAAAAGTTGGCCCGGTCACTATGTGAGGGAAAAAAAAAAAGGAACATCCAAACCAACGCATGGCTATGGAGCAAATGAGAGCCAAGATAGTACGTTTTTATTTCCCCAATATAATATGCAAAGCGTAAGGCACGCCCCACAGTGACACTGTCCACTCCCCATGTGCCTAATAATACAGCTTTTTGGCTTACAATAATATGCGTCCATGGCAAATGATAAAAGCCTAATAAGGCTCCTCTTTTTTTGTCATGTTTTCGTACATTGAATATACCGCAATTTTTGTACATGAATATTTTTTTTTTATTTGCAGAATCTTTAACATCATTATAACCTTAGAAGAAAAACAACAAACAATTTCAATTTTTCCAACAAAATCACCAAAATTCATTAATATTCATGATTATCCTAGATAAAAAATTCACTTAAAATTAGTGGCGAAGCCACACGGGCATTGTTGTTATTTGAATCGTAAAGCATCGTACGATTCACAATATGATACGCGATTCAAACCAAGATTTGGTTTGATTCTTGATTTTTTTTATTAATATCTTTTGAAAAAGCTTGTTTTTATTTTATAACTTTTACATTACTTTTTAATTTCATACATAGTAAATATTACAAAATCCTAACACAATTTGGTGATCTTTTGCATGTTTTATGTAGCAATTATGCATTGTGATATGTAAATATTTAGTTTACAAATAACTAATATAGATATAGGAATACTGGAATAGGAATAAGATAATCATAAGCTATTACAATATATTTTACACTTGATTCTTCTGCTAATTAAAATCTATTTTGGTTCGTCTTTTATTTTCTCTGTTTATAATAAGATTAAGTAAATAATATTCTTACAATAATGAGTTCATGGTAGTAGTACTTGGAGCCTACAATATATTTGCCGTAACAACAATGTCCATTAGATAATATACAATGTCTTATATGTTTGGTTTTACATTATAATAGCCTTTATTACTTACGAAAATTTGTCTTTTATGTGTTTATTTACTATTTACTATCTTGTTTTACTTTTGCACTGAATTTTACAATTCGATTATTGATATAATTCACGATTCGCGATCTCACAATTACACACATGGGGGCAAGGGGATCAATTGACCATCCTCTTTTTTAGAATTATATATATATATATATATTGTGGGTGACTAAAAATTATAAAGATGATAATGGGAATGATCAGTTAGCTGGCCCAAAGTTTAAGAGGATAATTGTAAAGTGATGGAGTATAACTTTAATTTGTCATTTTTGCTCATTTACGCTATCTATTTATAACCCTAATTTTTATGCATATAAATAAAAAAAAGGGATAGCCACTTGAGGGGGAGGCAGAGAGAGAAATTATTAGCTAGACTAATTGTTTTTAATGAGAGAAAGTGGTAAGTTGTATTCTTATTTCAATTGCCTTTGAGCTAATAAAATCAAACACACACACACAAACAGAAGATGTACTGTTAAAATAGCATTAACGCTACTGGAAGAACCTATTGTACTAAAAATCTCTTATCTCCACTACAACTATCATTTCTATTGATTTTGCCAAGAATTTCATCCTGTAAGTTTGCCTAAATTTTTGGTCACCTACAATTGGTGCCGTCTGTGGGAAACGACTTGTTTTTTTCAAGTTCTCAGCATTTTCATATTTTCTTTATGATTAAACAAACGGTGGGGGAAAAGGGCTCCTAAGCGAGCCAAATTTTCATCAAAGTCAGGCTTATCAAGAAGCATGTACTTTGTCAAATCCATGGCAGAAGATAAATCGTTACAGGTAAATGGCTTTCTCTATTACTAAATTCAATCTCACTTGGCGCTATTAATTAGTTATATCCATGCTATGCTGGTAATTAATGGGCAATTACTAAAGTTAATTTTTTTTTGTTTATTTTTATTTTAAAAAATCGATTGTTTTGAGATCTTGGTCTAAATAGACCCCTTTAGTATAAAATGTAGAGCGTAGGTAAACATGCAAGTTGATATCTAGCACATTTAGTCGGCTATAAGTCTAGTGCGAGCATTTTCGTGTTTTTGCAATACACATATACGATTCATGAATTTTGCATGTTTACTTTTTGATGCAGAAAAATGGTTAAAAGTTTCTATGGCTTGTTCAGCTGAGTTGATGAACTTCTATGTCATAAAGCAAAATGTGCGAGAATTATAACAATTTAGTGTCTAGCTCAGACAGTCGGCATTGTTACTTAAGAGAGGAAGGTGTTGAGTTATACTCACAACCACTATAATTATTTTTGTCGAGTTTAAGAGATATTTCAATTGCCCCCACCCCAATTTACATGGCTTGTTCAGCTGTTTTATTTAAGAGAAGAAGGTTCCGAGTTCAACTCCCAGCCATTATAATTATTTCTGTCGAGTCTAAGAGATATTTCAATTGCCAAAGTCCAGCCGATTTGGTACTATAATCAAGTCGCTTAAAGATGTTTGATTGGGTGTAGTATGTTTTTACTTGTTAAGTAGAAAACATGAAAAATTACAAAATGAAGTATAGTTGAGTTAGTGACCAAGGTCGAGATCCGCATGCTGTTCCCAATTTTGAGTCTCGTCAGCCTCAAGATGTTACCTCCTTTTTTGATAGCCTTAAAGAGGCCCATAAGGCATAATCTAAATTCAAAAAACATGATTTTTTTTAATCATGTATCCAGCCGAGTTGGTCAGCAATTTAATTTATAAATCAGAAGTCGCAGGATCAATACTCGGCAACAATAAGTATTTTTGCCAATTAACATCACATAATCAGGTTCGTTCTAGCTACCAGCATAATAGACTTTGATTTTTTTTTGAAAGCACTAATTCAAAGCCTAGATGTCCCAGCCAAGCCCACATGTTGGCCCAAGCTTCAGTAGCGAGCCTATTTGGCATGTTCACATCCTAAAAGGGCCAATTAATTATGAGATTAGCACAAGCTGTTTTCTCTTTATTGAACCAATTGAAATTCATAAGCGCCAACTCTACTCAACCTTACTCGGCATTGTTATGTCCTTTAAAGCGGCACGTCAATGACAAAGGATAATTTATGACCACTCTTTTAAAGATAAGTTCTATAACTTTCTTATTATATATTCCTTATCATGTGCATAAATTTTAGTGAAAATCGAGAATCTGGGCTATATGCTTACTTGAACATGACAATAATTCATCTAGAAAACTTGTTATGTATTTGCTCTTGCGATACAAAATTAGATATACATAATTCTTGATAATTGGCACCTATGTTTATGCACGGCATGATTAACGCCTCTTGCAAATATTCATGTTGACCATAATCGCATTAAATTCTGAAAAAAGAAAAGAGATAGATAAAGTCATTGTAAGGAATTCGAGTGCATATAAGCACCATGTAAAATCATTGCTTATAGTCGAATGCTTTCTTTGACAAGAAAGTAGTACATACAATTATGCAATATTCCTATTAAAAGATTGATATGATAAATCGCAGTACTAATCACCATATCATTTTTATATTGAATAGCAGCTTTGTGAAAGCTAAAGAGGTTTACAGTAGCTAAATCTTTATAGCCGAAGATTACCAATTTACAAAAAAGCGTGGGTTAAAGCACGTGAGCCCCACAAAATTAGAGACATGAAATACTTATTCATACTAATAAAAAAAAGGCCCTAAGGTCCTAATGCAATCACGAATAGAAATTAAAAAGACCAAACAAGGTTGAACTCAACAAAGATCAGTTGGCAAATTGGTACAAACTAGGTTAGAAAAGACCATGCAATGTTACGATCAACGTCATATTATGCCGATAAGTGAATTAGTTTAATCTTTTAAAGGAAAAGTTGTGAAAGACCTATGCCTGCTAGGCATCTAAGACTTTTTCCTACAAAGGCAAAACAAAGTCCTCATACGGGGACATAGTCGGCCTAAAGCTAGTTGAGCTGGCTGAATAAGTGTAAGACATCTCTTCAAAGGCATTGCTTAAGACCTTTTTCTACAAAGGCAAAATAAAGACCTCCCACGGGGGCATGACCGGCTTAAAGCTCATTGCAGCTAGCTGGATAAATATAAGACCTTTTCTTCAAATGCATTGCTTAAGACATTTTCTTATAAAGGCATAATTGGCCTAAAGCTCGTTGTAATTAGCTGGATAAATGTAAGACCTTTCTTCAAAGGCAATGCTTAAGACCTTTTTCGACAAAGGCAAAACAAAGATTTCCCACGGGGGCATGATCGGCCTAAAACTCGTTGCAGCTGGTTGGATAAATATAAAACCTTTCTTCAAATGCATTGCTTAAGACATGTTCCTACAAAGGCAAAACAAAGACCTCCCACCGAGGCATGATCAGCCTAAAGCTCGTTGCAGCTAGCTGGATAAATGTAAGACCTTTCTTCAAAGGCATTGTTTAAGATTTTTTCTTAAAAATGCATAATTGGCCTAAAGCTCGTTGCAGCTGGTTCGATAAATGTAAGACCTTTTTTCAAGGGTGTTAAAGATCTCTCATGGGGGCACGACAAAGGTTAGTTAAGCAGATCAAATTGACTAGTAGGCAAGGCCGAGAAAGCCGCCATAAGTACCACTTCCCTAGTTGGGCTGAAGTGAATGCTACCTTTGAGGCCATTTTCCAAGCTTGGTAAAGTTTAAAGACTTCACAGGCCAATTTGGTTGTTGTGACTATAATGTCAATAATGCATCTCTATTGGTTTGGTAAACCATGTAAAGTGTAAACTTTCAACTCCAAAAAGTTACAAAGGCTGGGTAAGCTACAAAAATCATCAGCCAACTCAGTTAAGGTGACTGTTTGTGCTTTAAGGGCAAAATTATGAGGTTTGGTAAGTCAAACAAATGTTTGAAATCATAAGTTTCAAAAAATTCCTAAGTACTGACTTGATAAACCATGAACACCACCCGCCTAGTAGGCTTGAGTGGGTGTTTTTGCCTTAGGGGCAAATTGATAGGGTTTGGTAGGCCAAACAAAAAATGATGCCTGGTAAGTAAGGCTCGGTAAGATAATTAAGCTTCCAGGTAGGCAGAACTTAATAAAAGTTGATGAGGCTTGGTAGGCCAAATAAAGTATTTGCGATAATGATTTCAAAAATTTTATGATGATTTCGAGCAAAATTTTTGTAAAAACAATTAGCTTGGCCACCGAGCAAATTAGCCTCGGAAAAATAAAAGAAATACAAGTATAGTAGAAACTTCATCCATGAAAAATCAAACAACTTATTACATGTGGAGTGGCTCCTAGGCCCACTGACTCCAAAAGGAGAAGCATAAATCAGAAAATGAAATAAGCTCGTCCTTCAATATTAATAATCACTTGCTTGGCGGTAAGTACTCTTTGATTTACAATAGTTGGCTTAACAGCCTAGTTCCCAGCAATAAGTGGTTAGGTCAGCAAGAGAAAAATATTACATACTTTGATCATTCATTTATCAACGTATTTCCTTTCCCAACCACAAGATTTGAAGTTTTTTCAAGAAAGTTTGTTTACAACACTTGGTGAATTATTCAAAGACCACAAGGATAAAAAGACTGAAGATCCAAGCACACAAACTCACCTCGGCCGCTGAGCTCATGTGCTTGGGAGGCAATTGTGGGTGACTAAAAATTATAGAGATGATAATGGGCCTAATCACTTAGCCAACCTAAAGTTTAAGAAGATAATTATAAAGTGATGGAGTATGATCCTAATTTGTTCTTTTTGATCATTTACACTATCTATTTGTAACCCTAATTCTATGCATATAAATAGAAGAAGGGATAGCCACTTGAGCGGGGAGGCAGAGAGAGAAATTATTAGCCAGAGGAATTATTTTTAGAGGGAGAAAGTGGTAACTGTATTCTCATTTCAATTGCCTTTGAGCTAATAAAATCAAACACATACAAACGGATGATGTATTGCCAAAATAGTATAAGCGCTACTGGAGGAACATACCGTACCCAAAAATCCCTTATCTCCACTACTATTTCAATCTATTACTCCATTGATTTTGCTAAGAACTTCATCATGTGGGTTTTGCCCAATTTTTTTTTCTCCTAATACATTTTAAGGTTTTTAAAAAGTTTGGTGTCTTTTTATAATAAAAAGAAGTTATTTTAGTAGACCTAAGGGTTGTTTGTTTTGCCCACGTAAATCTGATTTTTTTTTTTCAGATTTAAGTGGTGTGAAAGTTGTTTGTTTAGCAAAAAAATTAAGTGGTTTGCCATTTAAATCTGAAAATTTGCATCCAAAATTTTAAGTGGCAAATTTGCCACTTAAATCTGAAAACTTAAAACTCCTCATTACAAAATACCTACTTTACCCTCATTAAAGCCCTAATCATATGATCTAAATACACTAATAAGGACAAAATTGTCATATTTTTTAAAAAATCAGTTTTCAGATATATTATATTTAAACAAATAGCATTTTTTCAGATGTAGTTTTCAGAAGTAAACAAACAATTTTTTCAGTTTCAATTTTAAGATATTTTATCACACGCCACCCTAGTTTAATGAATTGAAATTGATTTTTATATTCAATTTTTGAAAGATAATTTTTTGATAATTTTTAGTTAGACCTATTGTTAACTTAATTTTTTTTTTCTACTTTTAACTATTTGAAAAGATATGTATATTATAATACTTTGACCATCCTAAGTCCAAATTCTAGATTCCCCATTGTTTACAAAACAAGACTCAAAATTAGGTAAAAAGTTAATATCTTATTTATATAAAGAAGACAAAACTACATTATATGCACACAATTGCCAGCTAAATCAATCCCAAATGTCAATTAGGCAATCATTAAGTCGATAACAAAGTACTACACATATGAATTATTTATTAAAACAATCTCACTCACCCACACGCATGTTAATCATACTTGCAGCTCACAGTGCCCCATTTAGAATCCCACTTTGGTAACAACTCATATTCACTTAACTTTTTTTTTTTTTGAATACAATTCACTTAACTTAAGACGGGAGGAATATACACATTTTTTTTTACGCGCCTTTGCTTGTAGTGGAACTAGACCGACCTAATCAACTGATCACTTAGGGTGAAGGTGCATTGAATAACGTTATATTTATTATGATATTATCTATCGGTTATTTATATTGGATGCATCAACAAGTTTACAGATTCTTGATTAGTATAACTAATCGGTTAAGAATTAAAATTGGTAAAAATATATTTTTCTCGCTTATCAGTAGTTAGATTCGATTTTTTGTTATTTTTAAAACAGAGAATATAAATGAACGACAAAATATACACCAAACCCATAGCCAATAACAAGGAATAATTATTATTTTTCAAAACAAAGGATTGTTTTTGACCAATCAACATGCATTTACGTTTCCTTTCATTTTCTAATACCTAAAACAAAATTCCTTATCTAAATATATATATATATATATATATATGCCACTGCCAACGACCATAGTCCAAGGTTTAGTGATAGTCACCAAAAATTTGTTGGTGGTCGTTGTTGAGGCCTAGTAAAAAAGAAAAATAAGAATATAACTATGAAAACGTATAATACAAATAATAATTAATTTTGTTTTAATCTTGCCATACCCTAATTGAAAAAAAATAAAATATTATTCCTTAAAAAAAAATTGCCACGCAAGAAAGTGTAACTAATTTTGAGTTATTGATGATAAATTTGGGGCTAGTTGGGAAGGAGTTGCCAAACCAAGAGAAACCTCTCCAGAGAGGCAGATATTCAGAGAAAGAGACACGGATGAATTTCAAGTGCATAACGGCTCTATGGGGGCGCCACATATCCGATTTTTAGGAAGTAAGAGGCTTACTAATTTGAGAATACTATATATATATATATATATATATGTTCTAAAATAAACTTAAAAATTATAGGTTAAGTGAATTTTAACTACATATTTGTATTGAAGTTTGACATAAAGTACTAATAAAAGATAGATTATCGTTAAAATTTAATTTTAAATTGTGATTTTGATAATTTTTTTAAGATGAGTAACGTATATATGAGAAAGATTCAAGTTACATAGGATGTAAAAAAAATAATTTTTTACACATGTCAATAATTTTTTCTCAACTTTATAATTCATCAATATATCCGTTAAATTAGATCATTATTATATATTAAAGATGCACGCAAAAATTAAATTAATCCGAGTTACAAAAACTCTCATCATAATCATGTTATATATTAAAACTTTAAACTTTATAAAATTTAAATAAAACCAAGTGTAACGATTAAATTATTATAAATATCTGATTAATTTAAGAAAAAATATCTAATTAATTTAATTGCTTGATAAACTCGGTGAAAATAACTAATCTAATAGTAAAATTAATAAAATTACGAATTTTTAAAAAAAATTATAAAATTATATAATCTTATATCATAGAATTTGAATCTTGCCATATATGTATATATATAAAAATATTACTAATTCACGCTAAGTAATATAGGTAAGCAACATCATGTTTGGAACATGGTAGGCAAATGATTAACTAGAAAACAAAAAGAAGGAAGTTGCGCAGAACGTGTGGTTGTTGGAACTTATTTGGGAACGAAAACACCTTTGTGGCTTATCTCCCTCACTTAGACCCACCCCCCCCTTTTTTTTATTTTTTTTCTCTCTACTACTCGATCCTCACAACCCCTACCCTACCCTATGCTACTCTCATTTTTATTTTTCACCTCTTTATTGCCTCTTGTTCTTTTTTTCTCTTCCCATTATACCCCTTTATATACTACTACCCTTATCATAATCCAATTTCCTATATATGATTTAAAATTCTATTAATTGTTATAATTTTTTTTTTCTAAATTATTTAGAGGGTTAATTAAAAATTGAAATTGAAACATCCAGCCTTTTAAATACTTGCATTTGAAGTTATATTTGTTATTTTTTGTAGCGTCACGTATTACTTTAAAATAATTTATATTTTCTCTTAAGTAAAGGATACGAAATTAGTTAAATTTATAAGCTAGGAGGCTTCAAACGGATGAAAATATAAAAGTTAATTATGAAAATGAAAGGACAATATGGTACATCTGCACTAATTGTCTGTTACTCCATCTCATTTTTTATTTAGCACCACCAATGCACAATAATTGTCTTTAAACAGTAGGTCCTAGACAAAAATACATTTTCAATCTTAACCTAAAAATCTGTGCATAAATTCCCTCTTCAAAACAAAAAACCTCAACACCTCTTTCTCTCTCTCTCTCTCTCACACACACACACACAGAGTAGACATGGCCACTGATCAGCAAAACTTACGCCCATACATTGACAGCTCCGAAGACGAAGAAGAAGAAGAATATGAAGAAGAAGAAGAAGAAGAAGAAGAAGAAGAAACCCAGGACTCTGGAGAAAGCAAGGAGGTCGTCACATGCTTTCCACGTGGGAGAGAATGTCCATCGGGTCGGGTCTTGGACCCAACATCGCCGTGGGTCCGGGAATGGAACCGGGTCTTCCTCCTCGTTTGCGCGACCGGCCTATTTGTGGACCCTCTGTTCTTCTACACACTCTCGATAAGCGAGGCGTGCATGTGCGTGTTTGTGGATGGGTGGTTCGCCATCACGGTCACGGTCCTACGGTGCATGACCGATGCGTTGCACGTGTGGAACATGTGGTTACAGTTCAAGATGAAAAAAAGGCCGCCACACACGGTGGCTGGTGGTGGTGGCAGTGACGAGAGGAGCAGGCTGAGGGACGCGAGCGCTCGCCATGTGGCACTTCGGTACTTGAGGGCTAAGAAGGGGTTCTTTTTTGATCTCTTTGTCATTCTCCCGCTTCCTCAGGTGAGAATTTCTCATAATCTGTCTCTACATTTCAATATTTGTTAACGAATAAAAATAATTCTATACTCACCAAAAATATGTGCGAAAATTAATTATATATAGGTTTAAGATTAGATGAAAAGTTAAGTCGTCACAATTAATATTTCCACAGTTAATTTTATGCACATCTTTGATAAGCGCGCATAGGATTAGTCAACAATAAATGATTCATGATTTGAATTTCTTTAAAATTTTTGTTGTGATATAACACAGTTGTTTTGGAGGGATAAATGAAACTTAAAAATTAGTACAAGCATATACGTCACCCTTTGTTTTATGCATGCAGTGCCGTGATGGCATCATACGTTTCAGTGTTAACACGTGAATAATTCTATGATATAATGGTTTTTTTTTTTAATAAATAAATTTATTTTAATGCTAGCGTGCTACAAATTCACTATGATAACACTGTTTTTTTTCATTATTTAGGGTGCTAGTAAAATTGGAAATGAGGGTGGGTTTTTCCATCTTCAGATGTGGTTCAGACAGAAATTATGTTTCTCTTCTCCCTCTCTGGACATCAAGTATATTTATATATCCATTGTATATATAAAAAATCCCTGTCTTTTTATTTAATGCCACACGGGGATCATACTTTCTGTCCTATATACTATATATATATTGGGATATATCGTAATGATTTTATTTTGTTTGTTAACATATATAAAAATAAATATTAGTGAGACTATCCATAAGATCGATATACGTACAGATGAAAAATTACATAAAAAAGCTATTATATATGTGAATCGATAACCTAGGGTGCAGGGGTTAAATTAAACAATATATATATATATATATATATATATGTTTGTTATCTAATAATTTACAGTGGCCACAGAGAAGAAAGAACTAGATTTTGGACACGAAGCCCTTCTCTATTTAAGTTTTTCTGAATGGGCCACCTAAATATTCTCTCTGAATATAGTTGTAAATTTCGATACAATTAAAATGACTTGGGTCACTTACATTTGAATACTTTCAAATAGAAGAAGCGTGCGTTTGATATATATATATAGCATAAAGCATATTTGTATGTTTCATTGTATTATTGTTGTAAGGCGATTACTTTTATACATGACTGGTAAAAATTTATTATAGAAAAGGGATGGGTTGTATTTTATAGAGATTTTTTTATGAATACACCTGGTGGTAAACCACAGGAGAAGGAGAATCGATACATAGATTGAATCTGGGCGCGCTTATCTCCACTATATATTAATAATTTTGTAGTACTCTAGCTAGCTAAATGCATAATTTATAGATATTTACAGGCCATAGGAAGAAAAAGGTATTAGATCGAGTTAGCTGGTGTACGTACGTCTCGATCTGTTATATAATCTAAGGAATGATTCCAATTAATAATGATAGAGGGGGGGAAGCATATCTCCATCACAAGAGAACTGAAATTAGAGTTGGCTGCTGTCTCTGTTATGTAATTAATCTCAGGAATGATTCCTTCAATTCTCTCATCTTGTCCTACTCTTCAACCCTCATTCTAAATTCCAACCATCTAATTAATTTTGTCTTATTTTATTTTTTAATAAACAGAAGAGAAATTCTACCCTTGCTTGCTAGCTACCGATTAAATTTACAATCCGTCCAAGTGGTTCACCACCCACTTGATTTTTGGTGCATGCTATTCTAAGTTCAAAACTCCTCGATTCTATATATATTGAAAGGTGTTGTGAGCCCAAGGACCACGTGGATAAAAAAGGTAAAATTGGGAGTAGTTTATAAAGTCCATAGATACGTACCCTTCTGGTCTTTTTTCAAGAGCCAAGTTCTATCCACGAATTCGTAACAAAATACTTTTATAATTAACAAGATTCCTTTTATATACAAGAGTTCTTTGAAAACCTGCAGGTTCACATTTATTTATTAGTCTTAATTATATATAACGAGGTTTACGTACGTATGAAAGGAATTTATAACAATATCTAAATTTGACTCATAACACGTACAACCGACATTTAATTGTATCGATCAATTTCAGAATTCTTATATATATATATATAATACAATTTAAAATAAATAATAATAATAAAAAACTACTTAATTCATTAGTCATTTCATTGGTATAATCAATTTATCGCTTGCTATACAGATCTTTCATAGCACGGTTTACAATCTAAGTCATCACGTTGTTAAAATTAGTTCGTCATATTGCCATAATCCAATAATTAACGATCAACAACTGAATTACAAAAGGTTACAATCAAACACACATTGTTAGGTACAAACAAGTCACAATGCTGATGTCGTGATAATTTCCTCTAATTATTCCTCAAATTTTTGAACTAATTTCTAGTAATTTAATTTGAAACATAAAAGTTGAAATAGGAATCTTGATTTTAGACATAAAAATAATTAGGTACCGCTTAACTCAAAAATTATAGAATCACTAAAAATAGAGTTATTTTTTGTCTTAGTTATTACAAATATTGTTTAAATCCAAAATATTTTTTCACCCTTTAATTTTCTGATGTCAGTCAATATTGATTAATTAAGCATGCATGGTGCAAATAATTATAAGAGTATTAGCAGTGATAAATAATATATAGAAAAATAAATGTTATGAATGCAGGTGGTGCTATGGGTAGTAATACCAAGACTGTTGGAGAGAGGGTGGAGTAGGGTGGTGATGACGGTGTTCCTAATAACATTTTTATTGCAATACCTACCCAAGATATACCACTCCGTTTGCCATCTCCGCCGCATGCAAAACCTGTCCGGCTACATCTTTGGCACTGTTTGGTGGGGCATTGCTCTCAACATGATTGCCTACTTTGTCGCTTCCCATGTACGTACGTATTTTATTTATTTATTTATTTATACATATTATATATATATATAAATACCTAATAAATCTTCTTCTTTTCCTCACTTATATATGTAGCATAGCATAAAGGGTAATTTTATATACATACCAAAAATCCTCTTACTTAATATATATAGCACAGGTACGCAGATGACAATATTAGCTACAAATTTCAATCATATATAATAATTTCACTTAATTATATACCAAATATCCTCTCCTCAATCACTTATTATATATAACTAGTGCAGATGTTGATAGTAGCTACATATATATATGTTGAGATCACGTACAGGAATTAATATTCTACACATATCTAGCTAATTAGTTTGGGTCCGGTCAGATGTTTATCTATTAATGTGCCGTATTAAAGCAAGCTGTTTTATCCGTGCGTCAATTCCAATGATCACCACATATTTAAACCGGCCATCAGATATATATATATATATATATATAATACGTCTGCATGATTGATCCAAAATTACCCCACATACGTTACATGCATATATGTAAATTTTTGTTTTGCTTTTTTAATGAATCAAATAAAATGTTTAAATCGTACTCATCATGTACGTATGTGTTGTGTCACTTGCGTGATTGACGCAACAAAACCCTACATGCTTCTTAGAGGAAAAACATTAGTAACAGGGCAAAAGGATATTCAGCAGCAGTAGTATTGTGTTGTGTTGTGTTGGCTATACCATCATCAAATATTATATATTGTTAAACGAGTTTTGGACGGAAGCTTTTGGCCTACTAACGTGTCAGCAAAATTTTGAAACCATCACCCCCCACGTACCCACAATCCGGGAGGACCCACCAATTTTACTAGAGGGTAATTCTAATACTACTTTTCTCTCTTCTTTTTTTTTCTTTTTTAACTTTGTTTGTACAAGGATATTGGATTATATCGGTTTACTATTCAAACCTAAACTAATCAAATTTGCCACATTTGCTATGCTCGAAAAAGAAAATGAGATAATTGATTTAGGGGACCAACCATTCTTGAGATACACAGTTTGGGGACATCTTGTATACATGGACACAGTGATATTGTACAACTTGTGCATTGGTCAAGTGTATAACTGTGATGGAGTCAACTCACTGACGAATTACATCATTGTATCCTTGATCAACATCTGTTGCCATAGCAGTAATGTTCAAATTAGATATATCATCGATCAATATATATGTAAAAAAGAATAACTAATTAATGATTAAGAAATTAAATGCAGGCAGTAGGGGCGTGTTGGTACTTGCTGGGGATACAGAGGGCAGCAAAATGCTTGGAAGAGAAATGCAGAGTAACAAAGGGGTGTGGGCTCACAACACTTTCTTGTGAAGACCCATTTTATTATGGAATAAGAAGTCTTTTTGGGAGATCAGATAGAAACAGATTGGTATGGGGGGAGAACAAGGAAGCAAGATCTTCTTGTTTACAAGCCGTTGGTAGTAATGATAGTTTTGATTATGGGGCTTTTATTTGGACTGTTCAACTCGTTACCAATAGAAGCCGTTTGGAGAAGATCCTTTTCCCTATCTTTTGGGGCCTCATGACTCTCAGGTGTATTTATTTATTTATTTATTTCTCTCTTGAAAAAATTAGGCACCTTGTTTAATTTTAATTTTATTTTGATATTGATATGATATGATATGATACTACTAGTTAGCGCGCTAAGAAGACTAAACTTACATTATTAATACAACAGTTCAGTGCAGTGATTCATTTGTTTTAGTTTTATTAATGTTTGATTGTGTGGGTAATGGAACAAAAACAGTACCTTTGGGGACTTGCAATGCACAACAGATCTGCTGGAAGTTGTTTTTATCATCGTTGTTATTACCACTGGCCTCCTTCTCGTCACCATGTTGATTGGAAATATCAAGGTACGTACCTTACCCTCATTGTACGTTTTTTTATTATTTTCCTTTCCTTTCTTTCCTTTTTCTTTTTTCCAGAAAAAAATTAAATAAATAAATTCAAACACCCTTGTAGTGATTGATCGAATATGTACAACTTAACCGTAAGATGACTGAACAGTCAAAACCAATCCTCTCCACACAAATTTGCTAAAACGGAATTTTATCTGAAACAGAATGGCAGCCGGTCTGAGGGCCGGTGTACGTGCAAGTTAGGAACCCGCACAAAGTGCTAATTATACTAAAGCATTTTACAATGTAACTTATGTAAAATTATTTAATATTAATATATGAATGAATGATGTATGCAGGTGTTTTTGCATGCGACAACATCGAAGAAACAGGCGATGCAATTGAAGATGAGGAATATAGAGTGGTGGATGAGGAGAAGACATTTACCTTTGTCTTTCAGGCAGAGAGTTCGAAACTACGAGCGCCAACGCTGGGCCGCAATGCGTGGTGTGGACGAATGCGAGATGATATGGAACCTCCCTGAGGGCCTTCGCAGAGACATAAAGTACTATCTCTGCTTGGACTTGGTCAGACAGGTTCCTCTTTTCCAACATATGGATGATTTGGTCCTCGAGAACATCTGCGACCGCGTCAAGTCCCTCATTTTCACCAAAGGAGAAACTGTGAGTACTATCTGTTAATTTCCATTTATTTACTACCTGTGGACTTGTGGTTGTACGTGTAGTTTTCCTGGTCTGACAGTAAGTGCACTCTGGGTATTCATTTCATATTGTCCGGATGCGATTAACTGGTTGATGTGCTATATATGTGTGGTCACTAGCTAGTCCAAAGTGTTAGTAAGAAGCCTTTTGAGGGGAAAGCGAAGACTATGCAAGCTTGCTATAACAAAATGTTCCAGCAGTGTTTGTCACGTAATATACACTTTTAATGATGGAAATTTGTTCTTTGTTAGCTAATGTACTTCTCTAGTGATGAAACTTATATTTAGTCATAAAAGTCGTGATTGCCTAGAGATTAATTGGTAACGGAATTCAAAGTTTTGTCACTAAAAGATGATTTCTCAATGTGACCATTCAGGAAACTTTAGTGACCATAATCTTTTGTGACAAAAATAGCTTTTTGCCACAGGAAACTTTTAGTGACTTAATATTAATTATCCCGTAATTTGTGACCAAAAACATAATTTAATGACAATAAAGAACAACTACTTAATGGGTTGGACCAAATCATTAAAGTAGATATATCATGGATGCAGATAACAAGAGAAGGAGACCCAGTTCAAAGAATGCTATTTATAGTAAGAGGCCACCTCCAAAGCAGCCAAGTACTAAGAGATGGGGTAAAAAGCTGCTGCATGCTAGGCCCAGGTAACTTCAGTGGGGACGAACTCTTATCATGGTGCCTAAGGAGACCCTTTGTGGAGAGGCTCCCACCAGCTTCCTCCACACTAGTCACCCTTGAGACCACCGAGGCATTCGGTCTAGCAGCCGAGGATGTCAAGTACGTTACCCAACACTTTCGGTACACTTTCTTGAACGAGAAGGTAAAGAGGAGTGCGCGTTATTATTCCCCTGGATGGAGGACTTGGGCCGCGGTTGCCATTCAGTTGGCCTGGAGAAGGTACAAGCATAGGCTAACACTAAGTTCACTGTCGTTTATAAGGCCGAGGAGGCCTTTGTCAAGATGCTCGTCACTTGGAGAGGATAGGCTTAGGCTCTATACTGCGTTGTTGACTTCACCTAAGCCCAATCAAGATGATTTCGATTTCTAGAATTTCAATTGGAAGGTTTATGGGGGTTGTGGTTCATGTCAATAAATTGTCAAGTTATGAATGTGTATGATTGTATTAGTTGGTTGTATTTGATTGGTTGAAAATTTAATGCAGCGTAAATTATTTTTAATGTAAAGTGTTTTTTGTGCAAATAAAATGTTGCTTGGTCGTTTGGTGGAAAATTACCTGCATTACCTTTGAGTGTTCAGTTGATTTTAGTAAAAACTTGAAATAAAATGTGAAGGTAAAAGTCTTCTCATTTATAACGTCAACCAAACATACTGCTTTTTACTTTTTTTGTAAATCAATCCTCCAGCAGCATTTACACATAATCAAGCACTCGTCTTAATTAGTTTATGTGAATTATATGTTTTAGGGATTTGAAGGAGTTCGTTGTATATATTTTATGTTGTAATTGATCCAATTTCGTATAAGACCCCTCTTGAGTCATAAAGGCAAAGGAAAAATAAACTGATGGTCACATCCAAGTTGGCTGACTTACTATATACTTTGATTGCATAGGTTTAAGGTCTTATCTATTCTAGATCGGATTTTACAATGTATATAACTACACAGTAGAAAGTTGAGTTATATTTCAGCCGTATATCTTTTCCCTTCTGTTTTCTTTTCAAGAGATACGAGTTTGATTCAAGTTCAAAATGGATCCATAACTAGTGCGATTTTGAGGATTGAGTAGAATTAGTATGGTGACTACAAGTAATCAATTTCCAAACATTAATCACCTATAATGCGGTCTCGAAGACCACGAAGCTGAATATAAACTGCACTTTTAAAGGGATTTGCGCACTTTCTATAGGAATTAAGTGGATGATAATATCTTGTGAACTACGTACATCTCATCAGTTAGCTAGGTATGTTTATGGTCACTTTGCGTGCTTTTGGGAATACACTAGTTGCAACATAATCAATAATCAAGGACAAAAAATATGTTTAGTTATCGGCAAATTAAGTAAAGTGATTTTAGAAATGGCTCTCTTTATTTGGTATATTTTAAAAGAAAAGCTGGACTCTTAATTTAGCAGGAGAGAATTTGTTATAACAGTTGCAATAATACTCATCTAGCCATAGGAAGCACATGCACCTAGTATTTTGGGATGAGTAGACAAACAAACTACACCAATATAAACTGAAGATTTATTTTGAACAAGTGCACTATGTTCCAAAACATTTGCCGAAATATTACTGATAAGATAGTTGATGGGTGATATATGAAATGAAACTCTCCTGAATTACTGACCATGCTTTATATGTGTGGTGTAAAAGGCTAGAATTGTGGATATATCCCCTTAACAATAATGCAACTATTTGTCTAAACAGAGAGCCTCGCTATTAATTACATATTGTACTTGGTAGATGAATGTCCAAAATGTACAACATGCAGAAGCACAGCAGAGTAAACATGCTTACAAGGATTTTTTGACAAAAAATATGTCTTATTTTTCTCGCATGGCGTAAATTAACAAAGAATAAGCAAATTAAAGCATCTACACATTCAGAACACGGATCAGGCCCTACTGAAAATTAAAGGGAACTTTCACAACTACGAATGGATCTTCTCTTGCATGTTTTCCCTTCCACACAATAAAGAGATTTAAAATAAGAAGAATTAAAGCTTGCATTAGAATGTATTTAAAGAAAGTTCATGCTTTAACAGTATCCAAGGTAGAAAATTGAAGTGGTTGATCAGACTCGTTGTCGAGGCCAGTAGATCCCCTGAAGAGCAAGATAGCAAGGCTGCCAATGCAGAAATAGATGAAGCTTCCATAGCAATGAGTGACAAATGAACCAAAATCTGTCCCTACTATGCATTGCCACCCTGGTCCATTTGTCCTATCAAATTCCTGAATCAATTTCAATACATATGCATCGTCAAAATCGATACGTATATGTAAAGACTTTCAATTTATTTATTTAAAAAAGATATATTCTTGAGCAAATTTTGGTCCAATTCCTATTCCAAATCTTTGAACTGGGGTTGTCTCAGTCAAGCTTTAATTATTTACCTTTTTAATGAAGCGGGCAATCTCAGTGGCCTCAGTGACATCAAAGAAGTCGAGTGCTTTGGCTGCTAGATCGAGAGCGTATTGTTGCATTGTTGTGAGCATATCAGTCTCTCCGATCACTGCTTTGCCTTCTAACATGGTGAAAATTCTCAAAACAAATCAACACCGTTTTGGTGATGATTGTCAAGACTGAAAAGGAAGTAAAGAATTAAGGAAGAGAGAAGATAAAGAGTAAGTTGTGGGTGTGAAGGAGAAGTGGAGAAAGGGGTTATTTATAGCAAACTTCTGGAATACAATCATGATGCATTAATCAAATAATTATTTGACCATTTTTTTAACTAAATATTTTAACACTTCTATGCACTAGCCAAATAAAATAAATTGGTGAATATTGGTTGTTGGTTGGCCTGTCAATGGGCCGTGTTCTAGTTTCATTACATTCATTTCGTGCCTTGAATTGATCAATTGGTACATAACTCCATTGAAACCGTGTCTTATCATGTACGTTCATGTCATATACCTTGCTTTTATCGTGTCTAAAGTGTGTATCCATTGTTTTTAACTTGTTTTTGTCGCTGTTTCTCCATGTTGATCGATGTCACGTATTTAATTACTTATAATTTTTTATCGGTCAATACCATTAGGACGACCATGAAGTATTGTTAAGACTGTAGTCATTAAGTACCGATGATTCTGTGTCAATTTGTGTAGTAATGGTTATGCGTTTTATTTGGTCATGAGTTCTAATTATAAATGGGTGGGCGCTGGTGGATGAGCCACATAGCTATGAATCCCGTGTTTGTGGACGTCAAAGATTCAAAAGTGATGCAATGGCATAAGGCCAAAAGGGTACCTTAATAGAGACGAGAATTGTGGGCTCAAGCTTTGCGAGTCTTATATATGGCAGAGGAATAAGCAGCTAGCACATGGTGATGCAGGGGATCGAAGAAGAATGGACATGGGCAAGCATGACTGATTTATTACTCAAATTAATAGTCTCACCATATATGATTATAGTGATTTTTAAGAACAGACGTATTTTAATCTAATAAATAGTCAAGAATAATAAAACTTATTTTTTATTGCGAAATTTAGTACATTGATTAAGGAAAATAAAATTATCAATTTAAATCGATCATCTTTAAAAAAATAAAATAAAATTATCAATTTAAAAGGGAAGAATTGCTAGTATTTGTGGGTTAGCTTTTGTCAAGGCACACCTGGTCAGTCTCTTCATCAGTTGGATTTTGCCATCTGTTGACAGGTAGGGTATCATTTTTTTGTCTGCCTGTACTAATGGTTCATTTTCCTTTGGGACAAAAGTTGCAGGAAAAATCTGGAGGAGTATGTACCAGAAATTTCATGATCTGTAGTATGCCTTACCACAAGAATATATTGATTCTAGCTAGCAGCCCTCTACACACGCAGTCTTTGATTAAACTTCCAACTTTGCGATTCGCATATGCATAATTAAACTTCAAACTTTTTAAAAAAATATATTGTATTTTTGTAAGATAAAATGAAATTAAAATTATAGAACTAATATATATATATAAATGAAAAAAAAATTGTCAAAAAGATAAATGGAACTATATATTATCAAATAAAATTTAAGGAAGAGAAATTAGTTATTTTTTAGTTGCCGAAATGAACCAATTATGTTGTCGAGTAATTAAAACTAAATGAGCATGTTTTCATAATATTATTTTTTAAATCAAAAGGAGTAGAAGATTTTTATATATATATATATATATATATATTATTTTATAATTCAAATGACTGGTTAGAATACAGATTTTGCATACGCATATAATAGGAAAATTTATACCACGGTTCAAATTAAGATTTAAGAGTTACACTATGACTTTATATTTAAACATAAGAATGAAAAAACACATAATTAATGGCGTAGAATAATTTTAATTGTTGTACGAAGGAATGAAATATGGTCACTAATTGTATATATGCAGGAAAGAGAGAAGAATGAATTGAAAAGTTTTAATATGGGTATTCTTGTTTAAACCCATAGAATCTGTCATTTCACCCCGATTTAGTTTTTGAAAAACAGATTAAAAACTCAAACTAGTCAACCAAACGGCCCCAGTTGGAATACTTCACTTCACCCTGTTTTACTTCATTCTTCATTCACACTGTCGCTGTCTCCGGCCAGAAGGACATGAATCACGACAGCACTTACATACGTTCTACCAATGTAACTTAACTGGCGGTTAATGCACTTACCCTAGCTTGACCACTCTAAACGGAATCGCACGCTTCTTCCTAATTGTAATCGTTTCTCTGCATAATAAACTAATTTCCCTTTTATGTAATAGCATGTGTGATTTCTTCATCACCATTGAAGATGAATTGGTTGATAAATTGAAAACATTTCAACACTCTCAGCAATAATATGTCATTCGATTTCGTGTTCCCTTTGTTCTATATTCGAGCTCCGATGGATATTGTTCTCGAATCTTAACGACTTTATGCTATTAACAAATGGCTAGCTCCTCAACTACGCCATTTGTAATACCCCGTAATGTAATTAGTGTAAATAAACATATTGATGTGCGTGAAATAATGCAATTGTATACACCTAAGTGTAGGCGGTCAAATTATAATATAGACTTATGAAAGTCCGAGTGTCGAACCACAGGGAGGGAAACGAAAGTTTAAAACAAACTTTAGAATTATGAATTATTTTGTGAAAGTTTAAAACAAACTTTAGAATTATGAGATTACTCTTGTATTTAAGGAAAGCGAAGGCTTTGAGGGATCATTTGTTGTTTTATCATAACCATGTCTTATGAATCCAATTCGGCTCATTCGTTTACTTTAGTGTGGTTTTGATTTGCTTATCAAAAAGAGGCCTAGACGTTGGCGGTAAAAGATTTTGAGGAAATACAACTTATACAACTCCACTAGGCCACCAAATGAGGAAAGACAAACGTCACATTAAAAGAAGAAATAAGAAATTAGAAAGTTCTTAAATATAAGTACAAAGTGTATTTAAGTATTGTAGGTGACAAGGAAAAACAAAACCTTTACGTAAACTTAACCACAAAATGTGACCATATTTGAAATAAACCTCTAAAATTTTATATGAATAGCATAGCCATTCATTTACAATTGTGGTTATTGAATAATATATGCTCGCTTGAGGTGCTTTGTTTTTATATTAATGATCCATTTAGTACTCCTCATACATAGCATGGAGAGTCTAAGTATCATTGATATACTAAAATTATCTATTAATTATCAAAGAATTCCATATACTTGTTATAAGGAATATATCAAAGGAAATTTAAATGGAAGTTTTCTAATCTTTATGGTGTTTTAAACCATTAAAGATTGTGGAACATGTTCAATATTAGACAATCATATTTATTTGACAATACTAGGCATGAAGCTTAAAAGAATTAAAATTTAGACCATGTTATTTTTTACAACATGCTCAACCCCTAGTCCAAGCTGGGAGATTTACTCCTTTATAAATGTTAAGAACATGTTAAAGAATAAGTAATCTCAATGAAACACTTGTATAAATAGATATGAAATTAGTACATTACAAGTGTAGGAGAATAAAAGAAGAATAATAAAGTTTCTCTCTTTTTCTCTCCCAATTACAAGAAATTAATCTCTCCAATCTAAAGATTAGAAGTTAAAAACTAGAACTAGTAAATGCTTGACTCTTGATCTCTATTTATAGAAGTACAAAGGACGATGAAAGGCAAGTGGACAAGTTGTACAAAAGATCCCTTGGCAAGTGGGTCCAAGTTGGCAACTTGGACAAGTAACTTAAAAATATCTTCAAAGCTACATAACCGCCTTAGTAAGATTGATGTTACTAGTAAGATCGATCTTATTAGTAAGGCTTACTAAGGGAATTTCTTGTACTCGATTGCAGTTGAAACTAATATTGTTGACAAGGTGAGGGAGTAGGATCAATCTTACTAGTAACATCGATCTTACTAGTAACATCGATCTTACTCAAGGTCTGATTCTTCCTGAATTTTTGCAGTACTTTGGCAATGAAGAAATGGAAGCTAGTAAGATCGATCCCACTACTTCACAAAATTGACTGCCTTGATTTGCTTCTTTGAATACTTTGCTTCTTGACCCAAAATTCCTTTTTATCAACATGATCCTTGCTATTTCCATTTGTATCTTTTTAAAATCAAAAGTGGCTTGCAAAAGTATGTTAGTATGCTATTTTGTTATGAGTTGACAAGTTATAAATCAATGTTTAATTTAGTGTGTTTAGCTATATAAACTCAGTATAATGCTTATGTAAACACATTTACATAGTTATTACAATGCGCTTATCACATATATTAACCTTGATTAAGTGACATTTTTGAAGAATTTAGGAATCTTGATTAACCATGGACCAAATTGTAAACCTTCATAAGTTTAGTATGAACTAAAGTGTAAAATTTAAAAAGTTTAGGGTTAAAATAATAAAGTTATAAAACTTCAGGGTGAATTATCGTAATTAAACTAAAAGTTAGATTTTTTTGTTTTAAAACCACCAACCTAGCTAGCCTTGATTTAAAGGAAAGTTCTTTAATTTTCATATTTTTATTTTTGTAGCTGAGAGAGAGAAAAAAATAGTTATAAAGCTTTATTTGTAGAAATTGATCATTCAAACTCTGCCGAATAGTGTTGAGTCTTAAGGGAAAGTTGTTCTCTACGCGAGTGTATAAGAATTTCGGAGTTACACTAGTGGGGTTTGTATTATCATCTCAAATTTCATTCTTTGTGGCTAAATATTTTGAGGTATGGATTAGTTATAAGTTTTAAATTATTAAAATTCTAAATATTATTCAAATATATAATTTTGCATGTATAAGTTATTATAATTAATTAATTAATGGTTAGTGATAACCAAATACATGCATATAAAATTATAACACAGAGTTCTACACCTCAAGTGTTTATTGAATTGTTTAAAATTGATGGGTGATTAATCTTGTATCATATGGGATTAAACATGCATAATTATATATTAGTACTGAGATTCTTGGCATCATAAGCATGAATTATATTATTATTGTGTCAACTTGGCGGTATGGTTATATCAAAACTCTCTATATGATATTGTTCTGATATCAATCTCTTGCGGGAGCTTATATCTCTAATATATTTTCATTGGGAGTTTTCTATATTTATGATGATATATTTTTGGATATGGCACAATCTCGATTGAGTTTGTTGACCTTGAAGGTCTTAATCTTATTTTGATAATAACAATAAATCAATCATGTGTAATTTAACATGTTCTTGATATAAGATTATAGATTTCTTATTTGGAAAATCAAGAATAACATGATTGCTCAAAGGAAATTTGACAAGGATCATTCAATCAATATCCGATTAAGTCAACGAAGCATTGGACTAAAACCGATCTATCCGAATCAAGATCATTCTTCTACAAGCGTTGGACAAGACAAGAAGATCAATCTCATCACTCACAAGCTAGCAATGCATTTCATGAAGCATAAAATATCAAGGATTACATACTAAAGCTTCAAGGGAAAAGCTTCAAGTGAAGAATCAATTTGAAGAAACAAATCGAAGTATTCGAAGACTCACATATTCGGTAATTGAGTGTTTGCTTAGGATTAATGTAAAGTTTCTTAATTGATTGATTATATAGCTCAAATATGAACTTACATCATTGTTAGATTGATCAAAATCAGTTTGAATCAAAAAAAATTTTAAAACATCATTTTACAAAAACCGAGTTTCAAAATAAATTCATATTAATTTTAAATGATCATATTTTAAGCTCTAATAAAAATATGTATCTTAGAAACATATCTTTGAGGTTTAGAAAAATCATTAGAATTTTATTTGAAACTAAATTGTTAAATTGCAAAAATATTTTTATTTTACATTTAAAATTCGTTCAATTTTTGTCCAGTTTTGATCTAACGGTAAGATGGAGGCCTTCCAGACTCCGATCATTTTGAAATTTTTACAGTAGTTAGACAACATCTCCTGGCAATTTTGACTAAAATTTGAGTATGATCCAACGGTCAAATTGGGAGAAATTAACAAAACAAACTTGAATTTTTTTGTCAAAACTAGCTGTTGGAACTTTGACAAATGTGCAATTTTGACCCATTAATTAATTAATCCACTACAAACGGCTATATCTCTTTTGGGACTATATATTGGACCTCCTAGACACATTTTTATAAGCTTGAACACTTCTACAAATATATTTTTCATCTATCCAAAGTCAAGCTATTTTATTGATCATTCATATTCATTATTTGAGCTATCTATTTGATCAATCAAGCAAATTCTAGTGTGAGCTTCATATTGTATCTTATACACACTTAGATAGAGTTGTTAATTGGTGTGAGTCACCAAACAATTGTATTAGACAATTTATGAGAGGTAAATCTCATAAGATAGACAAGAAGGTAAATTCTTGTTGAGTGAAATTGTGAGAGGTAAATCTCATAGTTAGCAAGAGGGATTCTTGTGAGAATATTGTGGTCAAGCAATATTTGTAAAGAGTGTAGTGAGAAGAATTACACTTGTAAAGGTTTGATCTTCACCCGGAAGGAGATCGGTTTTAGTGGAAGTTCTCGAGGAACTAACCGAGCGCGGAG
Source organism: Lonicera japonica (assembly GCA_021464415.1). Taxonomy (NCBI): domain Eukaryota; kingdom Viridiplantae; phylum Streptophyta; class Magnoliopsida; order Dipsacales; family Caprifoliaceae; genus Lonicera; species Lonicera japonica. Next base: position 74,662,479 of record CM038463.1, read on the forward strand.
TAGGGGTTTTCAAGCCGAACCGTGTGGACAAAAAATCTTGACTTCAATTGGTTCAATCTTTCTTACTTCAATCTCTTTATTTATTTGTTATATTAATTGATTGAAGTTGCTTATATTATTGCTTATTCTTGGGATTGATTATTTAATTGATTGTTTTCTTGATAAACTTATTTAACTAAGTTGCTTTGCTTAAATATTTTAAAAACATTTTAATTCCGCATTAAGTTTTTAAAACTCTATTCACCCCCCCCTCTAGGGTATTTTCCGACCTACAGAGTTGCCAACGGTGATTGGCTGCTATCGTCGATATATTTATGGCCTCCCAACAGTGAAGGGAATTAAGTATGGCTAGTGTTTGCCAGTATGAAAATAGGTAAGGCTCGATGCCATTGAGTTAAAAATCCCTAAACCTCTATAGGACAGCAAATCGTTGGCTGTTTAGAGCCAGTGATGTAGAATCCGAAAATATAGACAACGGCAAGACACTAGTAGTTGTATTTCTATGATGTTAGTAGATGTGTGGTCCAATTATGTTGCTATATATTATGATATTCCCTGAGACGGTCAAGCCATGTTATGATGATCTTGATATTCATTCTCTTAGGGACGGTCAGACCCATTATTATTATTATTATTATTATATTATTATTATTATTATTATTATTATTATTATTATTATTATTATTATTATTATTCGGTTCGGTTTTAGTATCTCTTAGTGATGTGGTATAATGGTTGACACGATGGAAGTAACCTACATATGCATAAGCATGCACTGTTTTATAAGATTGTAGTTTTAAATTGAATTATTGGTTAAAGTATGATTTGTTATTAAACTGCAAATTATGTTTTATATGGCAAGCCACAGAAATTAAAGTATATACGTAGATTGATCTGATACAGATTTATTTTTGTTATACATTTATATGGCAAGCCACGACTAGCCTAAGTTACTTTAGATGTTTAGTCTCATGTTGATATGATTTTGTATATCTTTTGGATATATGTGTGTGTGTGTGTGTGTTATGCTTCCATTATATATTATCATCTCTATGAGTATTAAATCGGTTGATTGACATGTATTATATGATTTACCATTCATGATTTATTATTTATATTAAACCCATTTTAGCTAGTCTAAAGTGATTAGTGAGGCTCCAGGTCTTAATTACAAGTGTTATCTCATTAATTAAAGCAGGGGTGTTGCACCATTAATGACGCTCGAAATCAATCAATAATTAATACTTGATTTCATGTTCCCTATCATTTTCTCAGTAAATACAATTACAAGCTTTTGTGCATACACTTTGCTTCCATGAGGATTTTCCCCTTCTTATGTTTTGTTTTAGTTTTTGAATCAAGCAATTGGGTCTCTGATCCATTATTTGATCTAAACACTCCACTCACCACTCCTTCTTATATTGTGATTTGTATTCCTTTTGTGTGCATACCCAATTAATAAAATTACACTTAAATTAATGAAAATAGTGTGTATATATATATGCTGAGAGAAACAGGGGAGCAAAGGGACTGTCGGGTTGTAAGGAGTTTAGAGAAGGGGTTCACGCCTAGGCATGTCAACGGATCGGATTTGGATCGGATCAAGGTGAATCCAAATCCATACTTGACAAAGTTTTTAGATTAGATCCGAATCAGATCATGTAACGGATCATCAAAACATCAATCCATATCCAAATTTGTTCAAATCGGAGTCAAATCGAATTATATCCGATCCATTTAAAAATTTAATCATATAATAATTAGTTTGTAAATATATAAAAAATAATGAAATTAACATAAAATTTAAACTTAATAACAATCAAATTTATTATATTCTTGTAAAAAAAAACTTATTTAATACTTTTTGGGCTATATTTATTTTTTATGAGTGTATTAATAATAATGTAGTAAATATAAATATAATAAATTAAGCATAAATGTGTATCTTGAATCAGATCGGATTGTAAACGGATCAGATCGACATAAATCCATATTCGATTTTTTAATCAAAGGCCTAACGGGTTTGGATCGAATTTGAATATACAGATCATAAATCTCAATCCATATCCGATTAAGCGGATCGAATTTGGGTAAAAATTCGATCCATTGACAGGCTTATTCACGCCGGCTAGTCGTCGTCGAACTAACACACCGATCATCCACGGTTTACATACGTGTGATATGGGTTAAAAGTTTTTGTTAAGTACTTGTTTGGCATTTCTTATTAATATGGGGTGAGTTTATAGAATTTCTAAAAAAATTAGTGGGGTGAGAAGAAAATTTTGGTGAGTGCCTCCAAAAACTCCCTTTAATATTGAGGATTTCATGTAAACATTTATGTTATGTCGATATAAATATTTAATTGAGTGGATCAAATCAATTATGTATCGAGATATTTTTTTTTTTGACGCAAAGAAAGAGGAATTTATACCACTAAATCTTGAGCAATTACATCAGAAATAAACGAGGGGCACTCAGTAGTAAAAACTCTACGACCAGACACAGAACCCGACCCCCTAGCAATGCTATGGGCGACTGAGTTCGCTGACCGACGAATAAAGCGAACACAACACTGTCCCATGGCCTGACAAATGGCCTTACAATCATCAATGACAACTCCAAAACTAGAATAGTTTGTATCCATACTATTTAACGCATTCGCCACCAGCTGAGAATCCATCTCAATAATTATGTATCGAGATATTATTCAATGTGTTTCAAATTTGTATTTTAATTATTTTTTGACTATTCCAAATTAATAGTCTTATTTCTACTATTAAAGATATTATTCCTTTGTTTTATTTATTTTTTTATTTTAATCTAATTTTTGGGCTATCTTGAATTGATAGCTTTGTTTCCTTTTTAAAATATCACCAAATTTACAATATATGGAATATATATTTAATGAAAAAAGGCGTTTGAAATATAGTATACAAAATTTATAAGTAATTATTTTAAAAATAGCAAGGTAAATAAGTAGTGGCCAATAAATGTGAAAAATTATTTTAAATAAAAATTATCAAATAATAAAAAAAGAATTAAGGAATAAAAATGAGGAATTAATGCCACATGGTACAATCTTATTAATGTTGCCGACTTTACTTTTTATATTACATTATATAACAAGTATTATTAAAGTCACACGTAATTCATTTCATTTCAGCTTTGGCCTTTTTTATCGAAGCCAAGGTTAAAGAAGCACTTTGCTTGTTACCAAACAGGGGCTTTGCTTTTTCAAAAAAAAAAAAAAACACTTCAAACAAATTTTCACTTTCTTCTCTTTACAAAAATTAGCTCTCAATATCTCTCTCCTCCTCTCACTCCCCTGCGCCGTAGCTTTCCTCCTCTCTTTATTATCACTGCATCTCCCTCTCTCTCATCGGACGCGCTGCATCTCTCTCTCTCTCTCCTTGATATTCTCTTTTTAAGTAAGTTTTCGTCTTCTCTATCTAAGTAAGGGGAGTGTGGCACTTAGATAGAGAAGACGAAAAGTTACTTGAAACGAGAATATCAAAGTGAGAGAGAGAGAGAGCTACCGCGCGTTCGATGAGAGAGAGGGAGATGCAACGGCAATGGAGGAGAGGAAGCTACGGTGCAAGGGAGTGAGAGGAAGAGAGAGATACTAAGAGCTAATTTTCGTAAAGAGGAAAAAGTGAAAATTTGTCCAAGTGTGTTTTTTTTCTGAAAGCAAAGCCCATGTTTGGTAACAAGCAAAGCTGCTTGTTACTTGAATCCATTGACCTTAGAAAATGTGATCCGTAAGATTCCGTCCGCATACGAAATGTATAGATAAATTATATATGTATAGATCTTAATTACATGTACATGTGTAATGGGGTGACACGGACATCGGATAGATCACCGCCGTTCCGTACAAAGCGAACCAATACATTTGTCTGCAATGATTTAGATTTAGTAATGCTATATGGAGAAAAGATATTCGTAGAGAGAAAATATTTCATAAAAGATATTTAATTTGTCAGTAATTCCAAACTAACTATGAATATTTTATTAAAATTAATAAGTGACATGTCAATTTATAAAACAATACAGGGGTGAAAATTAATACGGTAAAAACCAAAATCAATTCTAATTTTAAAAATTAGTTTTAATTTTACATATTTAAACACATAAAATATTAATTTTCTTTTGGTTAGTATTTTAGCTCAGTATTTCAATTTTTGAACTTGTCTATACATCACATTTGGATCAGTAGGTTTTCATAGTTACGGCTACTGCGCATACAAATTATATATAAAGATGTGAAATAATATAATTATATTTTTTGTATTGAGAAAAAACATGTTAAAAATAAAATTAATTATATACACTGAAAAACCGAATGATACTGAAAACAAAAATATAAAAAAATAAAATTCAAAAAACTCCAAAAAAACTGCATTGTATGATTTTGATTTCGAATTTTGAAAAATTGATTCAAATTACCAAATATTACAATTTTGATATAAGTCTATCACCGAGTTAAACCGATTGATTCCTGCCCCTAAAATAACATTCGTAGGATTATTGCTTTTCTACCATCACTAGTTGATAGTTATTTTATAGGTTGTTATTAATGACACCTAAAAAAACTTCTTCACCACCATATTTATTATTTTCTAAATAAAATCATTAAAATGCGCACATGACTTTGAGAAATTTAATAATATTATGTGTGCTTAATGTTAATTATTTTATTGAATACTGTTGAACACACAAATAAATCTCATATTACATATAATACGTTAGATTAGTTAAGAAGGTGAATTGACTAGAAAATAATCAAAACAATTTAATTTAATTGTTTACGAATCTAGTGACCAATATATTGTCTTATGAACCAAACAATTTTTTTTCCTTTTTCCATTGCGTGCATATACAGCTTTCGCATTGTTTCACAGTAGTTGAGATTCCTAGTCAAACCGCCCCCCTTCCTTGTGCCCTACATATTACAAACTACGTGTCACCGACTCCATAACCAATTTACTTCTCGTTCTACAATTTTTATATACTATATTACATTATTATTATTACCTGTTTTTTTTTCCCTTCTTATTAAAAGATCGCATAGACAGACACGTACAATTAATTATTCAAACATATGTAAAAGCCTCCCAGATCTCACCATTTCCTTCGCCACCTTTCTCTCTCTACCATTAGCCCTCTCCTCATTATTCCCATTCCATTTCTCTCTCTAGAATTTTTCTCCCCCTCCTCAATCCCCCATCCCAGAAAAACCACCACCACCAACCAAAACAAGCTCGCACGAATATAATGGCGCCTGGTCTCTGCGCCTGCTTCGGCAGACGCTCCTCCTCGAAGGACTCCGCGAGCCAGGCCGCCATCGCGAATGTGGCGGCGGAGGAGCGGGCCGGGGAAGGAGCCGTGGTGGTGGAGCTTTTCTCATCCCAGGGCTGCACCACCTCCCCCGAGGCGGAGCTCTTCCTCTCCAGGCTGGGGAGGGGTGACTTTAAACTGGAAGTGCCGGTGATCTTGCTGGCATTCCATGTGGACATATGGGATTACACGGGTTGGAAAGACCCGTTTGGGTCCAGCCAATGGACGGTCAGGCAAAAGGCCTACGTGGAGGCCCTTCAACTTGATACTATGTTTACCCCCCAAGTTGTTGTCCAGGGTCAGGCCCAGTGCATTGGCACTGATCAGGAGGCTGTGCTCTCCTGCATCGCGGCTGCACCTCGAGTCCCTGCTCCCTCATTCCAGGTTAGAATTTAAGTTCATGATTACATTACATTTGTTCGTTCTAGCTTTCCAAAACTTAAAATTATGATCATACAATACATACGCAAATGTTTTTTATTTTCTCGTTTGTTTTGGTGAATATTACTGTCGATAACATAGGGACATTTAGATCCGTTATGTGAAGTATAAACTACAAATTAACTAATTAATTATGCTGTCAAAAGGAAGAAATCAAAACAGGAAATATGGTTTTCAATTCTTTGCGTAGGGAATAATAATTTAATAATCAATGAGATTGTTAAGTTGGTTCTTTCTAGTTGATCCGTCTTGCTTCATTGGCCCACCTTATGGACCAAATTGAAAGAGTGAGACGAAAGAGATGTATTGGGAAATGCACAATTTATGTTAATATACTATAAGCCATTAGCCTACATGATTGGTATGAAATGCGTTTGCACTCCTTCAAATATGAATTTTTGGAGCGTGTGGGTTTGTCCCCAAGTTCAAGCGTCTCTAGGTGCAAATGCAGCATTTATCCCCCTCTGGAATTCACATTCGACCAATACTCGAGCAACACAAAATAGGGAATAGAATACGTCACTGCAGAATTAATATTCATAAATAAAAAGAACTATCAACTATCTTTTCCTGTTATTGTTCGGATTTTAATTTAATGCCTCGAAGTAAATGGGATGTTAATTTGCGAGTTGACAACTAACACAAAAATACTATGAAATTCGACAGGCAACATTTGAAAGGGCAGGAACAGAGTCCTTGAAAGTCACTCTAACAGGAGCTCTAAGGACAAAGGTGGACAGTGCCAATATAATGGTGGCTCTGTACGAGAGTGGCCTGGTGACAGACTGTGAGAATGGGGAGAACAAAGGGCGTAAACTGGCCAACGATTACGTGGTGAGGAGGCTCGAAAAGCTCTGCACTGTCAAAGACATACCTTCCAAGAAGACAGTAACAGAGACCCTCAATTTCTCTCTGTGGGAAGGTTTCAAAAGCAGCAAGTGTGGGATTGCTATGTTTGTGCAAAATGAATCTCATCATATCTTGGGTACGCAGAACTTTCGGTTGCCTGATAAGCTATGATTCTTGTCAAAGGGATTGTTATATGGAAATATTACAATGGGGCTACAGTTTTGAACTGTTATTTGGATAGCTTGTATTGTTTTCTAATGATCACATTTGGGATTAGCTTTCCAGCTTTTTTCATGTATAGTATTGTGTGTTTGGTGCTTAGGTTAAAGAGTTCTCATATATTTCCTTTTACTTTTCTAAAAGTTCTTTTTGTTTCTTTGGTTTCTTGGTTCAGAGCTTTAGAGCTATCGAGTGGTCTGAGATTTCTTCTGGGGTTCTCGAATTTCGTTTCTGCTGTTATATATTATCTAATTGAGGTTGGTCTGTTGTTTCAATATTTTAGTAACTAAACTATTCTTGCCTAATCCTTTAACGAAGAGTTCTGTGTCTACATAACTCTGCAATCAATCGAACCCCAAAGAGTAAGGCACTTTTGATAATACACCTTCATTCTCCAATTCAATTTTATTCCACTTCACATATATACACCTATAAAGCCAGTGGTAATCCAACTACAGTTCAAGATGAAATTTGTTCAATTTGATACCAACACATATGAATGACAAGGGGATGATAATCCTGAAGCCCCACCCCTCGCTGGCAGACAACAAGAACAACTAACAATTATTTTCAGTGGAAAAAATAAACACTATCTACAAGTTATAGCCCAAAAGAGAGGTTTGTCAACATGCGATTAATCTCACAAACAGTGATATACAAAAATCACATAACTTTTCTCCTAGTCAGCATTCCCTCCCTCCCTCCCTCCCTCCATCCGCAAGAAAAACCAAGACATAATGTAGTGGGATCTGAACCGATATTTCCATTATATGGAAAGGCAAGCACTTACTACAGAAGCAAAATGATCTTTACACCGAGTCTACAGCTTCAACTTGCTGCCGAGCAAGATATTTCTCCCTTCGTTCTTTCTACAAAAAGAGAAATAAAGGATAATTAGAAGTAAGTGGAGAAAATTCAGAAGGAACATAATTATATTATTATTATGTATGTGGTACATACCCATTCATCTATGACAAGGCCTTCCCCTACAACACGTGGACCTGTATCGACTGGAGGTTTTTTGCGTGATTCTACCGCAGCCTCGGCTTCAGCCAACTGGCGCTTTAGTTTTTCCAGTGCCTAAAACATTGTTCATTAATAGATTGCCAACATCATGACAGGAATCACTACGAAAACAACAACAGCAGATAACTAAAACTATTGGGGTTTCAACTTACAGGACTAGGGCGCTCAGCATTCAAGAAAACAACACGCAGTATTCGCTCCACGACAACTTGATCCTTCTGCTCTTCAAACTGTATGAATAGGAGATAACAGATATCATTACCTTTAACTTCCTTTAGCCACCATTCGATCATAATGTTAAAAAGCTATTAACAGCATACATATAAGTTGGCTATCTACCACATTAAAGGATGGCGCAACGCTGTTTCATAAAGAGGAAAGTAAAACATTTACCACCCAAACATATAAGAAAAAGAATTAATGTGACTTTCAAATTTTAATCATCAGCAAAAGGGATCCCAAAAATACCTTTACTCATAACATGTTACTTATAGTATGTTTAATTTGGGATCGGATGAAGATTAATTAAATATTACTCCCTCCATCTCAAATTAAGAGTCCTTTCCTCTTGGGGCATCTCAAATTAAGAGTCCCATTCTTTGGGGCATAAGAAATTTACTATAGCAAGTAAAATTCTTCACCATTGATTATGTTATAATTCATGTTTTTCTTAAGAAGTACCAAAATCAAAGTTAAGACTCTGAGACTGGAGGAGTGTTTTATTCGTCAACCCTTTGCTACAGATAAGTATACCTCTACACTTAATGGACAAGTCTAAGTACTTAAATAATGTGTGTGGATATTTGAAAGACCACAAAGATCACCAGGCATCACCTTATTAGTCTGAACTACCAATGTGTCACCTAGAAGCTTTGACTAAATTGATTGCCATAGTGATGAAAAATCTAGTTCCATTGTATCATTCATATATATAAATGAAAACTACAGTTCCTTGAGACAATTCCATCAGTCATATGAAATTACACTATTAGGATTTGTATTCGAAATTAGAGGTGGAACATTTCAACCACGTGACACCCAATAAAAGGAATAAATATCTTGTGCATCTTGCTCCTAAATTTCCATTCAGTTATATAATTGTTCTACATCTAGGTTAATGTAAATAGAGCCAAAATCTAACTGATCTTAGAAGTGATGTAACAAATCAAACCATAATACTGTGCACAATTTACATGTCAGTCTAATCACATATGGTAGCGATTTTAATGTATAGCTAAGCTAATGTACAGGCCCCTAATAAATATGATATTCAGCCATTTCCACCAAAATAAAAGAAAAATCATAGCAATAGAAACCATTAACTCACCAACTCAGGTACATAGTCAATTCCTGCCTTCACCTTCAGACTCATGATTTTGAACTTAACCTTGCTTTTCTGATCTAATTGTTTCTCATTGTTGTCCGGAAGCTCCACAAACTTGAATACTGCCAGGCAGATTCATAATTAAAGGAGGTAGTTAGATATGAAATTCACAAACAAATTGATAATAAATCAAAACCACCCAAAAGATCAACCATATCCAATTCTAGAGTCCCCAATAAAGCAGGAAGTCATAATTGTATACATATAAAAGAATAAGCAGGGGATTATTACCAGTAGCAATGATGCTTTCACCAGGAGAAAGGATACCCCCAGGAGGTCGCATATAACAGCTCTTTGGTGCAGTAGTTTGAAACTAGAATACAATGAACAAAAGCAGAAAAATTCAGTGAACCGCTGGTGTAGTTCATGTAACTCATTAAATAAGGAAACATAGCATTTTGATAAAAAAATGCACAGTTGATCAACAAAGCATCCTCATATTCAAGGATTGAAATAGAAAGGGGAAAAAATAACACTAAACCAAAACTCTGAAAATAGCATCAGTGCTCACAGGTGATTAAGTTAAATGCCACAAATAAATGTAAGTGGATCTGCACCTCCTATTGCTAGGGTTACAGACCCTAGCAGCAAGACAGGATCCTTAAATGCCATCCATGGATCTAAATCACTGGATTTCACAAGTATTACTGTCTAGTTATCCCTGTGATTTCAGTAGCAAGTAGTTTGAAGATATTCTAGGGACTACGAGGTTTTCAGTCTGAATCGGAAATCCCTTTTATAGAACTCCCTGTTCTGTCAAAGGTGCCCCTGCTATCCTTTTTATAGAATGAAGAAATTTAATCTCCTTAAGAAGGGTTGTGTGTTCTGGGTAGAAATCCAATAAAAAGGGAATGTTGTGGGCCATGGGTGGTGAGGCGTAACATGTACAGTAACCGAGTAATCTCAAGCATCCCAAACAACCAAGGATTGATTAAGGGTGAGAACACAAGTAACTCGGGTAGAAAGAGAAAGCAACACCACTGTTAATGCTAAGAAATGGAGAGAGATGAGTTAAGGTTGATAGTTTTAGCTCGAGGTTGATTAGAGTGGTGTAGAACTCATTTAATTTAGGAACCACCTGAGCTGGTATGCGATTTCCGGTATCAATTACTGAGAAGTAGAACCGAAATGGTCTGTCCAATGATTGACAGAATGACTGGAGTCTCCTATAAGTGAGTATGAAGTGCATAATGCATTGTAATTGCCTATGAAAGATGATGGCATAAGATGTCAATCAATAACCAATATATGCCTCGGCTTAAGAACAAGTAGAGTCCTGATTTCCTCAGGCAAGAGAAGTGTCTACTGGTCATAATTCATAACAAGGCTTGCTGCTCTGATAATCATGACGTGCAGTCTCTTGCTTCTTTTGAGGTCTTATTCAGGCATGCTCCACTGCCAGGGTCCCTTTCCATTAGTCCCACTCACTTGGAATACTCGTAACCTACTGCTTGATATTCAATTTATTTTTGAAACATCTAATATGAAGGTTGGGACAAGATTGCTTACTCAATCATTTAACCATTGCCATATATTATTGGTTTACTTCATGAGAAGAGCTTCCATTATTGTTAAGGGAACAATGGTGATTATGAAAACTTCCTATAGTAATTTTCAGAAGATATCCTTACTTAAAGGCTAAGACGAAGTCTTGAATAGCAACCATTTTGCAACTACTATTGATCTTCAGTTTCATTTTTATGCAAAAGGTAATAAATGTAACACCTTATGTTCCAGCCTTAAGACTAGTATATCATGCCAAAGCTCCCTAGCCGTTTCTGTCTATTATACCTTGTGTCTCTATATGGGTCTACAACTCTACAGCCATGGTTGTCCTTACAGCGAACAACCTGTATTTGGGACAAGACAACGAGTTTGTCCCAACATTAACTATCAGCTCTTACACTACCATGTATGCCTATATCACTATCAAAGTAGAATTTCAAAAGACAGGCCAACACCATGCTGATATGCCTAGCAATTTAATAAACTATATTTACGTAAAAGTTTCAAAAAAAAATTTAAACAACACCAAGGAACTTGGTTGCATAAATTGAGGAAGACGTTCTTTTACAGCATTAAAAAAATTTAAAATACGAAAACACATCAAGCACAAGACAAATGTCTCTAGCGAAAAGAAATATAATCGATATTTAAAATTTTAAAATCCTTTTAATGTTTTGGCATTGAAAAAAGCTAACAGAACAAAGAACTGCAGGAATCGCAGGCGAAAGTAACATTCGATAATCATTGAAGCTAAGCGATATTTTTTAACAATAAAAAATTAAAAAGAGCCAAAAACATTTTAATAGGTGCAATAAAAAAATATTTACCTTGAACGCAACATGAGACCTGCTCGTGTTCTTAATCCTAACAGCACTTTTCACCTGTTTCCCCGTTTCATCTTCAATACACAAACACAAAACAATCAATCAATCAAGCAGCACAGCAATAGGAAAATCTCACAAGAAATAGAAAGAAGTAAAACACCTCACTAAACAAAATTCATTCATTATTTTTGACAGCAAGCATGATCAAATTCTAAAAGAAAACACAAACGGCAACGCACAGGGGAAGTAGAGGTTATTAGCTGGATCGAGGCGCAGTCTACGCCTTGACGGTAGGAGCGATCTCGCCACTGAGCTAACAGTATTAGTAGGGCGAACATTCGATCCGACGCCGTTCTGGTTACTCTGGTTCTGTGTATGAAGATTCTGCGTTGAGGAAGAAGACGAAGAAGCCGTTCCGGATTGCCAGAGCGGACACAACCTCCACAGCTTCACGTCGGAGTTAGACCTCTGTCCGTCGGTGACCGCCATCTTCTCACTCAAATTACACTTGTCTCTGTTTTAGTCCATAAATCAAACGGAATTCCGAATTCTGTCTGAAGTTATAAATAGACTCTCTCTATTATTTCTTTCACTCGTTATTGCGGTAGTTACAGAGGGTGGGAGGGGGGAGCCAAGTGCACAGTAAAATTGCGAGTAAGTAAGCACGGACGTCAAAAGATAAATTAATTTATAATTGACTAAGAGCATTGACGCCCGAGGATAGGCCTGACCTGTTAATGTTATTCGAAAATTCGCTTTCTATCATTTGTACCTCCGAATCAGTGGGCATCTGTTGTTACTGTTAGGAGCTATCTATCTATCTATCGTGAGAATTAGTGCGGTAAGTTTGTTTGCGGAATCAATTGTACAGTACGATTGGGTTTGGGGTATAAAATGAGGAAAGTGATTTGCACGCGCGAGTGGTAGGAGTGAGGGCTTTAATCAATAATGATGTGATGAGGAGGTGGATTAGGAAGAGTTAATTAATTGGTGCGCGGGGCCATTTACATTTGCCTGCTAAAGTTTGTTGGAATAGGTTTGTCGGGTGGTTGGAATTAATTAGGTTGTAAATGAAATGAGATTCAGACTCCAGGTCCAGGTCCAGGTCCAGGTCTCCCTATACATGTTATTATTACCTTCCTTTATTGGTGAAACTGAATGCCAAATAGTTAGTTAAACCGTGCTTTGTTGGTGACTCAATTAATTTTCAATCTTACTACACATCCTGTGTTTCCGACTCTTCTACGTGTAAATAAAAAAGGTAACGAACTCTTCTGTGTATTTATGAGATTTGTTTTCAGATAATTTTAAATATACCTACTAAGTCACACTTCTCACTTTAATTTGAGAAAACTTTATATTTATTTTACTAAATTTTATAAAAACTTTCAACTCACTCCCCCTTAGTGGGGTGAGTTTATTGAAATATGTATGACTTCATATGGAGAATATTTAGTGATAAAAAATTTTGTTGGTAATTAAAATATTTACAAAAATTATTTAATGGCAAGATAATTCATAAATTTTGTGGACGAAACATATTATGATACTTAAATGTTCATGTGCAAGGAATTAATATTACGACATAATTTCTATTAATACAGAACCACAATAATAATTGTCAAAATAATTTGATGGACGAATTATTCAATGCAAAAAGTTCACAACCCAGTTAAAAAAAATAGTTTAACATGAAGAAGGATTATTCAATTTTTTTTCCTATTACAATAAACTTAGAATTGCGTATAATAATTTGTAAAATACATGTTGAGAATAACAAAAAAAATTACACTAAAAGTTTGTATTTGATTTAAAATTTTGGAATCTTGATTCTTGTATATTTTCATTAATAAAAAGTAAGAAAATTAACGAAGAGAAGAAAATGAGTGAAGAAAAATTGAATAAAAAGGAAAAGGAAAAAAAATAGAACCAACATTAGATAGAGGTGTAAAAGTGATGGGTGAGTTTACAAGTTGAGTTTAAGGTTAAATTGCTAAAATTTAAATTTTAGGTGGGGTAAAAGATTAATTCAAGGGGTGCATTTAAAAGCACCCTTGTTTTCTCACTCCCACGTACCTGAATTTTTAAAAATTGATTAAGAAAATCTGATTTTACTCCAAACAAGTCCTCACTGCTTTGTTGGTAAAAAAATAAATGTTTATCTTTGGCAATCAGTAAGGCATTTTTTGGCCAATAGTAGAGAGACCCGGATCAAGAATGAATAGATACGAGTTCATAAAATCAATAAAACCCATAGGCACCGAAGCTATTTTGATTTTATGTTGAATTGTAATTAAGATTTTGAATTCTCTTATTTGTAATAATTATATATTTGTATGTATGTATGTATGTTTATGGATGGAAGATGGATTATTTGCTCTCTCTAAAAGCAAAGAGAGAATAACACAGGTGGATATTTTCGTTCTTTCATCTTTAATCTTATTGCAAAACCAAACGTTATATTTACTTTAATTTGATTTTAGACGGTATAAATTATAGAAGTAATTAGTGGAGAAAAGAGATTTGTGATCAAGATGAACAGCGTAATTTCTTTAGCGTCGTTATTCTGAGTCTGCGAATTGAACAAATAATGGGGAATGAAAATATTTTAAGGCTTTGTTTGACTTTTAAAAATAACTAGAGTGAGTTGAATGAAATTCAAAATTTTCGGTGGAGTAAGTTTCAAGCTTCCCATAATTGAGGTGAAAAGAATAATTTGTTGGATGCATACAAATATATTAGGAAATTTAATTGTTAAACAACAGATTATTATGTCAAATATCCGGTTAAAATTAATCATTACTTTATGTAATAGTATAGATATTTAAATTATTATAATTTGCGTCAAAAGCTGTATTAATTGTTTATTTAACTTCAATCACATAATTTTCTATCATTTTGTAGATTTTAAGGTTTGAAAGGATTGTTCATTGTTGAATAGATACGTAAGATCAATCTTTGTTACTAAAGTATTTTTTACTATTAAAATAGTTTTGACTAATGCGACATCGATCACTGTGAAGTTTAAATGTTATTACTTGATGGCGCGAATTTATGATTCAGTCTACACTGCCAATTTCGAGCTGACACGTGGCCGTCCACGTCAGCTACCGAATTCGTTTTTGGGCAAGGAGCTCGGAGGAGACATATGATGACCTTGTAAAAGAAATGGATCCCTTAGGAGGTCTGGATGTTCGCTTAAGCATCAACTGTGAACGACGTGTTGCTAAACGCTAGCCCTGGAGCCCCTTCGTCGAGCTCCAAGATTTTATCTCTCTTTCCTCGCCCAACCACTCTGCCAGAGTAGTTGGCCAGGACATGGGCGACTGTCACCTGCTCTGCAAAGCGCGCAGAGTTTCCTTTACCTTTATTAAATGCACGACAACGGCATTTAATGCACCGAAATTCATGGAGAAGCAAGATCAGAGTTGGTACTGATAGCAGCCTGGCTCTATACCTACTCAGGGAGCTCTGGCCGCACATCTCCTTCAGTCATATATATACGAGAAGCATTTACTTCTCCCACCAACCAAGAAAGAGGGGTGTTCTTCAATCAAGAAGATTAGAGAAGGAATATATCCCCCACAAATTATCACAGAGTAATATAGGCAAGGATAGACATTCAGTTCCCGAGTTCCTCTGGGCAGGAAACTAAACTAGTGTTAGCTTAGCTCCCCAATTCTACTGTAATACTAAGAAAATAGAGTGATTAGAGAGATCTTTGCAAGTCTATACATTTGTGAATCTATTATTAATACAAGGCAACCCGAGTCCCGAGCTCAATTCTATAGGAGAGGATTAACCCGTATCTTCATACGATGCTAACCTCCTCTATAAATCATTGACTCTCTCAAATTTAGCATTTTCTTTTTATTGCTCTAATCATTTGTTATAATCAATTGACTACGTGGCGCTGGAAACAATCTTCTAGTTTTTAGCACCAACAGTTTGGCGCCGTCTGTGGGAAAGACAGTTTTTTAACCAAAGTCACATACCTCTCCTGAAACTGTGTAACCACCCGAGAACTTTATTATGTCTTCAAGACAAACTCAACCAGACCTTATACTGGCTTTACAAGAACAGCAATCTGCCCTTCAGATCCGAATCGACAGGCACTTGGCCCAAAGGCAAAGCCCCCCAAGTTAGCATGAGGAGCAGGTCGTCTTCAGCCTCTGTGTCTGCTAACGTTCGCCCAATCCCTCCACGAATCCCAGTCAAAGAAAGATTGGGGGGCCGTGGTAGAGGATTAGAGGGGAACCGCGGCAAACCTGGTGAGCTCGAGTCCCTCCACTCCAGCTCTAATTGGGAGGCCTTGTATGAAAAAGTTCCAACCTCCCCCCCCCCCCCCACCAGCAAGGATCTGCTGATTAATGTGGTTCGTGAAAGACGCCCGGATGAGTTCTCGCGACATCGGAGCCCGAGTGCAGAACTACCTCCCTTCCCGTCGGATAGAAGGCCGGGGCATGAGATGGAAGTTAGACCTAGGGGGTCCGTTTTTTATAGAATCTCTCATAAAGAATCGGTCGAAGAGGTCGAGAAGAAACTTATGACTAAGATGGAGGCCCAAATGGCGAAAATGATTAAGACTGTGGGTTACATGGCGGGGAGCTCGGCGACAGCTCTAGTAAAGGACGCCAAATCTCTATTCACGGATCACATTCAGAATTGCTCCGTCCCGAAGAAGTTTAGTCTTCCGACGCTGGAGTCATACGATGGAACCACTGACCCTGTGGACCACTGGCAGCAGTACAAAAACATGATGGGACTCCAGAATATCCCGGATGGTGTGGTATACAGGGCCTTTGTCACCACTTTGAAGGGAGCAGCTAGAACGTAGTGCAACAGTCTACTACCAGGGTCGATCTCGAGCTCACAAGAGCTCGGCACCAAGTTCATCTCACATTTTATGGGAACCAAATGGCAGTCCAAGACCTTCATTCATCTATTCACCATAAAACAGGGACCTATTGAAAGCCTGAAAAAATATGCCCGCCATTTTAACCAAGAGAGCCTCACAGTCACAGGTCTAAATGACGGGGTGGCAGTGGCGGCCTTCATGGAGGGGGTGACCTCCCCGTACTGCCTTATGACACTGGCAAGAATGGCACCAAAGACAATGTTCGAGCTCCTAGATGAGGATAATAAACAAGTCGGGGTTGAGAAAACTTTGAAGAGGAGGAACCTGACGGGTTTGTCAGCCCTATTATCCTCTTTCAAGCGCTAAAAGGGGCACAACCCTCCCACAGCCAGGAGGAAGAAGGTAAGAGGCATAAGAAAGAAACAGACAGAATCGAACCAAAGGACGACAGGGCATGCCAACAGTTCACTCCTCTGACAGCTCCGTTGGGGGAAGTTTATGCCCAGTTAGACCCAGGGCTAATCCCGAAAACTCAAAAGATGAAAACACCTGAGAAAAAATAAGACACCACTAAGTACTGCCGATACCAGAAGGACCACGACCACGAGACCAATAATTATTGGAAGTTGAAGGGAGAAATTGAGAAACTCATTCAGAGAGGGCAGCTCAAGTAATATGTGGACAAAAAACGGATAGGGCTCCTCCCGATACCAAAAGAAAGGCCCCAGAAAAGCCTACGTTAGATAGGTCAAAACCTCGAGCTCGGAGGCAGAATGCCTTAGCTTCAGACCCACCAAAATTATGAAGTATAACGTCAAGGAGCTCGTGTTCAGCGACGAAGACATGAATGGAGTAGCTTTTTTCCACAACGACCCTCTGGTGGTGACAGCAACGATGGGCAACTACAACGTCCATAGAATCCTCATTGACACGGGGGCCACTTCCAATCTCATGTACTACAGCGCCTTTAAGGCCATGGGCCTTACCACAGAGCACCTGACTCCATCTTTGGTCACCTTGGTGGGTTTCTTAGGAGAAAAAACTAAATCTCTGGGAACAGTTAAGCTCGCTATAACCCTGGGAACAGATCCCAAGAAGATCACCATAATTGTCGAATTTTTGGTACTGGATATAGCTCCCCGTTATAATGCCATCCTCGATAGGGGAATGCTCAATGAAATCAGGGCTGCCATCCCAACCTACAGTCTGACCATAAGATTCCCAACCCCCCATGGAGTCGGCGAGTGCAAGGAAAATCAGGTCGAAACTCGTAACTTCCAATTCGGGACACTGAAAGAAGTCGGGACCTCAAACATCATGGTAGGCGAAGTAGAAGCCGATGCTGGAAGAGGGCCGTCAAGGGTGGGAGAGCCCAGCGATACGAAAAAATGGGAGATCGACACCCTATATCCCAGAGACGAAGAGAAAAAGCTCCGAGGCAAACCAGTGGAAGACCTAAAAGATTTTGCCTTGGACCCCTCCCAACCCAACAGGCTCCTAAAGATCAGTGATCAACTCGACACAAAAGTTTGAGAAAAGCTCTGTCAATGCCTACAAGCTAATGCAGACGTCTTCGCATGGTCCCACGATGATATGAGGGGACTAAACCCAGAGGTTATGGTACACCGGCTAAACGCCGACCCCACTTTCTCACTCTTAAGGCAGAAGAAAAGAAGCTTCGCAGCAGAAAGAAATTCGGCTGCCAAAGAAGAAGTTCAAAAACTCCTCCGAGCTGGCTACATTCGGGAAGTGTATTACCCGAAGTGGCTCTCCAATATAGTGCTCATCAAAAAGCATAGTGGCAAATAGAGGATGTGCATGGATTTCAAAGACCTCAACAAAGTATGCCCGAAGGACAGCTTCCCATTGCACAAGATCGACTAACTCGTAGACGCTACTACAGGCCATGAGATGTTAAGTTTCATGGATG
Source organism: Lonicera japonica (assembly GCA_021464415.1). Classification (NCBI taxonomy): domain Eukaryota; kingdom Viridiplantae; phylum Streptophyta; class Magnoliopsida; order Dipsacales; family Caprifoliaceae; genus Lonicera; species Lonicera japonica. Next base: position 74,680,853 of record CM038463.1, read on the forward strand.
CGTACTTTAGTTACAATCAGGTCAGGATGGCTCCAGAAGATGAAGAGAAGACCTCATTCACCATCAACGAGGGCGCGTACTACTACAAAGCCATGCCTTTTGGCCTAAGGAATGCAAGCGCTACTTACCAAAAGGTGATGAATGTGTTGTTTAAGGACCAGATAGGCCGAAATATGGAGGTTTATGTCGACGATATGTTAGTCAAGAGCCTTAAGGCCGCGAACCATGTGACCGATCTCAACGAAGCTTTCACCATACTCAGGCAAAACGGCATGTCTCTTAACTCGGCCAAGTATGCCTTTGGGGTTAAAGGGGGAATTCTTGGGTTTCGTAGTCACCCAAAGAGGGATTGAAGTTAACCCGGAAAAGATACGAGCCTTTATTGACATAAAGTTCCCGTCAAATCAAAAGAGGTCCAAAGTCTTGCCGGGAGAGTGGCCGCTTTTAACAGATTTATCTCTAGAGTAACAGACAAGTACCATCATTTTTCAAAACGCTACAGAAGGCATTCAAATGGACCTAAAAATGCGAGCTAGCTTTCCAACAGCTCAAACAGTATCTCGGAGCTCCTCCCCTCCTGACCTCACCAAGGGAGGAGGAAATCCTGAGCTTATATCTGACAGTATCACGAACAGCGGTCAGTTCAGCGCTGATGAGGAACGAGGACGAAGCTCAATTACTAGTGTACTATACCAGTAGAGCCCTGCACGCTGTCGAATTAAATTATCCCAGGCTAGAGAAATTGGCATATGCTCTACTTATCACGTCTCAAAAATTAAGACTATATTTTCAGGCCCACACCATAGATGTGCTCACAGACCAGCCGCTATGAAGAGTCCTCAACAAGCCAAAGCAATCAGGTCGACTGGCCATATGGGCTATTGAGCTCGAGCAATTCGTGATTAATTACCGTCCTCGGACCTCAATTAAGGGCCAAGCTGTCGTCAATTTCATAGCATAATTACTTACGCTGAAACCTAATTGAAGAGCAACCAAAATTACTGTCGCTTGCGGACCCGAACACTTCGAACCCGGCTAGTTCGATGAATATACTACCAGGGGTACCCATGTGGGTCTTGCATGCCGATGGTACTTCTAACCTGCAGGGATCCGGAGCTGGTGTGGTACTGATAACTCTTGAGGCTAACACCCTAAAAATAGCACTAAAATTTTTGTTAAGGGCTTCTAACAACGAGGTTGAGTACGAAGCCATATGATAGCTAGTGATCTGGGAGCAAGGAAAATGGTGGTCTATAATGATTCCGCAATGGTAGTTGGCCAAATACTTTGTCACAATATAGCAAAAGAAGAACGCTTGGCCGCTTATTTAGCAAAAGCCAAGGCGGTGGCTCAAAGGTATTCTAACATAGTTTTCATTAAGGTCCCGCGAGCTCAAAACAACAAAGCAGATCGCCTAGCCAAGTTGGCCACGACTTCCAACTTATTGAGCGGGGTGCATATTGGATATCTGAAAAGGAAAGCTATAGATGAGCCAGTGGAACTGGACGTAACCCCAGTACAAATCTGCAAGTGTTGGATTGACCCGATTTTGAACTACCTTATCAATGGAGCTCTCTCCGAAGACAGGAAGATGGACAAAAGGATAAGGCATATGTCCAACATATTCGTGGTCATCGAGGCAACGCTATATAAAAGGGGGTACGTCCTCCATTTCCTCCTCTGCCTACACCCGCACCAAGCCCAAGCAGCCCTGTTGGAAATTCACGAAGGCCTGTGTAGGGAACATCCGGGAGTTCGTTAGCTAGCACTCAAAGTCGACAGATAAGGCTACTTCTAGCCCACCATCTTACAAGACGCGAAGGAACTGATAAGAAAATACGAAAAATGCCAGCGATTCGCCAACATCCAACGGCTCCCCGCAAAGCTCATGACCTCCGTCAGCAGCTCTTGGCCTTTCTCTCAATGGGGTATGGACATAGTGGGGCCTTTACACTAGGCAAAGGACAGACCAAATTCGCGGTAGTGGTGATTGATTACTTTACTAAGTGGGCTGAGGCCGCAACACTAACGACCATCGCAGCTATGAAGATTCAAAATTTCGTGTGGAGAAACATCATCTGTCGTTTTGGTCTCCCAAGGGTACTAATCACATATAAAGGAAAATAGTTTGACTGCGACCTCTTCAGGGAGTTATGTAAAGGACATGGGATTGAAAACCACGATAGCTCACCTGTCTACCCTCAGGCCAATGGCCAAGCAGAGGTCACCAACCGAACACTGTTGAGCTCATTGAAGAAGAGATTCGATAATGCAAAGGAAAACTGGTTTGAAGAGCTCCGCTCGGTACTATAGGCCTACAGAACCACGATCAGGGGCCCAATGGGTGAAACCCCTTTCTCTTTGACCTACGAAACTGAGGCGGTCATCCCAGTGGAGATGGGGGTCCCGACCTATAGGATCAGCCATCACGACTCAGCTCATAATGACAAAAACTTGTTGGCTAACCTAAATCTCCTCGAAGAAAAGAAAGAGCAATCTTGAATTAAAGAAGAAGCATATAAAAAAGGTATGGTCAGAGGATACAACAAAAGGGTCAAGCATCGAAGCTTAAGTGTTGGCGACTTAGTGCTCCGAAAAATCACCCTGGCAACGAAAGATTCTGAACATGGCAAGTTCGCTGCTAAGTGGGAAGGCCCTTACGTGATCACTAAAGTCAGCAGACTGGGCACTTATTATCTGAGGACTACAAACGATATGGAGTTCATGAAACCATGAAACATAAAGCACCTCAAGAAATACTACCCTTGAGCTAAGGGCATCTTGTACCTTTTTCAATGGATTCGTTCAAAAAGAATGTGAATGAGATGTTTTGTCTATAATACTCTGTTATTTTAAGCTTACATCAAGTTTAGTGAGTGTTTAGCTCACCAGAAGCACATTCGCACTCTGTTTACAAAAATCCTCTCACAAAGAAGTCAGTTTAATGAGTGCTCAGCTCACCAGAAGCACGCTCGCACTCCGTTTATAAAAAACCTCTCATAAAGAGGTCAGTTTAATGAGTGTTCAGCTCACCAGAAGCACACTCGCACTCTGTTTACAAAAAAAATAAACCTCTCACAAAGAGGTCAGTTTAGTGAGTGTTCAGCTCACCAAAACACACTCGCACTCTGTTTATAAAAACCCTCTCACAAAGATGTCAGTTTAGTGAGTGTTCAGCTCACCAGAAGCATGCTCGCACTCTGTTTACAAAAAATCCTCTCACAAAGAGGTCAGTTTAGTAAGTGTTCAGCTCACCAAAAGCACACTCGTACTCTGTTTACAAAAAAAACTCTCTCACAAATAGGTCAGTTTAGTGAGTGTTCAGCTTACCAGAAGCACACTCGCACTCTGTTTACAAAAACCCTCTCACAAAGAGGTCAGTTTAGTGAGTGCTCCGCTCGTCCGAAGCATACCTGCGCAATATTTGTCTTGTTAAGTTTTGGTTGCTTTCGACTAAGTTTTGGGGGCATTAATGTACCTGTACCTACGGAGCTCATAGTTATATCTCACACAAACAACTTAAGCAAAAGCAGATCAAAAGCAGATGCAAGACAAATAGTTAGAAGGCTATTTTCAGCACCAAACTGTCATTTCTATTTCACGATGAAAAATCATTACAAGGGTCCCAAATTTCTATACAAAATGATCATTACATAGGCCATAAATTTCTATACAAGATGACTATTGGAGCTGCTCTTCATTACCATCACCAGCTCCTGCACCAGACCTCGAAAAAGAGGGCTCGTCAGTCTCCCACTTGGTAAGCACATCAGGCTCCTCAGCTCGTATCAGCTGCAGCACAGCAAGAGTATCGTTTCTCTTCTCTTCGATCTTGGCCCCCAACTCAGGTGTCATCTCGATCTCTGAAGGGGCTTCTAACTCCTCGTGCTCCTCTAGCCGTTGTAATGCTAACTCTTTGCACTTATAAAATTCGGTTACAAAGGAATTGGAGATCCTTAGTAACGGGCCCTCGAAGTTGCAGAAATCTTCGATGGCTTGAGCTCTTACTACCAGGAGGGGCCCCCTTAGCTTATTTAGCTCATTCTCCAGGTTGAAAAGTTGGATCTGGTTGCTCTTAAGAGTGCCTCAGCGTCTTCCCTTTTTTTGCGCTCTAATTCAGAGGATCGTTGAGCTATCTCGAGTGTAGACCCAACAGCCTGGAGATCCCTTTTGGCGCTGATCAGCTCGGTCTTGAAGCTGAAGGCCTCCTGCTTTGCTGTTTCACACTCTTGCCCTAACTCCTTATATGCAGACATCAGGCGGGAGAACATGGAATTGAAGCTGTCCATTTTGCTCTTCAAGCCTTCTGTCTCTGACAGGGTGTTCCTCAGTTGGTCCAGCATGACCATTTTATCTTCCTCAGCCCTCTCCAAATCGCTCTTGGCAATATACAGCTCATTTTGCGTTCTGATGAGCTCCTCCTGAACGGTGAAATTGGCCACTACACTGGAACCGTCCTTAGCCAGGTGAAGAATTGAGAAGAAAAGATTCATGACTTGTGAAGAAAAAGAAAATATAGATCATGTTTATGGAACTCAAAAAAAGTGAACCCAGAACAAATGGAACACGTACCTGACTCATGTGAAGACTGAACGAATTGGCCAACGAGCTCGTTCCTCACTCCCTTGCCTGCTCAAGGACCTTCTGCGATAGGGGAGACAAGGAATAGCCTTGTACAAAGAAGACAAAGATTTCCTGGGTGTTGGGCTTAGTCACGCCTTCGTCAGTTTGTCCCTTCGAGGTTTGCTTTGGGGCATCTTTAGCCCCAATGATCACCACCTCCTCTTCCGTTGCCCCGAGCTCTTTAACAGCCGCGGAGCTCTTACTAATAGGACTAGGAGACTTATCTTTTGAAGCCCCTCTCCTCTCTAAAGTGGACTTCTCAGGACTGAGGGGAGGGTGATCTTCTAAGGAAGCATTAATAAGCTCCACCAAACCTTGTACATCTTCTGGTGGAGAGCTAGCGGGCCTGACAGTGACTGTTGGAGCTTGTTTAGAAGCGTGAGGCTGCTTTGGGGTGACCCCATTAGCTTTATTTGACCCCCTAAACCTCTTAGATGGGGGCAAGCCTCTAGCCAGTGAGGTCCTTCTTTTGGTTGCCTTCTCAGTGTTCACCTTGAAGGCCAGGGCTGGAAAGGAAAACGACAAAGTCAGAGAAAGCGAAAAGCAGGGATAATGAATATATAAAAAAAAGAGCAGCTCGGAGACTTACTTCTTTTAGGTACCACAGGCACCTGTTGAAGAGGGGCTACAGTCAGTACCCTGTCCCCAGGAGAGACAGGCTGGGCTCCCCCTACAGGGCCCTCTCGTTGGGCTCCAGCTTCGGGAGCACTTTCACTGCCCCTTTTCTGAATGGCTTTGAAAGAATGGAGCCCGAGGTCGTTCCGCTCGGATGGCATAAGTACATCCAAAGGGAGAAGATCCTCCATGGTAAGGATGTGGGACTCTGTGTTGGATGGCCTGGGACCCAAGCCGTACCTCCACAGCATCCTGAGAGTTATGATGTCTGCGTAATGTTTAAGAAAAAAGTCCTTGGCATCCTGCATCTAGGACGTTTTCACTTGAACCGATTTATTTTCTTTAACTGAGAAATGAGAAACAAAGAAAAGAAGTCAGAAATTATGGTGCTGAATACGTAAGCAAGCTCATTTGGCACTAAAGAGGAAACTTACTGATGGAATCTGGCTCTGAGAACCAACGTTTGAGGTCGTAGATACTGGGACACCTTGAATCGTGCTCCTAGTCCTCCCCTAAAACGAAGAAGAACTGTTTTTTTCCAGTTGCGAATACTGTCGGGGAGGCCATGGATGATCTTCGAGGCCCCTAGCCTTGTGGGGCAGTTGAAAATGTCCTTATTCTTCCCACCACTGTCCTTGGGCTGGAACAAGGAAATGAACTCCTCTATGGAGATGTTGTGGCTCCTAGCAGAAATGGCCCTAAATATCAGCACCGATCCTATCAGGCAGGACTACATGTTTGGACTAACTTGGGCGGGGGCGAAGTCCATAGTCACTAATAATTTTCGCACATGGTCGTCCATGGAGAACCTCAGCCCGTGCTCGAAAATGGCCTCATAAAAACAGACCTCCCCAGGCCTATAGTAGCATGCTCTTTCCTCTGGTCCTGGAGCTCTAATCCTGACCAAGTCGGGGAGTAGGTATCTGTCCTTGAGTTTGGGGATATCAGGCGCAGAAAAGGTCGAAGAGATGCGAAAACTGGATAGAGAGCTGAGATATTCTGAGTACTGGTCGATGGCCTTTAAGTTGTCGGGCACACAAGGAGAGAGACATATGCGAACCAACTCTCCCTCGGTGTCCAAAACCTCAATGGATCTCACGTCCAAAAGAAAGCTGGGTATGTTCACCTCGAAGGGGCCTTGCTCTACGATGAAAGGGTTTTCCTGACTCTGGGTCTGACTAGTAAAGTGTTCCATCAAAACTACTAAGGCGTGGAGAGAAGAAGAAGGAGCGAAATAGGGAATCAACCTGATGAAGGTGTCTAGAGAAATGCTCAAAAACCTCTTAAAGGAGTTCTCAGAAAAGGGTTTATAAGCCAGGGTAAAAGGAAGATGCGACAAAAGGATGTTTTGGGGCTCTAAGTCTCTAATGCGTCTAAGGTTTAAGAGAAGAAGAGATGGAAAGTAAGAAAAATTCTCTAAGGCAAGAGAGTCTTTATAGGATGTACTAGAGAAGCTAAGTGTCTTTTCAAAAGCCTTAACTGTCAAATCGAAGACCAGGAATACGGAGCGATCGTACTCATTAAACAGTAACGGTCATGCCAAAGAGCTCGAACCAGGTCGGAAGATCCTAGACTCGATACATCCACTATGTTTGGGACGAAAAATTGGTTCCGACCTCTTTTGAGGGCCCCTGCGCACGCTGCTAAAAAACAGAGCTCGAGAAACCCCCCAAAAGACCTAAAAGCGTCAACTCTTATCCTCCCCAACCAGCTCTTCTGAGTTGAATGACAAGGATAGGGGCAATTGATGGTGCGAATTTATGATTCAGTCTACACCGCCAATTTTGAGCTAACACGTGGCCTTCCACGTCAACTGCCGAATTTGTTTTTGGGCAAGGAGCTCGGAGGAGACCTATGATGACCTTGTAAAAGAAATGGATCCCTTAGGAGGTCTGGGTGTTCACTTAAGCATCAACTGTGAACGACGTGTTGCTAAACGCTAACCCTGGAGCCCTTTTGACGAGCTCCAAGATTGTCTCTCTCTTTCCTCGCCCAACCACTCTGCCAAAGTAGTTGGCCATGACATGGGCGACTGTTACCTGCTCTGCAAAGCGCGCAGAGTTTCCCTTACCTTCATTAAATGCACGACAACTGCATTTAATGCACCAGAATTCATAGAGAAGCAAGATCAGAGTTGGTATTGATAGCAGCATGGCTCTATATCTACTCAGGGAGTTCTGACTACACGTCTCCTCCAGTCATATATATACGAGAAGCATTTACTTCTCCCACCAACCAAGAAAGAGGGGTATTCTTCAATCAAGAGGAATAAGAGAAAGAATATACCCCACGAATTATCACAGAGTAATATAGGCAATGATAGACATTCAGTTCTCGAGCTTCTCTGGGCAGGAAACTAAACTAGTGTTAGCTTAGCTCCCCAATTCTACTGTAATACTAAGAAAATAGAGCGATTGGAAAGACCTTTGCAAGTCTGTACATTTGTAAATCTATTATTAATACAAGACAACTCGAGTCCCGAGCTCCATTCTACAGGGGATGATTAACCCGTATCTTCATACGATGCCAACTTCCTCTATAAATCATTGACTCACTCAAATTTAGCACTTTTCTTTTAATGTTCTAATCATTTATCACAATAAATTGACTACGTGACGCTAAAAACAACTTCTAATTTTTAGCACCAATACTACTATAGTATAACTGTGCAGTTCATTCTCTGTTTTGCTCCAAATCTCTGTTCTCCACTTTGGTTAATTTGGAATGGATTACAAAGGGAGAAATATTTACATGTATAGGGCAAAAAAAAATCAAATCAAACGAATAGGACGTAGACTTGAGTCAGTTGACCGATGTCGACTAGTTAAGTGGTAGAAATCGTGCACTTCCCGAGTAATAATGGGTAGGTTGGCACTTACGGAAGATTCTTTGAGACGCACCCAAAAAACGAAAAGGAAGGACTCCTTTTAATTTAAGACTAAGACCCAGAAAAAAAATATTTACAGCCTAAATTAAAATAACATTTCTATTTGAAAAATAAATATTTACAGCCTAAAATAACATTTCTATTTTATATTTCTTAAATAGACTGGCTAGAAAATCTTAAATTATAAGAAAAAATATCAGGGGATTAGATGATGATGCTGATCTAACGGGGTCCCCAGCAAATCAAGTGGAAGAGATTCTCAGCCTTCTCTTGTGCCCTCCTCCGTAACTTCTCTTCGGCGGCCGCCGTCTTGCCCGTATTAATCCCGCCGGAGATTCTCCTGAAAGGGTTGTTGGTATTGGCACGGCCGAATTCTGACAGGGCCATATTATTATTATTAATATTTCTAGTGTGGTGCTGGTGCGTAGACTTGAATGCTGCCTCAAACTTGCATGCCTTTGCTCTGTTATTAACCCCCATCTCCCTCTGTCCCTTTGCTTTTATTGCCAAGAATGAATAAACGAACCAATAAAAGAACCAGAGTATTTAAAGAATACGAATTAAGTTAGTAGTATCTATTGATTTTCAATTGGGCAAGTCGTCGATGATCACTAAAACTTGTCAGCTCTCTCTTTATTAATGAATGAATCAATTATATGTGCATGGATATATATATATATATAGAGAGAGAGAGAGATTAGAAAGAACCGGTTGGGGTGTCTCGGGTTTCGCTAAACCGGGTTTTGAGGAAACCCGGGGGTTAGAGTCTGTGGATTTGTGCTCTAGTTTTTGAAGAATCCTGCTGCGTTTTGGTCACAGTGGCGTTGATTTTGTGGGCCAGCTAGCTAAACATCGTAGACCGCGCTGGACCCAGTATTGTCTATTTCAGCGAAAATCAAGTGGGAATTACGCGTTGTCTAGTGTGCTAAACAACGACTAATACAAAAAGTTATTATATAAAATGCATATTAAAAATAATAACGTGTGTTTTTAGAGTACATATTAAAATTATTATAAATAAAAATAATAAAATTTTGTATGAAAATTTAAACTATATTTAATGTATGTTGTAAGTTAATTATTTTAAAAAATTAGCACTTAACATGTACTCTTGAAACACACGTTAACATAACCCAATGCATATGGGTAGAAAAAGTATGTCCAATAAAATAATTAAAATTAGATAATTAAAATAATTTTGATTATCTATTTAGTAAATTATTAAAGTTAATAATATATGTTTTATACCATTAGGTCTCGTTTGATTGAGGTATTAGGGTCAGTGAGATTAATAATATCAGTATTAATAGTACTGGACTATTAATCCTGGTATTAATTTAATACTAATACATTGTTTGATTCATGCGGTATTAATACTGGGATATCTCATGTTGACGTTAATACCATGTTTGATTCAGTAACTCGTATACGTGATTATATTTTGGACTAACAAAAAAAAATTAAAATTTAAAAAAAAAAATTAAAAAATTAAAATTTTTTTTTTAAAAAAATTAAGTTAAAATAATAATAATATATAGTAGTAATGGCATTTTTGAAAATATATGATTCATTTTTCTTAATCCTGGATAAACAATACCACCTCCCCCTGGTATTAAATTATACCACAAAGAGTGGTATTAAGTTAGTACTGGTATTAGTAATCCCAGCACATTTATGCGAATCAAACAAGGTATTATAAAAAAAAGTGGTATTAACAATCTCATCCCACTTTTTCATACCCGAATCAAATAAGGCCTTAGGGTACTATTTTTAACTACCATTGTTAAAATTGATTATAATTGTTATTTTAATTATACCATTAAAAATACTTTAAGTAAAATAATTATAGTTATTGTTAAGATATAGTTATTAGGTGATAAATAGTTTGTATGTATGGATTTAAATGATAAAGATATATGTAACATAAATTTTTTAAAACAAAACTTTTTTCTTGCCAATTTTATAGTACTGTGAACATATATGGCCTTTTGTCATTTTTTAAATTTAAAAATCCAGCAAGATAAAATTCACTTTATTTTTAAAAAAATAAAAATTACTTTAAATACTACACAAAAGTCCTTTTTAGAATACTTGTAAATATGAAAATTTACAATAATGATAAATATAAAAGAAAATTAGTAACTAATTGTTTGCAATATTTATCATATTTATTTTTTTTGCAATTAAACTTGTTAGGTTTATATTTTTAGTTGGCTTGATTTCGATACCAAAAGCACTTTTTCCATTGTAATTGTTTGGGTCCAATCGAATATTTGAAGATGTGACAATCAATAGAAACTCCCTGAACTTACTGGATGCACTATACATAATTCATGACCTATGGTTCATAAAGGTAAGTGGTTTGATTCAAGTATAGGTGGTGGTTGAGCATTAAAATCAAAATCTACAAGCTCTTTTGAGTTTTTACCGCATTTTTTTCGAGCCCGTTCTATTCTATTGAAACAAAATGATGAAGAAACTTGGTTTTTGCATGTCTAAAACGTTCCATATGTTGCTTTTGAAATTTGGTTTAATAGGGGTTCAAACGGGCTTAAAACAACAAAAAATGAGTAAAATAGAGAAGAATCAAAAAGTACCGTAAAACGTGGACCAGTGCAATTTTTTCAAAAGTGTACCGATCCGGCACAAAAAGTTACCATAATCTAAATTCTAAATTTGTACTAGTACACATCTTGATAACTTGTACCCATTCGGTAGTAAATTCCTCTGCACATTTTTTTATTGTAAAATCTCGTTTTTAAGTGTTTTAAACCTATTCCAGAAAGGATTTAAATCCAATCTTTTTATATAAATAAAACCTATTGGTTAAGATAAAAAAATATATGATGCTAGAGTGATTTTTAAGACAAAAATATCCTAACACTATAATTGCTTTTTGAGAGTTTTTGAGACACTGCATAGATTTTGTCATGCTATAAGAGATCCTAGTATTCTTCAAATCTAAGAACTAAGGTTTCAAACGTTTGCAGTCCAGTGAAAGTTTATCCAGTTGCGATTAAAAACGGGGTGAGCGAAGTAGCTAACTTGTGATAAGGGAGATCACAAACAAAGGTGAATGATTGTGATTAAGTGCATAAAAGAGGTTACGAGTAAGCCAAAAAGCGCGAAATGCTACACCAAACCAGCTGCGGTTGGATTTTACTTTCACTGAATTGACGGGACTGCTGCATAAATTGTGGGGAATTAACTGTTGTATGTCATCGAGTCTGTATTTTCGTTTTGATCATTATGAAGTATTGTTGGTTAGTCTTGATGATTGGTCCAACTTAAGTGGGCATATCTCGTTACTTCCTGGTGTTGTGAATTACTTTTGTGTGATTGCTTACTTGATTTGAATTATTAGAAAACACAACACAGTATTTTGACAGTATTAAAATTTTGTAAACCTAAAGTATTAATTCCGCACATCAAATTTCAAATTATTTTTAATAAAAACAATAAAATCAACCTAGGCAAATACGATCCTAAAATTTTCAAAACTCATAAATTTCACTGCAATTCATACTTTTTTCCGATAAGTTTCTAAATTTTTCATAAATTTTTTTTGTAAATCTACAATGAAATTTGTAAATTTAACTTCAAGCTTACAGTGAAAATTTTAAATTTCACTGCAATTCATATGATTTATGTTAGTAAACAATAAGTATAAAAAGAAATTTGTAACTTGTAACTCAATTTAAAAAATAAAAAGAATTTATAACTTTATAAGAATTTTGGTGTTGAGTCCAATAAGTATAAAAAGAAATGTAAATTAAGAAACAATTAATATAAGGGATATAATTAACAAATTAGTAAACAATTCATGTTAGGAAATAATTTATATATATGATATGTATGTTATGAGGATAGTTTAAGTTATAACTGGTGTAAACTAAAGAAATTTTACAGCCACCACTAACTTTCTTTCAATTTCACAATTCATTAATTTAACAGTTGAATTAACAGTTGGACTCAGATTGCATTCTTGGTTATCATATAGTGGCAGTTTAAACATTGATTGCATCAATGATGCCTGTTACCAATCTATTCGCCGATCTCTTCCAGGTTCCTTGTCATCATCGTCCTTCTTTTTTGCATTTTATACGCCTTTGATGCATTTGGGCAAATGGCATTTGCTTACTTATCCATTCAAAAATTGTTTTAAGGTCTTATAATGCTCGGTTTCATGCCCATGATTCTTATGGTATGAGCATCTCAACTTTCTCTTCCTTGTTGTTGGATTACTTCATGTTGGCCTCAGCCATTCGAAATATGGTTTGTTCTGAATGTCAAACATGATCTTATAGATTGGCTTGGTAAAAACTGTGTTAACACCCTTATACCTATCTTCGCTCACCTTGCTAAAATTCTCTTTTCTTTTCCTCTTGAACTTATCAAATTTTCCGCCGCCATTGCCCCCTTTCACTTCTTCAACCATAGCAGAGGTCGCCATTTCATCATCCTTCACCCATTAAACTCATTAACCCTTGAGATAACTCATTAAAGGTATAGGATAGGATCCCTATCAGGGAGTTGTATATGCCATTAATGTCCTTTGGAAGGCCATATTTAAAAGTATTGAGGATAAATTTCAAATCACAATTTTCTGTTTCTTGGTAAGTCTCCCAACATCTTGAAGAATACTCTTTGAAAGTTTTATCTTTCAATTTCTTAAGGTTGGTTAAGGCCTCTAGGCCTTTTACTGCTTGGATATTTATAATAAATTTTACTATTAATTGCTCAGGAAGTTCTAAAAAATTGTCTATTTGGCCAGGAGGTAGCCAAGTAACCTCCTAAGGGCAACATCCCCTAAACTAGCAGGAAACATCTTATATATAACTGTGTCATTTGAGAACCAATATGTCATAATTTGTTGATAGTACCTGACATGATTGGTATGATTAGATCGGCCGTTATATATATTGAATTTCGGAGCAATTTTTTTTAAAGGGGTAGCAGCAACCCTTTGTGTAAATGGGGATCCACTCTGCTCTTCTAATGATTTTCTTGCTAAATCCATTAAAGTGTGGGAAATGGCCTTTCCAGCACCAACTGAATCTATAAGCTTCCTCAAATCATGCTCAGCCCAAGTTTTGGGGCCAACCCCTTTCCTTGAGAGCCTTTCAAAGATACTTTGCTTTAAAGTAACAACTAGAACATTTGGTGCTGAAATTTGAACTGCCTTTATTTTTTCTTCTAATTGACCCTTTGTATGGGTTTCTGTCTCAATAGCTAGAATTGGTAGGGTTGTATTCTTTTTCAGGGGCATTGATTGCCGAGTAGAGGAAACTTTTGTATCATCTTCTTTATTTTGGAGTGTAGAATTGTTCAAAGTGCTCCCTGAGCAACAATTAAAGTGACTAATTCTCTAATCTCAACTTTGTAAGTCATTAGCAATTGTATCATCGTTGTAGTTGGCATCCACTCTCTTTTTGGGCAGAATAGTGGGAAGAATAGGATCATTAATTCTTGGTAGGACTGGCAGGATGCCATCAGCACCTTATGGTTATGATTGGGAAGTCTGAGCCCCCACCTATTGTTCTTCAAGTTTGGACCATGATAACTGATTTTTCGAAAAAGAAGTAATAATCAAATGGCTTAGTGTGAAACTATAAGAGATGGAATTGCTAAAAACAGGGAAAAGAATTTTTGATTCCCACAGAAAGCTCCAATTGTGAGTGTCTGAAAATTTGGCCACCCGACAATGTGAGTTCTTAAGCAAAATAAATGGAATAATAAAATGAACTAATGAAGAATATAAGATTTTTGGGTGGCGACACGTTCCTTCAATAGTGTTTATGTTATTCCGGTAATAAGCCCTCCATTTGTGTATGTGTATTTTATTAGCTTAAAGACAATTCATAAACATACAAGTTGCTAGCTCTCTCACTCTCTATTACTAACTGCTTAAAATTTAAAATCTGCTCCCTTTGTAATGAGCCTTTCCTTTTCTATTTATACATATAGAATTAGGGTTACAATGCTTCATTAGGATAAAAAGTAAAATAACTATATATAAAGGGCAAAACTTGGTCATCACTCCCCATTTTTATCCATGACTAATGATTCCTCTACTTTATAGGTGTCATGCTCATACTCGGAGGTGACCATCTCAACTAACGCTACAACCATCTTGGCCAGACAGTGAAACCATGTCAGCATAAGTATAACTTACTCGACAATGAGATCTCTTTATTGACATCCCATTCTAAGAATTTTTGTAATTAGACTTGGGCTGCTGTTTGTACACAAAGCTAGGCCCATTTGGCAATGAGCCTAACGATCTCAGCACAATAATTTCTCCTTAATTTTTTTGTCTCATTCACATCTATATAAGAGTACGTGCATTTTTTGAACACAAGGTATAGGGAAAGCAATAATGATAAGAGGAAAAAAGGTTACTTCCCTATAAATTTTGTGAGGATTGATTATGTAAATTGCATGACTTTGGTTGCTCATCTCCTTTTCCTCCAATTTTCTTAAGCCCCTTTTAACTACGATAAGAGGCATTATTAAAAAAAAAATTGTGAATACCTCCCTAACGGAGCCAACAAATGAAGAATAGTAGTTTCGGGTAGGTATTTTAATAGTTAGATTCGTAACATCTCATCAAAGTGATCAATTGAGGTAATTTTGTGGAGGAGAGAGATGAGGAAAGCAATCCCTTTTTGTAAGAGTGATGAAGCACTTGAATTTAGAGAGAGAATATTGTTATGTGAAATGTATTTTTCATTCATAGAAGATGTGCCCTATATTAAGGGAAAAATAATACAACTGGATATTTCAACCTAATACACTGAGATATTCTATACATTAATATAATATAATATTCTAACACTCCCCCTCAAGTTGGTGCATAAATATCAAACATGTCCAACTTGCTGATCAATTTGGAAAATATTCTGTTTGAAACAGCTTTGGTGAGAACATCAGCCAGCTGATCTTCTGAACGTATATGAGGTACATCAATTATGTTTTCTTCCAATTTCTCTTTAATGAAGAATCTGTCCACTTCCACATGTTTTGTTCTATCATGTTGAACCGGATTATGGGCAATATCGCATGCTGCTTTATTATCACAATATAATACCATAGCTTCTCTCGGTGGATAACCCAAATCAGTCAATAAAAGTTTTAGCCATAATAACTCTTGGACTCCTATTGCCATTCCTCGATATTCAGCCTCAGCACTTGATCGAGACACGACATTATGTTTCTTGCTTCTCCAGGTAACGAGATTCCCACCAACAAATGTAAAGTATCCTGATGTAGATCTTCTATCACTTAGATTTCCCGCCCAATCAGCATCAGTGTATCCTTCAACCTTCGAGATATCACTATTCTTTGTAAACAAAATTCCTTTTCCTGGAGATGCCTTTAGATAACTAATGATTTTCATGACAACTTTCATATGTTTCTCTCCAGGATTATGCATGAATTGACTCACTATACTCAATGCATAAGAAATGTCAGGTCTGGTCTGTGCTAAGTACATTAACCTTCCTACCAATCTCTGATAGCGCTCTTTATTGACGGGTACTTGATTAGCTTCGATTTCCAATTTCAAACCTTCTTCCATAGGTGTTTATGATGGCTGACAAGCAGACATTCCGGTTTCACATAGCAAATCCATTGCATATTTTCTCTGAGATAGAAATATGCCTTTAGAGGACTTAGACACTTCAATTCCCAAGAAATACTTCAATTCGCCAAGATCTTTCATCTCGAATTCCCGAGATAAATATTTCTTTAGAGCTTCTCGTTCTTGTGAGTCATTTCCGGTAACTACCATATCATCAACATAAATGATGAGTGCTGTGATCTTCTCATTGCACCTTTTCAAAAATAATGTATGATCAGAATTGCTCTGTTTGTAACCAAATTTTCTCATCGACCTAGTGAATCTTCGAACCAAGCTCTGGGAGATTGTTTCAAGCCATACAGAGATTTTTTCAATTTGCATACCTTATTTCTGTGTTCCACAGGGACTTTGTAACCTGGCGGAAATTCCATATATACTTCTTCTTCCAAATCTCCATGTAAAAAGGCATTCTTTACATCAAATTGTTGAAGTGGCCAATCCAGATTTGTAGCTAACGAGAGCAAGACACGTACTGTATTAATTTTTGCCACCGGAGCAAATGTCTCTAGATAATCTATTCCTTGAGTCTGGGTGTAACCTTTTGCTACCAGTCTCGCTTTGTATCTTTCAATGGTTCCATCCACCTTATATTTGACCGTATACACCCATTTGCAACCGACCCGCCTTTTTTCTGGTGGTAATTCAACTATCTCCCATGTGTCATTCTTTTTCAAGGATCTCATCTCCTCATCCATAGCTGCTTTCCATGTTGGATCATTAAAGGCTTCCTGCACACTGTTTGGAATAGATACAGAAGATAACTGATATACAAATGACTTATTCGATTCAGACAACTTATCATAAGACACATGATTACTCATAGAGTATTTGGCTTTGCTGGTGAGATCGGGTTCATATGTTGGTTTTGGGATACCTCTATTATTTCGGGGAGGGAGTTGCCTTTTAAAAAGTTCAGGAGAATGTACCTGATATTCAGACGTAGACGTGTCGTAGAGAGATGATTGGTCATTTGGATCAGGCAGGGGCAATTGTAAGTTTGGATTTAGTGAACTTAGTTCTGACGGTTGTGCCGAACTCGGCGAACTCGGTTGTGGCGAACTCGGTATTACTGAAACTTGTGGTGAGATCTCGACTTGGTCATTGTTACTACAATTAAGATTACTACAATCAAGAGTTTGAACTTCACTATAATGCTCCCCCTGAAGTTCAATCTTCTGAAAATATGTCTCTCCCTCATGAAATACAACATCCTTAGTCACATACATCTTCCGTGACGAAGGATGATAACACTGATACCCTTTTTGATTAGATGCATAGCCCACAAATATACACTTGATTGCACGAGATTCGAGCTTGTTCCGTTGTTCTTTAGGTAAGTGAACAAATGCAACACAACCAAAAATTCGTGGAGGCAAATTGGATTCGCGAGGAGTCAATACCGCTTTATGGAGTACATCGAATGGTGTTTGAAAGTCAAGAATTGCTGATGGAACACGATTGATCAAATATGCAGCCGATGAAAGTGCTTCACCCCAGTAAGACACTGGAACATTCGCCCCAAGTAATGATGCCCGGACCATTTCTAACAAATGACGATTCTTCCTTTCTGCAACCCCATTTTGTTGTGGCGTATATGGGCATGTAGTTTGATGGATAATCCCATGTCGTTGAAAAAATTCCTGTAAAGATGTAGCCATATATTTGCCTCCATTATCGCTTCAAACGACCTGAATAGTAGCATTATATTGGTTGCTAATCTGTTTATGAAATCGCTAAAATAAAGAACTGACTTCACTCTTAGATTTCATAGGACAGATCCATGTCATTCTAGTACAATCATCAATAAAAGTGACAAACCATCGAAAACTGTGAGGATCAAGCGCTTACCACTTGCGCCAAAAGCTATAGTTGTTAGCGAAGGCGCAACTTTATTTCCTTATACCCAACGACCATTAGAGCGCCATGGCATTAGATAACCTGCATACCGGATATACCCTCCGGATTCACCACGGAGAGGAGCGTAATTGTGGATTTACCTCCAACAATCCCCCCCCCACAATGGCGCGCCCCAGGTATCGAACCCGTGACCTCCTCTGATACCAATTATTTTGCCCTTGGCGTTGTCCCCGAAAGTCACATTTCCTCCTTTCTTGGGAATAAGACTTAAGAAGTTGTTCTTGTCTCCCGTCATGTGCTTTGAGCAACCACTATCCAAGAACCACTTGGTTTTGCTACCTTTGGCTTTCAAGCACACCTCATCGTCTCTTGCCATAAGGCAAAAATTTGCCGTTTCTTCGTTGCTAGAATCGCCATTGGATTCACCTTCTTCGGAATCACTCCAAGTGCCTTTAAGTGCATGTCTCACTTGTTTGAATGCTTTGTCTCTTTTATCTCTTCTTTCTTTCCTTCTAACCGGACAATTTGTTTTGAAATGTCCCGGTTCATGGCAATGGAAGCATTTTTTTTCTTCCTCATTTTCAACTCTTGGTTGAATAGATCGATCATTGTTCCTTCTTGATGAAGAATCAAAGTTATTTCCTTTTCCTTGAAACTTCTTCTTCTTAGCTAGAAATTTTATGAATTTTCTAGAAAAGAGAGCCATATCCTCATCTCCTACCATCAACTCCTCATCATCTTCTAGTTGAGTTGCTTTGAGAGCTAGTGACTTTTTGGCTTTTGAATCACTTTCTTCTTCTCTCACCAATTTCTTCTCATGGGTTTTAAGTGAATCCAAAAGCTCGTCCATGCTAAGTGTTTTGAGATTCTTTGCTTCTTGAATCGCCGTCACTTTCGGTCGCCATTTCTTTGGAAGAATCCTAAGAATTTTTCTTATTTTATCTTCATTAGAATAAACCTTTCCAAGAAGATCTAAATCATTAGTAATAATAGAAAATCTACTATACATGGAAGCAAGAGATTCATTAGGCTCCATTTTAAATAATTCATAATCATGAACAAGCATATTTATGTTATCGTCTTTAACTTGAGTGGTTCCTTCGTAGGTAACCTCAAGTTTATCCCAAATTTCTTTAGCCGTTTTGCAACTAGAAATTTTGTTATATTCATCCATACTTAATGCACAATTTAAAGCATTTAAGGCTTTAGCATTATATTGAATTTTCTTAATATCATTTTCATCATACTCGGACATTTTCTTAGGAACAATTTTTTCACTATCATCCTTTTTGGTAATTTCATAGGGTCCTTCAACTACAACTCTCCATTGTTCAAAATCACTAGATTGTAAAAATATACTAATTCTATTTTTCCAATAGCTATAATTTTTACCATCAAATAGAGGTGGTCTATGGGTGGAGAGACCTTCGGAAAGACCGGTTCCTTGATATATAGACATGATCGTAAACTCTAAGATTGTTAAATCAAAACAAGAGTACAACCTCTGATACCAATTGTGAGGATCAAGCGCTTACCACTTGCGCCAAAAGCTATAGCTGTTAGCGAATGCGCAACTTTATTTTCTTGTACCCAACGACCATTAGAGCGCCATGGCATTAGATAACCTGCATACCGGATATACCCTCCGGATTCACCACGGAGAGGAGCGCAATTGTGGATTTACCTCCAACAAAAACCACTCAAAGAATTATTCGGGGATGGTCCCCAAACATCAGAATGGATTAACATAAAAGGAACTGAGCATTTATTCAATGATGATGAAAAAGAAGTACGATGACTCTTGGCAAGTTCACATGTTTCACACTTAAACGTAGAAAGATCGACATTCTTGAACAATTTTGGAAATAACCTTCTTAAGTAGCTAAACGACGCATGACCCAAACGACGATGCCATAACCAGATTTCATCTTCAACTTTTTTTTCTCGGATAGTACCAGTTTGTAGAGCCTGTTGTAACTGGTTCGTGCTTTTCACTTCTAGGTCCAAGTAGTACAATTTGCCCCGCTTAATCCCATAACCAATTGTCTGTCTTGTCTGAATATCCTTAAAAACACAATGAGTAAGCCAAAATACAACGATACAATTTAAGGCATTAGTAATTTGAGGTACTGAAACCAAATTGTAATTCAGTGAAGGAACTATAAGAACAGAGTTTAAATTCATAGAATTAGATAAATGAATTATCCCTTCTCCAATAACAGGAACTGGATCACCATTAGCTGTGGAAATAAAATTGGTGGATGAGGGGGTAATAGTGGTAACATGTCTAGAATCGAATGTCATATGATCTGTAGCACCAGAGTCAATTATCCATGTATTATTCAAAACAGAGGCAGAATTTAAGGCCTTACCAGTTGTGTGAGTGGTGGCAAGAAATTTAGAGGCCTTCTTCCTATCAGTTTCATTCTTATGGCTTGATCGACGATCCCGAGAATGATCCCACCAGTCCGGATAGCCAATTACTTGATAGCACCCCTTTTTAGAGTGTCCAGTTTGTCCACATACCGAACAGGGGGTATTGAGACTTGCCTCCTCGGTCCCTTAATTGCGAGTCACGAGATAAAGTTGCTTGATTTTGCCAATTCGAGTTTTTTCGGGTCTGATCATGGTTGCGAGCAACTATAGCTGGGTCTAATGAGGAGCTTTCAGTTTGTACGATGATTGGGAATGAGTTAGTACTTGATGATGAAGTAGTTGTAGATGGATCGGTAGCCATTTTATAGTATTATAACTAATACTGATAAATAGGAGCTAGATCTGAAAAAACGGAGGGCGGATTTGAGATCAGGACAGCCAAAAACCCTAGGAACCGGTTTAACTTTGTAGAGAACCGATCAAAAAACTGAAAAACCGGTCAAAACATTCTTCTGGAAATAAACCGGTTCAAAGGAAAAAACCGTTGTTGACTGTTGACTGACAGCGATTAACGGTGCCGTTAATGGTAACTGACGGAAGTTGACGGCGTTAACGGCGACTAACGGCGTTAACTGACGGCGGTTAACGGCGTTACTAATGGCGTTACTGAGGGCGGCTGACGCCGTTAAGTTGCAGAGTTGACAGCGCGTGAAGCGCGTGGATCGGCGGGACGGCGCGTGATTTCTAGAGGCCACGCGTGAGGGCGCGTGAGAGGTCCGTTTGAGCTGATTTTTTTTCAGCTGTGATCGTCTTCTTCATACGATGAGAATGGTGCTAAGTTTTGATGGTTTTGGATAAGATCTGAACACGATCGAAGTCAACGAATTTCGATGGTTTGTTTTTTGTGCTTTGAAAGGCGACGCTGCTTTGTAAGAATCGTAGATCTGGTGTTTTAAAACACGTAACTATTTTGTAAGATTCATAGATCTGATTTACAGATCTGGAAGGAGGGGATTTAGTTTCGAAGGTGTTCTTGATTGTAGTGAGTGGGTTTGAGCTTGGTTGATTTGAAGAATAGAAGATGAGTGTGTTTGAGCTTGATTGATCTGAAGAGAGTAGAAGATGATTGTGATTTCCTTTCCTCTTTGAACGAGGCTTGTTAGATTTGAGAGAGTAGAAGAGAGGATTTTCTTCTTCTTCCTCTGATACCAACTTGAATTTAGAGAGAGAATATTGTTATGTGAAATGTATTTTTCATTCATAGAAGAGGTGCCCTATATAAAGGGAAAAACAATACAACTGGATATTTCAACCTAATACACTGAGATATTCTATAAATTAATATAATATAATATTCTAACATAAGCTTCTTCTCCATTTTTTAGAGAATTTTGAAAGAAGGCAAGATATAAATTCTTGTTGATTTATGTCTTATCTTTTTCGTGTCCCCATTTGAGTTAGAGTTGAGTTGTATTTATAAAATATAAAAACCCAAGATATGGTGACACGTGTAATCCCAATATTACTGTTCTGCTTCCTCATTAAATTACGACAAGCAGCTAGTGCTTTAGTTAGCCGATCTGATCTAATGACTCTTGTGCACCAAACTAGTTGGTGTATTTCTCGTGGCCCACCCAACAAATACCCCCTAAAGATCCCCCTGAAATGATGAAAATATGTTCAAATATAATCTTACCGAAGAAAGTTGATTTCTTTATTTCAATGCAATGGGAGTTTTCCCAAATAAATTCCTCTCAGTTCTTTGAGGAAGTATCATCTAAGTTGTCAGTATTTCATTATGTAGTTATAAGTGAAGGTTCTACAAGAATACTCCTACTACGTTTGTATCTTTTCTACAGATACAAATTCTAATTGTGTTAACAATGGGATTTATCATTACAGAAATTCAAGGAAAACAATATGCCACAAATACTAATCTTCATTGGTTAGCTTATTTTGAGTTTGTTTTTATGTAAAAATAAAATTGTGTTTGTATTTTGGCACCCTTAATCCAAAATTCTAAATCCACCACTATATATAATATGATGAAAGAATGGTAATTTTGAAAACGACACAGCGGCATGTCCTAAAACAAAACAAAATTGGAACAAAAAGTCATGTTTGCGTTGGTTACTTTAATGTGATATTTTGTTGTGTTTGTATTCAAATTCTAGCTTAAAATTAACGTACAATAGAACTAAGAAATTATGAAATTAGTACGTTGAGATTAATATATCTTTAAGCAATGTAAAAATCAGTGTTCTAAAAATCGCGCCTAGGCAAAAATCGGTGCCCTCCCGCCCGGCCTAGGGCTGATCGTTTGTATTTAGGCGCCGGGGTTATTAGGTGTCGATTGGGCGTCGATTTTTGGACTAGGCGCCGATTTTTGGGCAGGTGCCGAGAAAGTGAGATGGAGAAAATGTGAGGAGAGATCTTCCATATTCTCCTCTGTCTAACCTCATCTTCTCAGCCCAAAAGGAGAAGGAGAACGAAGGAAAAGAATGAGAAGAGCAAAGGAGAAGAAAGAAGAAGGATAAGAAGACGACCTGGAAGAAGAAAGAAGAAGGAGAAGAAGACGACCTGGAAGAGAACAACGGAGGAGGAGAAGAAGACGACCTGAGAGAAGAAAGAAGAAGGTCGGCTACTGCTGCAAAATGAAGTAGTATTGAGATATTTTATATTTAGGGTTTTGTAAATGTTAAAATGACTTTGAGCTCTTTGGTTATTTGAAATATTTACATCATTTATCCTTTTTTTAATATCTTTTTATTATTGAAATTGCCTTTTTATATTTTATTTATTAATAATTTAGTATCGTTTTATTATAAATAAATAATATATATATATATATATATATAATAAATTATTAATATAATTTAGAAAGAGACATGTTTTAATGGTTGGATGTTGAAAAATTAATGTTAATTTAAAAGGTATATTATGTTTTGTTAGTGTTATGTTATTTAAAATAATATTTTTAATAAAAATCGTTTGACTAATTAATTCCCGATTAATCCTCTAGGCGCTGGGCCCCTTTTTGCCGACCTAGGAGCGCCTAACGATTTTTAGAACATTGGTAAAAATCAAACAAAAATTCTTACACATACTGAGTTTAAGATTTTATAATTGAAGAGAAAAGGAGCTAGCGAGACCGAAAAACATACCATTGATCAATTTCTTTGGAAGGTTAATTTGGGGTTGTTCTTTAAATAAAAACATTCCCATTTACTCTTTTGCTAGGACTACAAGGTACAAAATATACGGTAGATTTGTCTAGAAATCATATTTTTAAAGGGCGAATTCAGGATTATGTGAGAATTGGCTATGTGAAAAGAATACGTCAAAATTTAATTGATTGGGTGAAATATTGATAATTTACTGTCGAAAAAAAAATTCATTATATTAGAAAACTATAATATAAAAGCAACAGAACAACCGCTCGGCTGTGTTAAAAAATCAGCCTCGTAGGATCACGCTCAATCTTTCGTAGTAAACCGGTAAACCATCTCTTATTTTTTGTTAAATCCTTCTCAAATTTTATATAAACTAATGACACAAAACGAATGTACATGTTATACAGGGACATTAAAAAGTAGCAAATCTCTTATTTCCCCAAATAATAATTCCAGAGCATGATAAATAATCATCCCTCGTCTTCTTCTATCTTCTGTGTGAATAGAATTTTGTCTTGAGCATCATTTTTCTCCTAATACCCAAACAAAGCGTTGAAAATAAGAAATCACATCAAGCTAAGCCAAGGTTGGTAGGTTGCCAAATACATATAAATTAAGCACGCATTAATATTCAATAGAAAATTGATAACAGGAGATCGATATTGCATACAATACATGCTCTGATTTCTTTTTGTTGTTGTTTTTTTTTCTTCTAAATAAAATTAAAATCTAACAGTATTGGGACCCCAACAGCTCAAATTCATGACATTTTTGAGCGTCTCCTCTGTTCGCTTCACTTTATCCTCCTCCTTCATCTTCCCTAAAATGGATGTCGAATTCGAAGAAGAGAGTCTTGTGTTAGGGCGGAGATAGTAAGACGTGAGGTTGGATTTGGCTTTTTGGTGAAGTGATCTGAGGGGATAATTCCACCTGCAAAGCCCTAATTGATCTTTCAATGCCTCCACTGCTCCAATACTTGCTGCTACCGCCCATGCTTTCCTTGCTCCTCCACTACTCATTCTTCTTCTGATTAAATTTTCCTTCAATTCAATTTTCAATAGAATTTGATGATGTGATACGATTTTGTGTGCTTTGATTTGAGGAGAAAAGAAAGGTTATGTTCGGTCTATATATATATATATATATATTTAGAAAGAGACACAGAGAGAGACAGATTAACCAGTGGGAATACAGAAACAGGGGGCGAAGTTTAGTCTAGGAAACAGCGGTGGTTATATTAATTAAATATTAAAACCGTTTTCTTTGGTTAAAGTCACTTCCAATTCATTTCATTTCCTGCGTGTTTTCTTTGGTTGCGACCACGGTATTTTGTGAAAACTGAGGGCTTTACTTTTTTTTTTTAACCTCATTTTGCGCGTGAGTTTGTAGTTAGTTAGTTGTATACAAGAATCGAGTGGAAGAAGCCAAAACGTTACTTAACAAAATTTTACAAAAAAGATTCAGTGAATGGCTCCAAAGCTAGTCTTGTCAACGAATTGAATTTGTACCCGAATTCAATTCGAATTCGATCCATTTAATTGGATATGAATTAAAATTTATGATCCGTATATTTAAATTTAATCCGAACTCGTTAAGCCTTTAATTAACAAATTAGATATGAATTTATGCAAATCTGATCTATTTACAATTCGATCCGATCCAAAATACACATTTATACTTAAATTTATTATATTTATATTTACTGCATTATTATTAATAAACTCATAAAAAGTAAATATAACTCAAAAAGTATTAAATAAGTTTTTTTTTACAAGAATATAATAAATTTGGCTGTTATTAAGTTTAACTTTTATGTTAATTTCATTATTTTTTATATATTTACCAACTAATTATTATATAATTAAAATTTTAAATGGATCGGATATAATCCGATCCGAACAAATTTGAATATTAATCGATATTTTGGTGATCTGTTTCATGATCCGATCCAAACAAATTTGAATATAGATCGATATTTTCGTGATCCGTAACATGATCCGATCCAAACAAATTTAAATATAGATCGATATTTTGATGATTCGTTACATGATCCGAATATGATTTGAATTTTTTTTCAAATATAAATTTAAATTCACCTTGATCCAATCTAAATTCAATCCGTTGACGGGCCTATCCAAAGCCCAAAGTTCGCTTGGCTATCAAGCTTGCTTAGCCTTTTCACGACCCGCCCATATATGAACATCCACAATGAGGGACACCCTCTTTTTTATTATTACAAACACTCCAACTATCATTAATACACTATTAAAACTAATTATTTTTTTATATCAGTAACACTTATTCACTGCTCGCTTTAATCTAGATTAATTGACATTAATTATTTGCATTAAAACATAATTAAAATACCGTCTCTCATCCACTACTCCATTTCCTCCACCACCATTGTTCACCTTCCCCCTCTCCCTCCCTCTCGGGGACAGACCTACATGGTCCTAAAGGAGTACAGTCGATAGGTCGTACCATCTCAATTTTGAAAAAATATTTATATATATAATTAAAAATATTATATATTTTAAGGTTATGTTAACGTGTATTTTAAAAAAACATGTTAATGTATTCCTCAATTTTTGAAAAAAAATACATATATATATAATTATAAATATTTTATATTTACTTAAACAATTTTATACTTAATTATAAGCTAAAATACACTACTTCGATTGTCTTAAATTAAGAGTATATTTAACTTTTATATTTTTTATTGTTGGTCAATTAATTATGTACTAAAAAAAAATTTAATTTTAATTTGAGATATATCGAAAAAAAAATATACCAAATCTTGGACCTTAACTAAATTTGATGACACATCAATAGTGATTAGTTGAAAGTTAATTGTGGATTGTATTTTTGGATTTTTGCTTCTTTTTTTTTTGTTGGCTAAGTAATATTGCTTTTTACCCACGTCTGTAGAATACTACTCAATTTTATGGATGTGAAACTACATAATTCTAATGGTAATGATGTGATATTTTTGTAGCAAAAGAATATACCATTATGCCATATAACACTAGAAATTTATTATTTTTTGTCTTCGTACCTAATCAAATTATTGTGTTCATTTTTCTTTCCATTCTGGAAATTAAGTAGCCCATGAAATAGCTAAGTTTGCTCTTTTCATTATTGATTTAGAAATCTGGAATTCTTTGTTCTCAGAATGGTTAATCTCGTTAATAGATAATGATATATTGTGATTTTCTTTTCTTTTAAAAAAAAATTATTGTGTACATCCATGCTCCCTTTCCCCCTTCATTCCTCCCCCCATCCATCTCCATTTTCTTCTCCACCATTAACACACATACACACATGTGTATATGTATGTGTATGTACAAACACACACATAATATATGTAAAATGGGACAAATGAAAAGTCAAAGTGCAAACGTTGTTGTTGCAGATGATCAAAGCGATCACTCTTCATTAGACATCAACTCACACCCACACCCTATTCTTCGCTAGGGCTGTTAAGGCCAATTCGAAAATCGATCGAATTGACCGAACCAATCCGAACAGATCCATAAAACTCCGAATCGAAAAAAAATTGAAACTGAAAACAAGAAAACCAAACCGAAATAAGCAAGCTAGTCCAAAACCAAACTAAACCAAACCGAACCGAATTATATATAAGAAAATAAAAAATATATATTAATTTATACTCTAAGGGCAAACGTTAATTACAATATGATACAAAAAATATGGCATTTTAGAATTTATTCCTTATTAATTGCAGATTGTGATCATCTTAAAAAAAGTTATTAACGCATTTCCTTATTATTGAATTAACTACACATTGCAATGATTTTCTTTATCACATATATGATGGCAAGATAATTCATTATTTTATTTAATGAGTTTTATTCTTGTAAATGTACAAATACAATAGTAACTAAATAGAAAACATAGTATCTATTTGTTTGCTCATTGTTTTTAAAAAGCCATGACTTTAATTTGAATATGAACCAATCTTACATTACTATTAGTATTATATTGTTATGTTAAATTGATTTATGAAAAAAAAAACATATGTCAAAACCGAATAAAACCGAACCAAAAGGTTTGGTTCGAGTTTGGGTTTCGAAAATTTAAAAACCAAACCGAAACCGAATTTTTACATTTGTTTTAGGTTTGGGGTACCTTAGTTTCTTCCCTGACCGAAACCGAAAACGCCTCTATTATCCGCCACCATCATCTTCACTCCTCTAATTTACTGTGTATGAACACTGACTCGATTTATATCTAGCGAGTAAGGGCGTGTCTGTTTTTTTTAACCTTTGATTGCTGAATGTTGATTGTTGAGTGCTAAATGATGATTGCTGAGTACTAAATTCTGAATCCAAGCTCTTAAATATTGTTTGTTTTTTATTCTGAATAGGGTTTTGAATTTTAAGTTTTTGTATAAAACAATGGTTTAAATTCAGCATTAAGTATTAAGTGGGACTAATGACTCTTAATGTTGAATGCTTAATCACTAAAAAAAATAGCCGCTAACCTCTTAATGTTTTAAAAAAAACAAACACCATATGGCTCCTTTGAATGCTTAAAACTCTCTGATTAAGCATTCAAAGATAAAAATAAACACCCCTTAAGTGCACACCACTCTGCCCATTGTGGGCGAGTAAATGTATTTTTTTATCAACGCAACACTTCATGTAAAGCGAGTAGGTAACCCTTACTCAGCCCATGTCAATTGAGTAAATATAAACTTATTCGGCACATGTCAAACGAATAGGACAATAAGCTTAAAATACTTTGAGTTTAGAATTTTTTAATTTTGTGAAATATTAAATTAAATTAAGAGTCTATTTTTTTTATGATATAACCAATAACATGTCCAACCATAATAAACCATTACTATTCTTAGCAAGCATTGAATACTTTGAATTTGGTTTTTGAAAATTCAAATTAGATTACCATTTTTGAGACATGAGAATATTGTATAAAAAATAATAATAAAGGACAATAAATAAATGGTGCTTATAATCAAGGACACCCGTTTGAATTCATTAGTTTGCAAGATAACTTTTTAATTAAGGACAAAATATTAATTATTTTCTTATTTTAATTAATTAAGTTGAATTTCAATACTACCCTTTTTAAAGATAAATATAAAAAAGTAAATATATAATTAAATTTGAATTAAATCAATATAATAAATTCAAACTAGATAAGTATGATATATGGTCGAATTAAAAAACCTTGTGTTCGTCCCTTTTCTTTAACAAAACCAACCATTTTTCTATGTTAAAAGATGTAGCATACCTTATAGTAGTTTTACATGTTCGTTAGTACAAGAAGGTAAGTTCTCATCGTTCGAGATTTTTGTGTCAGGATGGAGGTTGGCCAGAACCTAATTCATTCAATTGCAGTTCTTTACAAAGAAAAAAAAATCAAGAGGACAAAACTTTCAATATGAAGAGCAATATTGCACCTTTTTGTATATATATATAAATCAACAGCATTTCCGTCCATCGCAGCAGCAGTTTCGTCCTCGCCTTCCCAAGTATTTGGACTACTGGAAATGGGATTACACAAGACCTGCTCCTCCTCCTCATTGTGGTAATTGCAGTCTTCATTATTATGCTAATTGTGGTTTTTAAGTGCTCGTTTGGTTCGAGGTTTTTTTTTTATTATTATTATTCTTAGAATTTAAAATTGTAATTTCATGGGGAAAGTTTGAGCCTCATTAACTAATGATTCACCCTCTTGACATGAACTATAAGACACCACTGGTGTTAAATTAACAATTTAAGATTTCTGGAACGAATTAAATTTGCAATAAAAGTTTTTGAGTGTTGAGTGCAAAATTTTAGATATGTGTGTGCGACACATATGGGATCCATATGACATTTGTCCTTATTAAAATCTTTTCCAACTAATGAGTGATCGTCAGGTCAATATATCAATATTTTCATGTATTTTGGTGTTTATTATGTTAATTATAGCCTTCTATAATGACACAAAAAATTAGCATTCCAATATAGTGATTACTCATTGGTTAGAATGGATTTTGATAAAGATAAATATGATATGAGCCCCACTTTCTAACTAATATGCTTGCCAAAAAAATAAAAATATATAATTTAATATGTCTGTCAGAAAATTAAAAATATATAGCTTAATATTTCTGCTAGAAAAAATACTTATTTTTTATCGTAAACATTTTTCTAACATATTATTTGGTAGACATATTAATTTGTAGGCATTTTTCTATCATTGTTAATTTTGCATGTATATTAACTAACATGTACAACATATTATTTTGTAGACATATTAATTTGTATGTATTTTTTCATCCTTGTTAATTTTGCAGGCATATTAACTAATAACTACAACATTTTATTTTGTAGACATTTTTAAAGGACTCAAATAGATGAAGCATTAAGTATTGTTTTATCATCGGTCTGATCGTAAGCATCTAAGTTGATAAGTTTTAATTTGTTTATTTATTTATTTATTTGATTGACTTTATTGTTTTAGATTTTGAAGTTTTCACCTTTTTTTAAATTTAAGGGTTGTGTTTGGTTAATGTTTCTAGACAAGTTTTCTAGATAAGTTTTTAAAAATTTAATATTTGGTTAAATGTTTTGAGTTAGAGTTTTTATGTTGAAAAGTGAATTTGGTTTTGTTTGACTTTTTTTCAACCAATGAAAAAAACGCATAAAATTTTTCAAAAAATAGTCACAATGGATCTTATTTTATAGATCTCGATGAGTAGGTTTCAAATATATATTTTTTATTATTTTTTGATTTTTGGATTTAAAGTTATGGCATTTTAAAAAAAAATTTAGAGAGAGAAAATATAATGAAATAAATTTTGGGAAGTGTGAAAGTTTCTAAGTTTGAAATTTTTTGAATTTGTTTGTTATTTGATTTTTTTTTTAATTATTGATGCATTTATCATCTTTATTTGAATTTTATATTATCTGTTTTTGAATTTATTATCATTGACTTCATTACGTAATTAATTTTATATTTTGACTTGGGTATTTATCTATAAAAAGAATAGTTTTGGAATTCAACGTAATTAATTGAATTAATTAAATATTTTGTGTTATGTCTTTAATTAAAAAGTTGTCCTTTAAATTAATCACTTAAAAAGAGTGTCCTTTATTGAAAAAAAAGTGTGACATTTGTCCTTTGAAAAAAAAGCCCCAATATTGTATCCACATTTTTTTTGAAAACTGCCAAACAATGCAACTAAATTAAATTGAAATACAAAATGAAAGAAATGTTATTTGTAACTTATGCATATTATAGCAATCGCATCTATCTAAAGTTATTCGTATCTAACATTATAATGTCATACAGAATTATTGATCTTCAACTTTGACTCTATTAATTATACTTATGTTGATCTTCAAAATTTGAGATGTTGTAAGTTGCCCTATCTATTGATCAATTTAACAATAAAACAAATAATTAAATGACTAGAATACTACTCTCTATTTTTAGAGTAAAAGAACTTATCGACCCATATTATATTTCTAAAATATATTTTATTTTCTTTCATCTTTCTTATTTTTAACTAAATAAAACAAAAATATACGTTTATTTCTTTTAAATATAAACAACGAAAATCTCCCAAATCCTTTAAGAAAAATGTATGACATATAT
Organism: Lonicera japonica; assembly: GCA_021464415.1. Lineage (NCBI taxonomy): Eukaryota > Viridiplantae > Streptophyta > Magnoliopsida > Dipsacales > Caprifoliaceae > Lonicera > Lonicera japonica. The sequence continues at coordinate 74,711,658 of CM038463.1, forward strand.
ATATAGAAAATGTGTGAATTTGTTTGGGAAAAAAAAATCTTAACATTGAAAAATTTGTATTAAAAAACATTGAAAATAAAGATATTCTTTAATGTTTTCAAGAGATGAAGTCTATATATAAATTTTTTGTTAATATTATTACTCCTTGTAATTGAAAAAATTACTTAGTATTAATCAAACCCCCACTAAATTAAAATCTTGCATTTGCCTCTGTTCACAAATTAACTGCTTCGCATGAGGGTATCAGGGTACCAAAATAAAATTAGTGTATTACAAATATTAGTCCCCTTAATTCAAAGCATTAATTTTAAAAGATATGTAAATAACATGAATCGTGAAATAAGTTTATCAGGTTAATCTCTTGTTTAAAAGAAAGAAAAAAAAGATACAGAGAACCGAAGAAATACCATCAAGAAACTTCTCAAAAAAAAAAAACCCATCAAGAACATGCTTTAAATAGTGATGGCTTTTTTTTCCTTTCGACCTAAATATTTAAAACAACAAACTTAAAAAAAAAAAAAAAGGGTTCTCATTTGTTGAAGAGGAAATTTTACTTTCAATAAAAGAACTCTCATTAGGGGACTCACAATTACGTCTAAGTTGTCATCATTTGCATAGGGTTTCTTATATTTTTTGATTGGAATGAAATCAGCTGTTAGGCATGAATCTAAGTTCCAAACCCAACCTTCATTCATTTCAAAGAAAGTACAAAAGGAACACATGCCGCCATGAACATTAGTACAAAGTTAGTAATAATATATATACACATAAAAGGTGTGTTTCAATTAGGACCCCAACAGCTCAAGTACATGACTTTCCTAAGCGACTCCTCTGATTGCTTCAACTGATAATCGTCTCTCATCATATTAGCTACCGCGGCTGAAGATTGTGAAGGCAGTCTCTTAGACTGAGAACGCGACCCCGCGTTGACCTTGGCGTGTTGTTGCAGTGATCTTAGTGCATAATTCCATCTGCATAAACCTCCTTGATCTTTCAATGCCTCAACTGCTCCAACACTTGCTGCTACTATCCAAGCTCTACATGTTGAACTCATTTTACCGAGATTGAACACAAATTTCGTTATATCGGATTTGAAGTAATTAATGATGAAGAGAGTTTGTTGGGTGTTTATGGAGAGCAAAAGGCCTTCTTATGTAGAGGAAGGGAGAGAAAGAGAGAGAGAGAGAGAAGTAAAGGATTTTTTGTTTTCAGAAAAGAACAAAATTGAAAAAACCAGGGGTAGTGGTTTCGCTTTCACCTTTAGATAAGAAGTGCCCCACGCTTTTTGTCACTATAGTATGCAAAGCAATAATTTTGAAATGACATATTTATCTGATGTAAAAGATTGACATATTTAAATGTAATGTGTTTGTATCATATATATATATATATCGGATGGAATGTAGTATTTGCACAAGGTTCATCTTTATCGCAATAAGATCTAGCCAATGCATAACAACAACATTGAAATGTCACTATTTTATGTCCGATAAATATATCCAGCTTTGCTTTTATGCATGTCTTTGAATCCGGACGCTTAGAGAGGGAGAGAGTGGATGATGGTGAGTGATGAGTACGGGCCAATGGGTTAATCCATTCATATGCTTTATGGAATAAGTAGGCCCTGGAAAAATGGATCTTATCCTTTCCTATCAACTTCCCAATCATGCTTGAGAGAATTTTATACAGCACAGTTTTGATTATGTTATTTGTAAAGCTGTCTACTTGCTACCAATGAATAACCGGTATATTAAGAAAATAGATATGGAATCTGAAACAAAGCAAATCTTTTTAGCTTTGCCTTTACATAAAGCTACGATTACAATAATGTTCAGCACTAAACATATTTTTAGATCTTCCATTAACCTGCATATATAGCCGGGAATGCATTATTTTTGACAAAAACTCAACTTGGTTTTGCTAAAATATTAGCCAACATGCAAAATGCTATCCCCGAGCAGGATCTGCCTTATCATATCATTAGCCTATGAAAACAACAAACAAAATAAAGAAATGTTGGTCTTCCGAAGAAGAAAAGAGTGATAGGAATGGCAGAAAGAATAATTTCTTGCAACTGATCTACTTTCTTTAATGCAAAAATGCGAGTGGCACTCCCCTATCAACCTTTCTCTAATGATTGAACCTAATTCTAGTGGGATTTGATTACTTATCTTGAAAAGTAGGTTGTGATACCACAAAACTCAAGACAAATCTGGATAATTAAAATATCCTATTTCCCCTTTTGAATATAGTTCCATTTATAGATCAACTGATCAAGTATACGCAGCACAGCACACACGCATACCATTTATTCGGCAGCAATTGAGGTTTAAAGTTTAGCAGTCATCTAAGGCAGTATTAGTGCACCATATCGTGAAAGTAAAATAATCTTGGAAAGTCAATGAGACGCATTGAACACTCTTTTAAGACTCTTAAGAATGTAGAAAATAAGCAAGTGCACAACAGATCAATCGAAGTGCCTCATTTCATCAAATAACAATGGAAATCAAGGCTTACATCAAACAGGTCATTCTATACAATCCAAATTTGTGATACATTGTCATGTTGACATCTATATATATATCCATGTACCACACAAAATTTTCAGCTATATCTATGGTTGCACTAAAACTACAACTCTAAGCAGTCACATAAATCCATGAATATATATACAAAGAAACTTGAAAACCAATGTATAAATGAAAGAATCAAAATAGCTATAAGAATTATGCATACTTGTGGTGACCAACCAATCCAAAGCTAACGGACTAACTAAGATGAGCTATGTCAAAAGTTTCAGGGAATTTGAAAGTTTGAGCAGCACCTAATTTCCTTCGTCCTTCTGAGTCTTCTTCGAGCTCATCTTCATTACTGTCATAGTCGTCATCCTTGGGGGTGTATGGTGAAGAAGGTGAATCTATGCTTTTGGACCGGCAATGTGGGTTAGCAAGCATGCTGACTTGGCCAAAGTGAGAGATTTCAACGACAACAGTGTCATCGTCAACGGGGAGGGGTTGTTTCCATGGTTCTCCATCCATCCTCATGAATGTGTGCTCAACTGCACCCTTGTGAAACTCAAAACGAACTCTGTTTGCCTACGCCACACAAGACAAAATTAAGGCAAGATTTAGAGAGAGAGAGAGAGAGAGAGAGAGAGAACACTTTTGGGGGGGAGATGAAAAACTTGCGTGGCTATATGCCTTACCTGTGCGAGACGAGTACCATGCCCACTTGGAGCAAGCAAAACAAGCCCATGCCAAGCATTTCGGAAACCAACAATCTCAAGAAGGCCATCATCAACATATGGAGGTGTCAAGTCCCTCTGTTTGGAACAAAAATGTAAAGATTTGTCAAGAAGTTTAGATTAGACCGTGTTGTGTGAGAGATAAAAAACTCTGTACTCGGTCTGTATTAAAATTCAGATGCAGAAAAATAGTAGCGAACCTGTTGAAGTTTCTTCCTGTTAGGTGTTCCCCAAGGATTAAATCCTCCAGAAAAACTGGGCAAGTTGAGGCAAATAATAGATCTGATGCTGCACATCAAACAGAGAGAAGTTCAAGTAAGAAGAGGCATAGTCGTTTCGGAATGAACAAGATTTACACGGTTGATACAGAATCTGATGAAACAGCAAACCAAAAAGAAAAACAGATTTGGACAAAAATTTTGCATTCTCTAGCATCAAAAGTGGGCAGTCCGTCATCTCGGAGTTTATTTATTTTTCGATGGATTAATCTATTTAAAACATCATGGCCTTTGAATAATTTGCTCGTGTACTGGTGTTCCCCTTATATTTTCCTTTGCTTATGGTCATGTTTTACTTGGTTAATAAAAGATACATAAAGTAAATTACTGCAAAAGACATGCTACCAGTATAAAACCTTCAATTATTTTATAACCTAGTATTCAAGTTAAATGGGTGCTATTTTCCTTCGCCTAGGGAGGATATAAGACAAAATCACTTCTAAAACTGCCTCTCACTAATGGGCAGATGAAACTCTTAAGCATTTGTTATTATGGTGAGGAATGGTCACGGTCAACGAAGTAGCTGTAGGGGACAATATTACTGTTATTAACTTCTAAAGATCACTTTACCCCACATATATATATATAGATAAATGGGCCTCGCAGCCTCAGGTTTTTGTAGTTTCTTCTACTGAATCAAGAGCTCTAAAACATTTAAAAAATTCAATTGAACTTCACTCCCCGTAAGTTTCACACAATTTTCTTTTCCGAAGTACTTGATGCGATCAGAAGAGTTGTCAAAAAAGTAAAATTGAGATGGAACTATCAGTAATACCTGGGAGGTATGTTAAGGTCTTCCCACTGACCCGACCTTTTCATGATATTCACCTTTGCAAGTTGTGCGATATTCCTGTGATTAAGACGAACACATTCTTACGGAATATTGACATGACCATTTTAAGCCAGGAAAATGAAATAACAATTTATTTTATATCCTTCAATATTTATAGACGGGTAAAGTCTTCCATAACAATTGTTGTGATATTAGTAGAATAAAATATCAAAATAAGGTCATCAGATATGATTGACCAACTTGTGGACGAGATGAACCGACACTTTTTTTTTGCACCAAGTATTTTAATAAAGGGTGCTCTACGATCAATCTAAGGTCTTTGTCCATTTATAAAATAATGCAACTGTATGCCAATAGGAAGGTCTGTGAGTTTTAGATTTTGAAATTCCATTCACATCATTCTTACTTCCAAAGTGAGACAAAATGTCATGACCAGCAAATTCCGGTTACAAATTCTTAATTCTCTGATCTGGGAATCTGAATCTTAAATAGCAAAAGTTTATGAGAAGGAAGTTTTCTTTTGCAGGGATTAATAAAGTAACAACGAAGAAAGAGAGTCTTTCACTTGAGTAAACTGAGTTTAAAAAAATGTCAAAATGGTACCATCAAATCCTCTACCTGCACACTTACCATGAAGACGGATGAAGAAGAGAAGCACAAAACCATCCTTGTGAACACCCAAGCTTTGCATAAGTAGTCTGATTCGGATTAAGAAAAAAAGAATAATAAACTAGCTGATCAGAAAAGTCCGAAAAAGCCTAAAGACATGTTACACACTTACACCAAACACATAGTGACTGAAATTAATTTAGTGCTTAAACAAAGAGGTCTAGAGGCAAAAGAAAGATGGTGTATAGCACTAAGAGAAGTTAGGAAAACCACCTTATTAGGGAAAATGTAGATCAGCTCTAATGAAGAAGATAAATAAATAACACAAACAACAGAACATCACCGCACCTGGTTAGCTAACTGATTTTTGAATTTTTCTGGGTGCAACTTCCTCTCAGTGTGAAATGCATACGATACTTGGGCATCCATTCCTGCCATACAATATTAAAAGACAAAAGTATTTAAAAATTAAGAATGTCAATATCAGATGATACTACCTAGCATCATGGTGTTTAATAAAATCTAGAAAGAAAAAAAGCTAATCCAGCATGATAAAATCGGTTACGAAAAATAAAGAAAGCTGATTAACTAAAATGGTATAAATTCCTGAAATGGCGTAATTTCCTTTAAACAAGATAAGAGCATTTCTTCTATTAATGCAAGAAGAATCAATGATAAATGAATGAATCCATAAAGTTACCCATGCTGAAGTAGTTCCAAAATCCCCCTCGGAATGTGTGGTAGCCCTCCTGAGAATAAACAGACGCAAACTGAGCTCACGATAAGGAGCAAACATGAATAAAGAAAGGGAACCAAACAAGAATGTTTGAGAAATTGGAGTTTCTGTAGTTTGTGATTGGCATAAAATGTTTGAGAACTTGGAGTTACAGCGAGTCGAATTAAATGTGACCCCAAGCAGTTCTGACTTCTGAGTGTATAGGTTCTCAAGGAAGTTGTATTAGAAAGTATAATACATTCGGTATTTCATTGAATTTGAAAGGTCAATCAATAACTAGTGATATTACATTTTTAAGCTCTGACTGACTAGTTTGTTGATGTTTACTTAGTGAGGATGAGAGGGTGGTTTTTCCCAGATTCTACATGAAGGACTAACATGATATAGCCTCCACTATTGGCAAGTGGACAAAATAAAGCTTCATGATCCAGTGCAGAAAAATGGAAAAAAAAAATATACTTTCTTGGCATATACGTAAAGAGAAAATCACAAACTTAGCCTTTAAAATTTTAACATGAAAGAGAGGTAGACAGATATAGGCAAAATGTGGCCAATTACCAAGTTCAATGTGTCTGTTTTGGACACACGGTGAAATGCATGCAAAGAATGTGGTAGTTCAAGAGGTGCTATGGGATCACAAGAACCTTCTTTGGGAGCTCTCATTCGCATGAGAATATGCCAGCTGAAACAACAAGAAATTGGTAGTCAAAATCAGCTATATATGTACAGCTTTATCCAAAGATGATTTGGTTTGTTACTTTGTTCCAATTATATCTAAACATACTAGGATACAATCTTCCAGCCACAAAAGTAGCAATGCTTTCGTTTATGCCCAAAGTCAAGGGGAAAACAACTTTGTCAATCTCATAATTAAAGGACATGAATCATTAAAAACCCATACTTGAGTTCCAATGGAAATTTAAAGGCGGTTGTTGACCAAGTAAAAAAACAGGAGATTACACGCGCTGCTAAACTTTCGGAGGCTATCGCTTTCATTAACAACCTTCCTGATAGATTTGAAACTCAGGTACTAACTTATAATGAATGCTGCTAGGAGATATCGCCTGATTCCAATGGAAGTCAAATGTGAATTTGAAATTTGTTAAGCAAGCAAACAGTAGAAAGTCCAAAGACCCTTCCAATGTCTTCTAAATAAAGTTAGACCATAACTTCAACAGCATCAAGTAAAGTGTGCGGAAAATAATTTCATTTCTAACATGCAAATAAACTTCTAATTTTAGAATTTTGCAAAGCCGAATGAAAAGGTTTCCATTAGTCAGAAAAATGAAAGTCCCACATTTAATATAGAATCACTACACGGAATTAGAAAAAAATAAAAAAAGAAGCTTTACCTGTCAATTTTCATCTCTCTTGCATTCCTTACTTGATCCAAGAATGATTTCACTGATTGATGATCTGTGCCCGGATTTTTCTTTCCCTATATGAGTTAGAAAAATGCACATCTCATTTAATAAACTTATAGTACTAAATGAAATTCTACAACGGGACATTGTTTGCGAAGTTTCCATAATGAGGATCACAAACAAAAAAATCACGTTGAAATAATAACTTTCAATACACCCTAATATAGCAAATTTTTCATGCATGAGAAAACTGTGATTTCCCTGGGACAAGGATCTGAGTTTGATCTGGAACCAAGAATAAATTGATGACGCACTCTAGTTAGTTATCCCCTTGATTAATGTATCACAAATTTTAAGTTTTCGTATTTCTTTTGTTCTAATTTCATGGCAGATTTTCTCAGTCAATAGAATTTTATTGCCGAGTAATTTGAATGAATCAAATGGATAGTTCCATGATAAAGAAGAAAAGACCCACCTAAAAGTAAATATTCTGGAAACTGGAAAGAAAGATTTATTAAGAAATTCTCTCTCAAGTAATTAATAACAATTATCATTATGACTTGGGATTATTCAACTTTTGGATAAAGATTGGAATAAGCCAAGCTAATGAACAGTTTGAATAATAATGCCAGGTATGTCACATATGACTAATCATGTACTCTTTGTCAATGTCTTAATAGTTTCTTCATTGTTTATTTCTTTTTGTAGTAAGCTAATCTAAAATGTATGCACTCACATAAGTGGCTTTAGCAAACAGTTTCTCTTATTTGGGTACATTAAACATACACAGTAGTTTGTCAATTAGGAAAATACTATGCACATAGGTAATTTATTTTCATTCAATCAATAAAGTGCACAGACTAGTGCAATGTCAGTCTCACTTCGATTTAATTTAGAAGTAATGGCTCGGAAAAATAAAAGAAAAATTAGGACAAAAACAATAGCACTACATCATACTCACAATTGGGAACTGCACGGTATGCTGACTACAAAACAAAAATAAACTGGAGGAAATAATCCACAACGAAGAAAGACCTGTCTCCTGGGTGAGCATTGGAAGAAAGGCCTTTCCTTGTTCCAGTTTAGGAGGAATTCAAAACAATGAAAGGACATCAATTACGAGAATAGCTGTCTGAACTTAATTATGTAATTGCAAACTAATATATATAGTGGAGTCCAGTAACTAGACCAGAAAGAAAGACATCCTACCCAGCCAAACGAAAATGGAAGATTGTTTCCGGTTCCCAATGGCACTGTAGCAACTGGCGGCGGTTGAGCGAGTTTGAGATCAGAAATTACCCCAAGAAGCCAGCCAGCAGTTCCATCCCCACCTGCAACCTACTAAACTAACTATTTATTATGTTTACAAGAAAATACACATCAATGAATTACCAAATCACTTTGCCAATAGCCTTTTACAGCATAGTGGTAGTGCTGGCTGTCATCAGGGACTGGGTGGGGACAAGGGTTTAATTCTCAACATTGTAATTCAAAAAAAAAAAAAGGTATTACCAAGTCAACTTACTATTAATCTCAATCTTCTCTGAATTTCGGAGGCAAGGTTATCCCCACTTTGTTTGAGCTTCTCTAAATTGACATAAAGTTGGTGTAGCACCTTGTCAGGGGACTTTTCTCCAAGATTAAATACCTGAAAATCAATCCATCACAATATTAACAACAAGTAGATCGACAATCAAAACTGAACATTTATTTGAAATTGTGCAGCAGGGGAAAAACCTGGTTTTTATTAAGAAGAGTACGATATGTCATTAGTAGTTCTCCTCCTAGCTGGCCACCACTTTTAGAATTGATGAATACAATCACGGGACAAGCAGGACAATGAGGATTTTTGCTTATTTCTGATCCTGGTAGAAGTATGTAATCAGGAATGAAGTACTCCTTTAAAATGCCGTCCACTTCCAAATCTTCATTTACAACTCCCTGACTGCAAAATATTGGAAACAATAAATATCGTCGGCTACAGGTTTTGTGGTTGAAATAATTAAAATCAGCCATATACTATACTATGCGGTTTAAAGAGGTAACCTCATTTTTATCTTCACCATGTAATTAGTTAGATTAGATAAATAAAAACTTAACTGCAACAAAAATATATCATTGTTCTACCTACTACTTTTTCTGCATAGGCAATGCATGCGTGACTCTAGTAGAGATAATTTTTTGTGCGAAAGTTATAAGAAATACAAGTAGTTCAATGGTAATACGCGATTAAACTCGAAAACTGAAATTACACATGATTAAACTTGAAAAAAAAGAAAAAAAAAAAGGACCTAGCGAGGCTTCAACAACCAAAGTCAGTCACCCATTTACGCAATGTAAGGTTTTCATTCATCTTACAGAATTGCAATTCGATGTGATTTCAATCTTATATTCACGCATACAATTGTTTGTAGAAAACATAGGATGAAAAAATTATAGAATTTCAGACCTTTTAGCCAGAAAATTATGAACCGCGGAAAGCCTTAAATCTTTGGCCATGAGATCGTATCTATCCTGCTGTCAATCTGCCAACAGATTCAAAACACTTAAATAACTTTGAGTTGATTTACGAGAGATTATATATATTCAAGAAAGTAAATAAAAAAGAGTAGCAAACAGAGAGAGAGAGAGAGAGAGAATGCATTTTTACCAGGGGCGATGATTTAAGAAGAAATTCAAATGCGAGCAGTCCTCCTGACCGGCCAAATATTTATATTTGAATGCATTTAATTATCCGCGTGCTGCATCTGCATGTAATGAATGTGTTTGATCGAGGAATATCGACGAAGGTGATTCAAAACGCACGGATTGAATTCTAACTGCTAAATCATCAGTCATAAAAATTGATCCTCTTTGCAAATAAATAATGATTTAGACAGAGAGACAGAATAAGAAAAAAAAACAAAACGGAAGGTTGAATAGAGACAACAGAGGCAGAGGTTCATATGGTTCGGGTTTTGTTCGGAGGTTTCTTCGTTTTTGCCCTGTCCGTCTTTCAGCGTCAAACGTTCGACAAATTCGAAAAAAAAAAAAAATTAAAGAAAAAAAAGCTTTTAATTTTCCTTATATTTTACCGCGTGGCAGGGCATATAATTAGAGGATGCCACGCAACAAAAGAGGCGCCAATAAAATAAGTAAAGACCAAACTTCACGCTTCCATTTTTACCCTTATTAGAATTTTTATTTGAAATATCTGCCATTGCCTTAATGAAAAAATACATTTTCCCACTAACTCTCTATTTACTTCAATTATTAATTTTCCGCAGGAAAAAGGTGTGCCATAAAATTAAATTATCTATTAGTTTAGGTAGGAAAAAGGTGTGCAAATAGACTACTAGTTTTAGATAGGAACTATGAAAAAAATGATAAATTAAGGGTGATTTTATTTACACTTTTAATAATGCTTAGTTTCACTCTCACTTTTCATTCGATTTTTGAGTATCGAGTAAGGAGATGTTATTCGGTTCTTTACGACCGAATATAAGCCTATTACTCAGTATTTAAAAGTTGAGTAAGGCTTAGTCAAATTTATATTTTACCTTTAAGAATCAAATAACAAGCCCTTATTCGATATTCAATGACTGAATAAAGGGTGCGAGTAAATCCAAACATTATTGGTTGGAAATAGAATCACCCTAAATTAAAGTACTAGTTTTAGGTAGGAAGTGGGAAAAAATTATGTAAATTCATTTATGTATTTAAGCAATTCATGGACTTGCCTCCACTTTATTAGACTTTTAAGTTTAATTTTATTAATGGGGTTTAGTTAAAAAGTTAAACGAATGATCTTTACTAAATTTTATAGAAAAAAAAAATTGTTCTCAAATTAAACTCATTAAATGAAATTAAACCAAAAGTATAATAAAAAGAAACAAGCTCATAAATTCCTTAAATATATAAATTAATTTAATTACAAGCCTTTTCCCCTAGTTCTTACCTAAAAATAATACTTTATTGCACACCGTTTTCCCTAACTAAAACTAATACATGACGTGGGCCATCTGAGCTAGGCCTGACTAAAAGCACACTTATAATTTTTATCTCCTACAATTGTCCCCTAAGCATTCAATCTTCTGCTTATCGATTGAAATTAATTGTTTAACTCAAGTAAAACCTTGTAGAACGACTTACTGGTATCATGGTGATAAGAGGAGATCGTACTTGTAGTTATCCATTGTTGGTACAATTTCAAATGTTTGTGACTTCTTGAAGAAGATATATGCCTAACAACTGTGGCCTTACACCTTGCTAGATGTCCGAGCTTTGATTGGCTGGACGTATTGTCAAAATCGGTATGATGTACGCTTGGGGGCCGTACATTTAATGCTTACCATCATTATGCGCTAGCCCATTTGGAAAGAGATGAAAGATAGGATTATTTATGGCTATCAAAACCTCCCTTCCCCTTCTTCTTCTTCTTCTTTTCTTTTCACTTTACTTTTTTTAGCAAAAACTCTGCTTTTCCATTCCTTTTCAGCGAAAAACTCATAAATCCATTGGAATCTTCATAAACCTTCCCATTTTTCAAAAATCTTACCATATTCTAACTTTTCTCAGCCTCGTCTTCCTTTTTAGAGTCAAGAATCCCCAAAACAAGTAAGCTTTTTGGAAAAATTTCTTGCTTTTCTTCGGGGTGTTCATACTGTTCATCATTGTTCTTCTGCTTAAGTTCATAACTAGGTTTAAACCTTCATAAATCTTTTATTACAGGTAGAAACGCTCTTATTTTTTCCGAGGCTTAACAAGTAGAGTTCACCACTAAGTATATCCTTAAAGAACTTAGTTTTAGAGCTCTCAAAGCAGATGAAAATCCATTTAAAAGAATAATATAATCTAGGTCCCAAAGACTACCCCCATATATATAGCTTTCTTCAAGGAAGCTAGTATTTCACTACCTTTGTGGCCTCTTTTAGTTGATTTTCTTAGATGTGCACATCTTACCTTAAGCCAATTAAGTCATAATGTAATTAGAATAATCGGTTTGCATAAATGCTCTGAATAAAATTCATGGGACTAGCTTAGGATTAAATGAGTTAAAATATCGTTATTCCCTTAGTTAAGGTAAGTATGGCTTCAGCCTCAAAACTAAGAATGATGCCCTTAGTTTAGTTTTAGCCCTTCCTGACTCTCAAAAGGTATCCGATACAGATACAGTTATTATGAACGGTGATACTAAAACATATCCGACCAACAAACCCATCCCTTGTCGGGCTTTTGGACATGGTTTGTGCATAATTAGTTGTTTTTAGCTTTTCTTTTTATTTGCATATCACAAATTTATAACACTTGTTTTTCTTTGTAAGTGCCTTTAAAGTTTTTGATAGGCCTCCGATTCAATTCGTCAAGGGTTGATCTAATCAATAATTTGGCCAGCCACAATAGTGGCAGTGTGTTGACCGGGTAAGCTGGTCACTCTAGGGGTGCTCACATGCTGCTGGTTACATAAATACCAAGTCTTCCTTCACCAAGAGAGACAAGTATAAGGACGAAGACTCAAAAGTTTGAGTATAAAGTACTTAAATTAATCTAGAATTATCTTTTAAAAAGAAGGACGCTCTCTTCACCAAATATAAGATCGTCAACCGACGACATAATCTTTGGAAAATGTACCATGAGAATAAAGACAAGAGAGGTGGGCCTCCCCACTTGAAGAAGCCTCTAGTTGACAAGAACAAAGAGGAAGTCCAATCAAATATATAGGACATTCCTTGGTGCAAGCTTACCTCGAAAGAGAAAATTTACATCAAGATGAAAGGGAAGTTAACCATCATCATAGCTAAATATAGTCAATAGCCAATCTATGTCTTCCTTAACAAACATTAGAATGGCAAGTATCTAAGCTTTTCGATTGCTTTGAGGTGCAACTATTTCTATTTCCTCAAAATCTTCCTCAAAAATAACCATGGGTGCCCTCAAGCCAAACCTAAAGAAGTTGACGTCCAAATGTCGGCTTTAATTGGTTGATGAACCAAATAACTCCGTACGTAGATGAAGAGATTGAAACTTACTCTAGGATGTTGTCCAAGTTTCAATTGGCTCTGAAGTTGTTCAAAAAATGAAAGGCTAGTCTGAAGGATACAGTTTTCGAGAAACTTAAGCCGACAAAAAAGAGGCTCAAAGCACTAATTCAACCATCAAAGTCAGTTGAATAAAATAAAGCTTTTGATGGGAGTAAATAATGCTCCAAAAAAGCTAAGTACCTAACTTAAGATGGGGTAAAATCTTTTGCTAATGACCTCTCCATTTAGGTGGTCATTATTTTTAGTAAGTCCCCCACTTTTTTAATTGAGGTTAAGGGTAAGGGGGTGGTAACGACCGATCAGGAAAATCGTAGCTGGCTCTACTAAGGCTGAGATTTAATGGCTTGAGTTCTTTTACAGGGGTAAACCCTTATTAGGAAAGGAGTATGCACTGAAGTCCGCCAGCATAACTTATTCTATTTTCAGCCATTATCTATTCCCATCCAATGAAAAAAAATGGAGGGAATGACTAATGTCACTGTGAGAAAACAAGCATTCCACAACCTGATGAAGGTAAACTTTCATTCCTTGTAAGTTTTTTCGTACTTGTAATTTTTTGCCTTTTGTTAGTCTTTAATAACTATCTCGCATTTTTGTAGTCGGCTTATCTTTTTTATACCTTAAAAAACAAGAGGCTATACAAGAATGAACAAGTTAAAAATGCTTTGTCCTCGACCAAAACGAAGGTCAACAAGCTCAACAGGATAATCCCTTTTTAATAAAGAAGATGGACTAAGCCTAGAATGATGTAAGTACATTCCAGGGTGCTTTGGAGCAAAGGTCTAAGGAGAAAGAACGAGTTGATGCCGAGCTGGACAAGGAGAGATCTGCTTGGTCTATTGCAAAAAAGAAAGTTTAAGTGGTTGAGTTCAACCTACCTGTCGACCACAAGCTCAAGGTTGCAGTACAGAAGCCTGAAGAGCAAGAAGAAGAATAATAAAAAGCCAATTTAATGAATTGAACAATGATCCCCCTCTCAGAGCTCCCTTCTGAAGATCAAGTCAGTACTAGAGGCTTGGTTAAGAACAACGCTCCGTGCCACATACATTGAAGTTCCCCTCAGCTCTGATATTGCACCCGACTAAAGCCAAGTTCTAGCCGATGTATAATTTTCATTACTTGTATTTTTCATTTTTTTTGTAATTGGGCTGAGAAGCCACATCTTCTATACTTCCTTTTGATTAATGAATGAAAAATTCCTTTCCCAAATTTTGTGTGTATATTTCTTGTTTTTGCATATTTAACTAATGGAGTGACTGAATTAGTCGAGCATAATAAATCAAAACTATACAAACTTTCACACTTGTAAAAAATTTGAAAAACTTTTCTTGGAGACTTTACCATACAGTTGACAGGCTATAAGTATATGGTTGGCTTGTGGAGCCTTACTAAATGTTGCATTTGTAAGAAAATATCTTAATTTTGCCTTCAAAATAAAGGTCTTATGTTCGTCCAGCCAGTTTACCAAGCTTTTGGCTTTAGTTCAACATATAAAACATCTAAACCGATGATTACCTGTGAACACTCCCTTATGCGACCCTCACAAGAATCTATTTTTTCAAAAATGCATTGTAGTCGCATCGAGTCTGGGTGCATCCCTGATTCAGTTTCTAGTAAGATCAGAGTAAAACTGGCAACAACAGAGCAATAAATGGAACTTTTTCAGCAACCTGACCAACCCCCTGCTGTATTTGTTTCAAAGGATTAATGCACCTCGGCATTCTACACAAGTCCACGATTATATCGAGTCAAATTGGGCATATTTTGAATGCAAAATGGCATTTTTTGGCCCATTAGAAGCCAAGATCCAAGCTCCAATAATACCGCCAATCAAACAGTGACACATGGCAAAAGAGCTTGTCATACGGCAAACGCCCTATTTTCTATAATTCAAGCTCATGTCCTACTCTGTTTAGGACTGTACAACAATATATTGACCCCCCATTCTTTGGTATTGATCATCAACAATCACTAGGATCTCGTGATACACACTAAAAGATTTATATTCTCTCTCAAGTATAATTTTCTCCCCCTGCTTTTATTTAATTATCAATCTTATAATTCAGATTATTGTCTACATAATTACTATCACTTAATAACTTTCCAAAACCTATTTTCAAAACCAAATACTTATAACAAGATATAATCCTATTCCAAAAAAAGGATTATTACTTTCTTACTTTTACAAAATCCCAAATTAGCGGTATTGTTTTTACAAAGGAATCAATAATTGCCATATATCTGATCTAACTTATAGATTGTGGTATACATATGACGAACACTCGATAATGAGAACAATAGTGCCATTTATACCAGTTTAATCAATAGACTATGGTGTACAGTTAGTCAATTCGCCTTATACTATTTTACACAAACAATTTGTTTATTTAGTCAAACAAACTGGTTATTCTGATTCCTTTTAAAACTGATTTTCAAAACAAAACCCTTTTATTTATTTCAACAAAACAGAATCGCCGCCCACGAGGATCTGGCATCAAGAATGCGGGTTCTCACATTACCTCTTAAGGGAGTCTTGGGTTTAATTAGTCGATTTACCATATCTTAGGCCTTCAATCAGATTCTAGACTTTTGGTCAATTTATGCCCCCATTTGAGGTCTTTGGTTTCAAACATCAATTTTAAAAAAAAAGTATACTTCATTGATATTCATAACTTCTTGTAAAGACAATATCCTTTTGCTGGCCTTTCTATTTTGGTATTTTCACTCTTTAGTTAAGATTGGAGAAAATGCAACCAATCTTCTCAGATTTGCAATATTCCACAGATTTGGGATTGGTCGGCTATTCATACCCTATAAATGATAGGATCCAGTACCACTACATGTTGTTAATTATTAAAAACTGATCTTCCCAATTTTGGCCGAGTTTTCCATGTTTTGGTTACACGGTAGTTCCAAGAGTTTTTCTCAAGACTAAATCACCAACTTGGAATTCCATTGGATTTACTTATGGTTGCCTTTGTTTGAAAATGGCATTTTAATAATTGGGTCGAATGGAGTAGAGTTGTTTTACTTATAGATTCAGTAAAATCTAAGGCAACTTCTAAGGCTACCTCATTCCTATCAGCATTAATTGAGTTATCCTCAAAGTTGGTAGGCTAACTTCTAATCAGATGATGGCTTCTGTGCCATAGGTTCAAGAGTAGGGAGTTTTATTGGTTGATCGGCGAGGGGTGGTTCTGAAAGCCCATAAAACTGAAGGAATTATTGCACCAAACTTCCCTTTGCATCTTATAACATTTTCTTCAAGACTTCCAAAATGCCTTTATTTGAAGCTTAAGCTAATTTATTGCCTTCAGGAAAGTATGCATTGGAGAAGTCTTGGTTGATCCCATATTCTCTACAAAATTCTTAAATCTTTTAGTTTTTGAACTAGGCCCCATTGTCCGAGATGAAAGCTTTATAAATGCCAAATTGGGTAATAATGTTCTTCTAAAGGAATGTCTTCACATTTGATTCCTTAATGTTGACTAAGGCCACTGTGAGAACCCGCGTTCTCTTCGCCTGAGTCTTAGTGGGCGGCGATTCTGTGTTACTTTGAAAATTGAGTTTTAAAAAGAATAAAAGTCGCCAGTTTGTTTTACTAAACAAACGAAAAGGTTTGTGTAAAAGAGACGTATTTATAGACTAAAAATTCTCTTATACACAATATATGGTAAACTAATTAATTCAAAGGTGCGGGGATTAAGTTACGACTTAGGAATATGTTAAGCACCCAATTCGGCCTTTCGGTCTCTTGAGTAAAGATATGCGCATGTTATAATCCAGTTCTTGCATGTTCATTGCTATTACTTTACAGCTTTTCCATGATTGCCTTAGAAACCGGGATTTTGAGGATGGGATGAAAACGATGTGTTTCCTAATTCGCCTAGGATTTTGAAAATAAGTTTGTGATTTAAAAAAGAGAGTTTAATAATAATAAATGCAATGAAACAAGTGATTTTGTAAAACATTAGACTTTTTGAAAACTGATTCGATGTGGAATCTTATATTCAATGTGACATGAGGCAAGTTGACCGATCGTGTACCAAAATCTATTGATTAAATCGATATAGATGGCACTGGTGCTCTCATAATTCGAGTATTTATCACATACACACCGCAATATATGAGTTATATTGGATATATAGCGTTTATCGATTCCTTCGTATAACAATACTGCTAATCCAGGCTTTTTGGAAAAGTAAGAAAGTAATAATACTATTTTGGAATTGGATTATGGTTTGTTATACGCCTTTGGTTTTGAATTTTTTTTTGAAAAAGGGTTTTGAAAAGCTATCAAAGAATAGAAATTATGCAGACAAGAATATGAATTATAAGACTGACAAATAAATTAAAAAAAGAGAGAAAATTATACATAAGTCCCCTTAGAGGGAGAGAATAAGGGTCTCTTAGTGTGTACTACAAAATATCCTTGATTGTTGATGAAAAATATGAATGGAAGGGGTGTCTATTTATAGTTGAAAAATGCTTGGAGAGCAAGAAAAAAGATTGCAACCAGGACTCTTAGAGCTTATCGCAAAGCCTTACCACTGTTGGATCATGCTAATTTTTGGGTATGTGTTGGGAATAAAAGTCTTCTAGACCGTGTCAAAATTTCAGGTCTGTCAGAGTTTGGAAAGGACTCTTTTTATTCTGATTGGTACAAAGAGTTTGTTACTGCGTAGGAAAGATACTTGTTGTAGACGAGGTCACTTGTTTGTACAACAAATTACATTCTAACCGTTGGCTGATGCTTATTTTTGGATATGTATTTTCAATAGAAGTCTTCTACACCCTGTAAAAATTTGAAGAATATCGAAGTTCGTGAAGGACTCGGTCTCCTCGGATTTGTACAAAGAGTTTGTTACCGCGTAGGAAACGTATTGCGTACAATAACCTCACTTGTTTGTACGACAAGTGAATTTCTAGCCGTTAGATTTTCCTAAATTTTAGATATGTTTTCCTTCCAAATGTTTTATAGTTTGTATCCAAATTTAAGATCAATTAAAGTTTGGGAAGGCCTCCATCTACTCTAATTTCTACGAACGACATTTTAACTAGAATTGCCCGATAAATGAATTAATTCTTGACGATCCCATGTATGATAAGGCTGATTTTTGGATATATTCTTCCCCGCAACAAGACCAATATACTGACCAAATTGGAGCTTATTTCAGGAAGGTTCCTTTTTGATTACCGAAAATGAACTCCCAATTTTTTGAATTTTCGGAGATTCGACTGCCGGATCTAGTTGATTTTCGATTATGCTACTCCTTATAGTAATGTATAACAACCCTAAAAGTTTGAAGATGATCAAAAATACGAAACTCTCCTTTTCACAAGTTTCCAGAAGTTTTGACGATTTTCGGTTTCAGCTATTTCTGGTAATTCTCGTAACTTCTCATTCGGGAGTCTTTTTGGCTTCTTTCTTTGACCTGTATCCCATGTGTATGGTATGTATGCATTTAGGAATGCTCGTGCATGCATGCATGCTTGTTTTCCTAGAATTCGGGATGCTTTTGAGGGTCACAAAATGAGGTGTTCACGGCTACAGCTTCTGCCCACTTCGTGAAATAATCAATTTCAATCAGCAAAAACTTCTAGAGCCTAAATCTCGGGAAATAGGGTCCATGATATCTAATCCCCTACATAGAAAATAACCAAGGACTAGTGATCAGATGAAGTTGAGTAATAGGCTGGTAAATGATGTGGGGTGTTTCTGACATTTGTCACATTTCTTGACGTATTACAAAGCATTTTTTTCCATATAAGACCACCAATAGCTTTAACTATTTATCCTGTGAGCTAATGATCATCCAGCTATATGGCTTCCACAATTGCCTTTATGTAATTCATTGAGAACATACTGAACTAGCTTTGTACGAACACATCTCAAATAGAGCCCTAAAAATAACATTTCATAAAGTTTTTGATCGGCACAATAATCAATATCTAATAACTTATGCTCGAATTTAGTTAGTTTCATTAATATTATTGGGAAGAGTTCTATATCTGAGGTACTTGACTATTGGGTCCATTCAGCTAACCCTGAGATCTGTTTTAATTCGTATATATTTGGTTACCCCTTAGTTTTTATGCTCGACCTAGGTATTCCACTTTAATGGTTTCTTTTAAGGCTTGAATCTACAGCTGAAGTTAGAGTTGTTGGTACATCTGCATATGAATTGCTGGTTTTGGGAAACCATACAATATAGGCGAACTTAAATTCTTTGAAAAGTTTCCGAGCTAACATCATGTATGCCCCCAGCCCATTCTTTCATTCTTAGCAGCATATTCCACTGTGAATTGATTAGTCATTAATTGGGAATCACAATAAATCAGCAAATTTTGGATCCAAGGTTTTCTTGCATTTGTCATTGTAGACACCCAAATCCGTGACCCCTGCAAGAACCCTAACGACCTCCGAGAACTACTGTTCTTGGAGTCCGAGACCCACACGAGCACCCGGAACTACCCTGAAAAGGTTTGTTGGCTAACAAACATGTTTTTAAGAGAGATTGTCGCACGACATATCACATTGTCGCGCGACAATCCCTGATATGTCGCGCGACAATCATTCCTTTATCGCGCGACAGACCCCTCTGCACCCGACCAACCACTTTCTGACATATCACAGTGTCAGAACTCATCACTTCAGCCGTTCGTCGCGCGACAAACAAATATGTCGCGCGACACTTGCCCTTTCTGGGGAAATGTCGCGCGACAATCCTCCCCGAGCAGTATAAATAGGCCAACACCCCCATGGGTTCTAGACGGCAACTTCTCGCCACAATTTCTATACTAAAATTCCTTATTCTCTCTCATATTTTCTAATCTTTAAGCCTTCTCCGGAAGCATCTGCGATAACATTTATTTTCGCAAGAGTCTCGGATCTAATCTTGGCACCCGGAGTGCCACCTTCTAGAGTCAGACCGCTGGAAATATTTCTAAGAGGAAAAGCTAATATTCGCCGGAAGTCTTCTCTGCCGTATTATATTTTCTCTCTCTTATTCTTATATATATCGTCGGGAAGGTAACTAAAGTCTCTTCTAGTAATTAAATAAGATATTTGTATATTAGTTTTATTATAAACTTGTAAGCAAAGTGGCGACAAGGTTGTGGTAGATTCCTAACGCGCTCGAAAATCATGTTTTCATTAGTTATTTCAAAAAAGCAGTAGAATATCAGTAAAAGCATCCAAGTTTTCCAACATAGAATAAACATATAAGACCACTAGAGACCGAAAGGGCGGAATGGGTGATATAGTTCCCGAACCCTATAGAATCCTGGTTTCGTAGACAAACGTGTAAAGAAAGGCTTATCTGTAGCCTTTCCTCTTACACAACTATTTTGTCCGTTTTCTCGTAAAACGTGCTGGCGACTCTGAACGAACCCTCTTGCATCTAGAAATAGGATAGAGGGATACCCGATATGAATTATCAACATATAGAAGCAAATGGAACAACGGAATCCTTTCCGATGTTTCAAACTCCCAGAACCAGGGGCTGAGACCCGGGGGTCGCATTTGCGGATTCTCACAGTCATACCCACTATGAGTACTTTGTATTAAGCTTCCTTATTTGAGACTTTAAATCCCAGTCAAACTGTTTGTTCAATTAGGTCTCCCTTCTAGTGTTTTGAACCCTATTCCAACCCTTGAATCATTAGTTATCGATGATTTATTAATGAAGAGTACTAGCATTTTGATTAGCTTCTAACTATTGTTCAGCCGGTTATGGAATCTCACCTTACTGATCGTCTTTTGCCATTTCTGTGTTTTACCCCCTAGTTGGGACATACAATGCACTATTTAGTTTAACTTCATTAGTAGCATCAAATTTGGTAATAAAATCAGCCAAGACTTAACCTTTGATAGCTATTCTTGGTTCATACTCGATGTGCAACCTACCACGTTCAACTGACTATTTCTCTATTTTGCCTAATAAATCTGTCTTTCTAAGAGCAACCTTGATCGGGTTTGAAGTTAATACTTTGATTGGATGAGCATTAAAGTAATGTCTATGCTTTCTAGAGGATGTGATCAATGCTAATACAAATTCTTCTAAAGGCAAATAGTCTGATTTTGGGGCCTACCAAACAAATTATTATTGTAATAAACAGGCTTTTCACTCATTTTTCATGCTCTCTGATTATAGTGGAGCTTACGGCTCGATCAGAAGAGGCTAAATACATATAAAGTTGTCCATGGGGCTCAAGGATAAATATCAGGGGCATGTTGCTCAAGTATTCTTTTAGTTTGGTTAAAGCTTTGTCACATTCATCGATCCATACAAATTATTTACTTTTTTAAATACTTTAAAGAATGGTAAACATATATATTTAGAAAGAAGTGATTTAAAGCAAAAGCCATATTCGTCAATTTTTTTAGTTCTTTAAGCTTGGTTAACCACTGAACATCTCAGAGAGCCTTTATCTTTTTTGGATTGATTTCGATTCCCCGATTATTATCCATGAACCCCAAAAACTTGGCCAAGCTTACCCTAAATGTACACTTAGTAGCATTAAATTTTATCTTGTAGTGCCTCAGAATTTCAAAAGTTTTGCCCAAATCAGAGATATGGTCGGCAACTTTCTTGCTTTTCACTAACAAATCATTCACAAAAACCTCAATTAACTTTTTCAATACCCTATTTTGCACCCTCGCAAGAATATGAATTTTTTTTTCTAGAAAATAAGCATGCATGCATGAAAAAGTATTCATGCACACATATATACTATGTGTATGTGATATAGGTTGAAGAAAGAAGCAAAAGGGACTCCCAGACAAGAAGTGACGAAAACAACCGAAAATTGCCTAAAACTAAAAACCGTCAATCTTGTGAAATCTTTCAAATGAAAACTTCATGATATCTAATCATCCTCAAACTTTGGGGGTTGTTACAAATTATTATCAGGAGTGTCGAACTTAAAAATCAGCTTGATCTAATGACAAAATCTTCAAGATTTGATAAAATCGAAAGTTTACTTTAGTTAATCAAACGGAGGCCTTACTGAAGTAAAAATGAGCTCAAATTTGGTCAATAAATAGGTATTATCATGTAGAACAATATACTAAAAATCAAATCAATCAAATGCTCAATTTGACCAATATAGCAAAAACCGAGATAGGTTGAATAATGATATCGTGTGGATTAAAGTAGGGGTATTTTTGTCCAGAAGACAAAGAAAGATTATGTCTTATGGGCAAAGGTAGGTGTACCTTTGTCCACATAATAAACATATCCTTTTGTCTTGTGGGAAAACTCCCGAGGCTCTTTCAAATATAAATAGACCTGAACTGAACCATTTTGAAGCATC
The DNA here is from genome assembly GCA_021464415.1 of Lonicera japonica. Taxonomy (NCBI): domain Eukaryota; kingdom Viridiplantae; phylum Streptophyta; class Magnoliopsida; order Dipsacales; family Caprifoliaceae; genus Lonicera; species Lonicera japonica. The sequence continues at coordinate 74,734,020 of CM038463.1, forward strand.
ATATAGTATTAGAACTTCGGGAATTGTGTCATAGAATATTATTCCTCTGCTTTTAAGGCTCTCAGGTATTTTTTTTAGCTCAGTCTGTATTTATTTATTTCTCTGTCTTTATTTTCTTCAGTTATAATCTATTGATCGCATGATTAAATTGTTATTATCTCAAAATCCATCTAGATTTTATATTTTAAACTTGTTTTCAAAACCAAATGTGTGAAACGAGTTATAACCATTTTAAAAATATATTTTAATCTGTTAATTTAATAAAATCCTGATTTCAGCAATTTTGTTTTACAAAAGAACAGCTAACCGATTTAACCAATAAATCGCGATGCTTATGTAAATATCCAATACGAGAGTACCAGATTCACTAATGCTAGTTTAAATTATTAAACTGTGGTACACTATTGACAAACAAATCTCGAGGACTATTGAATATCCGATTCCAAATTGAATTAGCTTCTGAAATGCCCTCAGCTTTATCAAAACACTTGTTTCTATGTCTATCATTATAAAAAAACACTCGCTTTTTATCTATTATTATCAAATTACTTTTTTAAATCACACATTAATTTTTAAAACCAAACGTGCGAATTACGAAACACACGCTTTCTATCCTTATCCCAAATTTCATTTTCTTAAAACTATGGATTGATATGCAATAATATCAATAAGTATTAGAATTCTCAATTATAAATACTCGCATATCTAACTCAGAGACTGAAAAGGCGAATTGGGTGCCTAACACCTTCTCGATTTGTAACTTAATTTTTTGTTTGTTTAGTAAAACAAACTGACGACTTTGATTTCCTTTATAAACCGTCATATTTTCTCCAAGTTAAAATGAACCATTTTTCAAATAAACGGAAAATTAAAGGAATCGGCACCCACGAGAGCCAGCACAAAAAATGGGGGTTTTCATAACTTCCCAATTTATTCTCTGAACATTTTGGTCATAAATCTCTGGTAGGTTGCCTCAACATTTTTCAACCCAAATGACATTACTTTATAGCGGTAGAAACCCATTGTCATAATCAAAGCTATGCATTCTTTGTCGAGCCCAAAAAGAAAATTTTTATGGTAACCAGAATATGCATTAAGGAAACTTAATCGTTCATGGTGCTTACTGAATTCACCAATTGATCTATTATCGACAACGAAAAATTATCTTTCGAGCAGGCCTTATTAAAATTTGTAAAATATATACATACCCTCCACTTGCTATTCTTCTTACGGATGACCAGTGGCTTTAAAATCACTTTGGAAACTCAATTTGTCTAATTGCACCAGCATTTAGCAATTTTTGGACTCTTTTTTCAACTTGGCCTTTTCTAAAGCCGATCGGCGGGGCTTTTGTTTAACTGGTTTGTAGCTATGACTGATATGAAGCTTGTGACACATCACGTCAGCTATTATCCCAAGCACAACAAAGGGCTCCCAAGCGAATACATCAATATCCTTCATTAGAAATTTAGCCAACTTATCTCTTTTGTCAATATCCAAACTACACCCTCGAAAAAAAACTTTTATTTTCATCAGAACCAATAACTATAAGGACTTGAACTAATTCTTCAAATACCTCTTTTTTGGTCATCCTCTGGCTTTAACATCTATGGGACAACCATGCTGTGGTTGCTATTGCTCACGTTCCTTTCCCTTTGTCTGGGAAGATTCGCCTTGTTTTTTTAACCGCCTTTAGCTTCTCTACAATTGCAATCATTTGATTTAATTATATGGGATTTGGATTCTCAGATAAGGCTCCCTGGTAGATAAATTAAAGCAATATCTGGCATCTTTTTGTTTACCCTTAATAACCATTAATCCCATAGGAGATGAAATTTTAATTTTTAATGGAAAAGGGATGCAACTGCTTTTATTTATCCTAACCAGTTTCTGCCCAAAATTGCATTATATGAGGAGTCAATGTTCATCACAAACAAGACCATGTTAATTGTAACATGTCCAATCCTCACTAAAAGCTCAACAATAGCAATCAGCCAAAGTGGTTCTCCACTGAAATTGTATATATAAGTATCCACTCATCAGATTACCTTCATGGGTATGTAGGGTTTGAGCTTACTATAAAGATTGAGGTGCATTACCTCTAAGGAATTACCAAGGTTAATCAACATGCTTTTCAAATCATAATTCCATATATTGACCACTAACATAAAGTGCCTCATTGCGGGGATATATATATACCTCGCCTAGATCTTGCTTGGTGATATGAGCTCATACATCAATTTTCTATATATACCCTTTTGAGAGCCAAACAAACATCACCTTAAAGGGATGAACCTTGGACCGAGACTGGGCCCTGGTGAGCCTAACTCTAAGGTTATTATTGGTAGCTACCGATTTATCTGCCACACCATGAATGGCTTTAATTACCCCTGCAATTACACTATTTGCCTGCACAACTATTATTTCCTCGATTGGCTTTCTTACCTTGTCGGCTTCACATACTTGTCAAATGTCTTTGCTTCATTGACCTTTCAAGGAATCGCTTTAAAATATTACATTTTTTTTATTTTAAGTTCATGATCCTTGTGATAGGAACAACAGAGCTTGGTATATCTTGAATTCGAGTGACTGCCTATTTGTTTTGATCGCTTAAAAAATGGCTTCCCTTAAATCTCATACTTGATTTTGTGAATTGACCGATTAAAAATAATGTTAACTCCGACGAAGGAAGCTCCAGCGTACACTAAGGATCTGAGAAAGGGAGAATGGCCGATGGGTCAAAAGCCCTTAAAGGCCTTAAAGCTTAGCTTAGCCGCCAAGTTATCAGTGACGCCCTGTGAGTGATGAGTACTCCCTTGGGGGGGAGGAAGTGTAGCTCAAAAGGGGCATCCCACATTAGAAAGTGGGGGTGTTCCTTGAGACCAATATAAGTAAGAATTGATCGCTAATTAAGTACGAGGCCTTTTGGTGGCTCACTGGTTTCAGATCCCATCATAACTCCGAAGTTAAGCGAGTAAGCGACCAGAGCAATCCCAGGATAGGTGACCCCCTGGGAAGCTGGTGGTGAGCTCCTAGAAATAAAACCCTGAGGGAGAGGGCTGCCCAGTTGGTGCTGGAGCGGAGCTGCCCAGAGGGGAAATATCGTACTGAGGTGGGACCGGAGTCATTGCAAATGGTATCAGAGCGGACCCCACAGAGTACGGTGTGTCTACGAGGACACCGATTCCCTTGGGAGAAGGATGTGACGCCCTGCGAGTGATGAGTACTCCCTTGGGGGGGAGGAGGTGTAACTCAAAGGGGGCATCCCACATCGAAAAGTGGGGGAGTTCCTTGAGACCCATATAAGTAAGAATTGGTTCGTAATTAATTACAAGGCCTTTTGGGGGCTCACTGGCTTCGGATCCTATCAGAACTCCGAAGTTAAGCGAGTAGGCGGCCAGAGCAATCCTAGGATGGGTGACCCCCTGAGAAGCTGGTCATGAGCTCCCATAAACAAAACCTTGAGGGAGAGGGCTGCCCAATTAGTGCTGGAGCGGAGCCGCCCAAAGGGACAATATCGTACTGAGGTGGGACCGGGTCATTACATTATCACCCTTTACTAAGGTTGGACTCGGTTCGGTTAACGAATCGAACCCTATAATACCGAACTAAAAATTTCGGTATTACCAAAATGTAAACCGATCCCGAACTGAGTATTATTCGATAATCAAAAAATTGGTTTGTTATTGATTTAATTTATGTAAAACCAAAATTCTTCGAAAGGTCAGAATACAAATTAACACAAGCGCATAGAAGACCAAAATGAAATTGGAGCATAGTAGAAGTTCAAAATCAAAGTATATACACTGTAATACATGAACAACTCAATCATATATACCAAAAAAAAACAAGATTGAGAAACGATTATACTTGGGCTTTTCCGTCCTCCCCAACTTTCACCTCCTCATAAGTCATGTTACTTTTAGTTTTACATCCATCATTGTTGATTGAATTTTCCTAATTTTGGCGGAGATCGGTTTGCCTTTTTCAGGACATTATTGTGCCATCCATGGACTTATCAATACTTTTGTTGCCTCCCAATCTTCACCTTCGATGCTTCAATGTTGAATGTTAGGAAAAGATTAAGATTTGAGAATAGGGGTTATTGGGAAGAGAGATGCGAGTATATGGAGTGGTGGTGGTATTGTTGCCGGTGGGTGGACTGGTGGACTATAGGTGGTGGACGACGAGAGAGCCAAGTGAGAGAGTGAGAAATAAGAGAGAGAGAGAAAGAGGTTTTCATCTGTGCAGTGCGGTAGTGAAGATGTGTGTAAAGCCTTTAAGGTTTTAAAAGCTTTTAAAACTTAACATATACATATATATTAAAAAAAAATTGGTTCGGTTCAGTAAAATTGAACCATCTAAGAATGAATATCGTTTTCATACTGTACTAAATTCGGTAACCGACTTTTGGTTACTATTTAAAATTGGTATAGTTCGGTTTTTTTGGTTGGTTTTCAGTTTTTCGATGAAAAATGCCAGACCTACCCTCTACGCTGTTAAACTCATCAATCTTGGAAAGCAAGTCATCAAAGGTTTTGGGTGGTCTTCTTGTCAAATCATTATAGATGACATCAAGGTCCCGTGGCAATCTATGTTTAAAAGTGTTGATGGCGAATTTCAAATCGGAATCTTCAACCTCTTGAAAGACCTCCAAGTATTTTGACGAATAGTCCCTCAAAGTTTCATTTCTTCATTTTCCACAAATGGGTTAAAGCATTTGGCCACTTTACTACTCAGCTATTAGTAATAAAGCTGGCGGTGAATTGTTCAACAAGTTCCCTAAAACTATTAATTTCCCCAAGGCAATTTAACAAACCATCTAAGTGTTAAGTCTCCCAAACTGATCGGGAACATGTGGTGAATTTCAACATCATAAAAAATCCAATAAGCCATCATTTGCTTATAGTAACAGATGTGAGTGGACCGTTATAGACATTAAACTTAGAAGGTCTGAATTTCTTCAGTGGCGGTGCATATGTAATTCTTTATGTGAAGGGAGAGCCCTGCTCCCCCCTAAGGCTTTTCTTGCTAACTTGATTGTGGTCCGAGCATTAAGAACTTTCTTGTCTGCAATAGTCAAGTAAATCAATTTTCTCAAATCTTTATTTACCCAATTATTTAATCGACTGTGGAGTAACTTTATCCTCTAGCCAATAAAAGATTGTTGTCCGAGTAGTTAACTTAGGGCCATCATGTTTGGCACGAGGAATATCATTTCTTGGTACTTTGAGCACCGTTATTTTACCCTTGTCATGGGTGTTTGATTCACTTACCTCAAGGACTATCTCTTCCCTGGTAAAGGACATATGTAATTCTTTTTGTTTAGAAACCCTTAATGGTTGCCGACTATTGGTTGCTATTTGCTTTTTGAGTATTTCCATAAAAACCTTTTTTTTAGCCTCAAGTGTGTGAGCTCCTTCAAGCTCGCTCTATAAGCTAACTTCTACGTCCTAGTAATTAGAGTTAAAGGATGTGATTGTCTAGGTACGATCAAGAGAATGACCAACACCATGGTTCACATTTTGTGTTCCACCACCGACTGGTTTTGGACTTTACCATTTTATGGGTTTTGGTCATTGTTTACAATGCCTAGGATTATGAGTATGATTTTTGAGTTTGGTCTAATGTTTGTTGGTTAAGAGTGTGTGCCATTCTCCAAATGAAGACGTATAACAAAATAAAATGCTAAGGAATAAATTGTAAAGAGAGAAAATAAATCTGGTTACTGAAAAAAGCAGAGACGACTGTTAGTAGCAGATTCTCACAGACGGCGCTAATTGTGGGTGGTTAAAAATTGACCTAACTTTAATTATGAGAGAATCAGCCCAACTTAGATGATTAGCAATCAGAGATAGAAAATGAAGAACAACAATAAACTTTCCTAACAATCAAACAATGAATGAACATGGTAGTTGCCAAATGTAAAATATGGAAGGAGACCAAAATATGAATTAGAGGATAAGTTCCTCTGGTGGCTCTTATACGATTATACCCAATCCGACAATACGTCATCCTTTTGTGTGTCTTGATTGTATTGGTTCAAAGATTAATAAAACAGTACAATGGTGAAATAAATTACAGAGGAATTAGGGATTGGTTTGAGGAGGAAGGGAAAACAGTGTGTAAGAGTAAGTGTAGAGAAATAATATTGATTGATTTTAGCTGAGGGTTATCCCTTCTTATTTATAAGTATATGATAGGATTACATTAGGATTGTTGACTTATGAAAATTACAATAAAATGTAAACTTGATTACTACTTTAAGTTAATAGTTGTCCTTAACCCTATTTACACTATAAAAATAGTTATTTTCCATCACTCATCTTTTACATCAGCTTTCCTCTTGCCAATTGGCCGACCAACCATGGTCGGTCTTTATTGTCCCTTGTATCTTTCTCGGCTAACTGTACTGGTCGGCTCTTGTTTTCTTATTAAAGGACTTGTATGTTCTTCAAGTTAATATATAAGATGGATTTGGATGATATTTACCATTTACTCGTGGGTCGACCATGACATAAACTATTTGGGCCGGGCTAAATTAAAAATTCACTTATAATTTTTACTTTCCACAATGTTCTTATTATTCATTTTTATTTGTCTTTTGAAGTCTGGTTACTAAAATCAAGCCAAAACATTGTCTTTATAAAATGAAATTTTAATTTCGATCAAACGAGATAGTGCAGCATTTTTTTATTACATTTATCATGGCTCGGAGAAGCCTAAAAACAACCGTAACTAAATAATTACATTTAATTTAACAAGAATGTGATTCACAATACATAAACAAAGAGAAGTAATTAATTTGCGATCAAATTGCTTGCTTTAGAACTAAAATTGTTAATTAGGGAGCATATCCTACATAACATTACGATACATAGAATTATTTTACAAAAATATTTGCTCTTTTCTCTAAAATAAATATCATGCAAGGAGGTGCAGCCAATTCCTCAAAAAATATTATTTTCTTGTCGATCTCACGTTGTGTTTTTTTTTCTTGGACTGACACAAAAACATTTTACGTGGGAACAAGAGTGAATTTTTCACCCACTTCTTCAATTGAATAGCTGAAAAGGATGAGGTGGAGAACTTTAATTTTTGGCCTTAATTAAGTGACGATTATCAAGAGTGACTTTTCATTTTGATATAAATATAATTAATGAATCAAACTTTTTATTAATAAATAAGTATTCATCACATTCAAAATATATTACAAGCATTTCATCACCATATGCAAGGCCGTAGCAAATAAGCGCCAGAGGGGAAAACTGGTTACTTTTGCGTGTTAGCAAAACACATTACGTTTGCGTGTTAGCGTTGATTCAACATTACAAAATTAAAACAAATGCTCATGATCTCAGCAACTTTTTCTTTATTTAATTTTGAGAAAGATACCATCATTACCAATACTTCTACTGATATTACACCTCTTAATTTATTTATTCTTTAAAAATTGTTAAGAAATTTTAGTAACACCACGCTCAACAAGAATTATAAGGTAATTAGCAAAAGTGACATAAAATTTATCCTGAATCTTTGACTCATCTCTAAATTTTAATTTTTGGTTCAAATATTTTTAAAAAATTTACTTTATTTCTAACTCATTTAAAACCGAATATCCCGGTAAGAAAATAAATAGCAAGTAATTGTCACGAGTCATTCTTTTAAAAAATATTTTATATGCTCTACTATAGCCATTGGAACGGTCACCATCCCCACATCCTCCTCCATTGATGACCTTTCTTATATGTTGATGCTGCAATTGCTTGGGACGGAGACACGTATTGTGGCACGCATCGATGATATATCGAATAAACTCGTGTGCGTCCTCCTGCTGGCCAAACCTAAATTGCTCGAAGAAAATCTTCAAGCAGTAGCTATTGATCCTTGCAGGTGCGTCTAGGATTAGATCAGTACTCAAAGACCGTGATATTCGCTTCTCTATTATACAAAACGGACAATCGCTCTTCTTGTCCCGTTACGCTGGCAAGTCATTTGCATAAAAATCAAACTATTCCGATTGTTGCAAATGGATACAAATAGAAAATTAGGGCAAATTAACGGGTAGTTGAGAGAGAATGTACAAAATCAGGAGAATAAAGCATCAAATTAATCCAATATATCCACTGACAAAATTAGGAGGATTAACGAGTAATTGAGAGAGAGTACAGACACAAAGTGGAGAAGATGTCATCAAATTACTCCTATTATCTCGAGTGAATCAACAAACACCAAATTAGGGAAATTAACGAGTAATTGATACGGAGAAAGAGAACAGAAAGTGGAGAAGAAACCATCAAACTACTTACCACTCCAATAGTTGCAAATGAATTAACACAAAAAATTAGGGGAAAGTAACGAGTAATTGAGCGAGAGTAGAAAATGTGGAGGCGAAATCATCAAATTACTTTCGGAAGAATATCAACAAATTGCAGAATACAAAATTAATTGAAAAAGAGTACAGACAAAAAGTGAAGTGCTTAACCCTAATCCTTATAATTTGTCCCAATAAAATTATAGTATCGAAAATGTCTCTTAAAAGAGTGGCTTGTGATAATTACGTATATTTTTTATCCATCTTTTTAACGGGCATTTAAATTTAGACGAGTGAAGGATAAATTATAAACTTTAAATGTTTCAACTAAAAATTAAACTTTAGGAATAAACGAGAAATTTCGGGTCAAACTTTAATTTTTTATTTTTGTTACTAATTAGCAAGAATTATAGATTATGGTAATGAATCTAAATAACTAGATAGGCAGGTTTGTAATGATGGCCATCAGGGTTAGCTTTAGAGCCACCTAAGATGGTTCGAGCTTTTTTCCATTCCCTATACCATTTGGAGTAGTTTATTAAAATGGTAGGTTAAAAGTGTATATTTACCTTACCATTTTAATTTTGTTTACACCGAAAAGGTAAAGAAGAAGGTAAAATAGACACAGACGATGCACTGAATATCAGCTGTGAGAAAAAACTCACGACTGATATAATGACAGCAGAGGTACTCATGAATAATTTACTAATAAGGTCAACAGGATTATAATACAGTTGCATATATGTATATGATGAGACAATGGTTCAAATTTTATCATTGTATGTTATCACATTAGTTACTAGTAAGGCTAGTCCTTTAGGCCTCGTTTGATTCGGGTATTAAAAAGTGGGATGGGATTATTAATACCATTTTTTTTATAATACCTTGTTTGATTCGCACAAACGTACTGGGATTACTAATACCGGTACTAACTTAATACCACTCTTTGTGCTATAATTTAATACCAGGGGGAGGTAGTATTGTTTATCCAAGATTAAGAAAAATGAACCATATATTTTCAAAAATGCCATTACTATTATAATATTTTCAAAAATGCCACTACTACTACTATATTATTATTATTATTTTAAAGAAAAAATTTATTTATTTTTAAAAAAAAATTTAACAAAAAAATTTTTTAAACATTTTTTTTAAAAATTTTTTTTTAAAAAATTTGTTAATCCAAAATATAATTCCGTATACGAGTTACATAACCAAACATGGTATTAACATTAGCATGAGATATCCCAGTATTAATACTACATGAATCAAATAGGGTTTTGGTATTAAATTAATACCAGGATTAATAGTCCAGTACTATTAATACTGGTATTATTAATCCCACTGGTCCTAATACCTGAATCAAACGAGGCCTTAATGTATAAATTTGGTATTAATTCATCAATATTGCATTATTGCACTATACTTTCACTCAACATTATTGATTATCTGTAGAAAGAGAATAGTCTTTAGATAGACGACTCAAAGGTAATTAATTAAATTTCTCACCATGTTAACCCTTGAGAATTTGCTAAGCATGCCTAACAATTTATATAACGCTCTCCAATAACGTTTACTCGCTTACAAGTACAAGTACTTGAAGTATTTCTGATGGAATATGCAATATATACTTGAAGCTAGCATTGTTATACGCCTACAATGTTAGATTAATTTTATATTAATTTTAATTGGGACCACATATGTAAATTATTAATGTGTGTTATCATTAAGAAGTCTAAACTTAAGTGATCTAATTAAATTTTTAATTAGGCTTAAGGGTATTTTTGTTATGGAATTAACGTGTAGAGACCAGATTGTATTTTTAAATTGATGAGTGGCCAATTTATAAATACTAGAACTTAATAACCACTTTGGCAGTTACCAAAGTGGTTTTCTGAATATACAGGGTCAGTCCTCAATTGAACGTACATCTCTTTTCTTGGTATCCCCATCGATGGATAAAATAGTGGTGAGAAAACTACATATCAATTGGAAGATCCTCCGTAAATCCTTCTTCCATTCAATCGTCTTCTCCCATGGATTCTGGTACACTTTCGCTTTTCATATCCTTGTACTCGTTGAATTGATATGCAATTTTATAACCCTAACATACACAACTACGCACCCTTCCATCGTTATAATTTTTATTTTACGTTCAAAAAATGGTAAATTCACGTATTATAGTGAATGATTTAGGAAAATATCAACCTACCTTGAAGCTAAATTTCATGCCTTTCTATAGTTAGTTTTTGTGGTCACATGTCCATATCTATGCTTTGCCAAAGCATTTTAGGAAAGTTCATTATCTTTTGTTGTTGCCTGCTGTTCATGTATCTATAGCTACTTCGGAAAGATTAATCTTTCGCATTGTTTTACATATTGACTTGACATATATGTATAATGTACTGTAACTTAATTAGCTTTATGTACCTTACTACCTCCCTCCCAAATTAATTATACTCAATTATTCGGGATGTTCTAAATTAAAAGCTATTCCATTGTTACGATGTGATCAATGTATTAAATTTGTGTCAGTAAGCCAACTTGGAAATAGCTCATTGGGGGTAGCTTTTATGCATAAGTGTTAGATACATTATTTAGTTTCCTTATTCTGTTAGGTTTCCTTATTTCATTATTAGGTCTCCTTATTCTAATTGGTTTCTCATTGCTTGAATAGCCCTATAAATAGGACTTCTCTTGTATCATTATTATTATTCCATTCAATTATTAAATTCAATTATTTTTACTCTCAAGATGGTATCAGAGGGATACGATCCTTTCGATTCATTATTCCCATAAACCTTTAGTCATACCCATAGCAATAACCTAACCTTGATTTAAAAAACAACATAAATTTTTCACAAATTTCGATTTCTGAAAATCGTATAGATCTATCGCCTTACTATCCTCAAATCATGATATAACTATACATAATTGATCCTCTTTCTAAGACAATTCCAAAAAAAAAATTGACCCCAACAGATGCTATAAGCTCCACCTGAAGTTATTGAGTCACGCCACCATCATCTCACGCGTCGTCAGTCAAATACTTAACGCCGTTAAGCCACTTCATCTGCCATGTAGACTGCCACGTCATCTGCCACATGGTGCCACATCACCTGCGCATCAGCGACCGTTGACCCAAATTTTTTTGATATTTACAATTTTGCCCCAGGAAGTTTCGATTATTTACTGTTTAGCCAAAAAAATGAAGAATGAAAAGGAAAAAAGGAAAGAGAAAATTCGGGCATACAACCACATATTTCAGAATCATTATAGTTCAAAATATGCACCTTGTTTCGTATGCGGAATAACCAGGCATTCAAAGAAGCAGTGCTATGAAGTAATTGGTTATCCCGGCTGGTGGGATCATTCTCGAACTCGTCGTTTAGATAAAAGTTATGATAAAAAATATTCAGAGCTATTTACAACTACTAGGACACTTAGTAAGGCATTCAATTTTGCATCTGTTTTGAATAATATATGAATAATAAATTCTGGTGTTACATATTATATGACATTCAATTCTAGACATATCACCTCTCTTACCCCCTCATAAAAAAAATTCACAACTAATTGTGATCCAGTCCTTGTTATTGGGAAAATGTCGGTTCAGTTATCAGATTCCTTAAATTTAAATTATGTGCTTGTAGTCCCCTCACTAAAACATAATTTATTGTATGTTGCTCAGATTACTAATGTTTTAAAGTGTATCATTATTTTCTGGCCTTTTCATTGTGTCTTTAAGAATATTCAGACCAAAAAGACAATTGGTTATGGTGTGAGGTAATAAAATTTGTATTGTTTGAATTTGGCATTGACAAGTATGAATCAGTTACATCAAGACCTGCAAACTGACGGGACAGTATGGAAAAAGGCTGAAGATAAGATTTGGTTGTGGCATCGCCGATTAGGTCATGCATCCTTCAGCTATTTAAAAAAGTTATTTCCTAAAACTTTTAAGAACGTCGAGCCATCTGTTTTTCGCTGTGAAACTTGTGAACTTGCAAAGAGCCATCGTACATCCTTCCCACCAACACTTAATAAATGTTCAGTCCCATTCATGATAATCCACTCTGATGTATGGGGACCCTCTCCTACTCCATTTTTAAATGGTGCTCGTTGATTTGTCACTTTCATTGATGATTGCACAAGAATGACATGTGTATGTCCTATGAAATCTAAAAGTGAAGTAAGTTCGTTGTTTCAAAGATTTCATAAACAGGTCAGTACACAGTACAACACTATTTAGGTGCTTCGAAGTGATACTGGAGGTGAGTACAAAAATATAGATTTGCAAGATATTTCAAACATCATATGATTGTTCATCAAACAGTATGCCCGTATACACCTTAGCAAAATGGTGTAACAGAAAGGAAGAATAGGCATTTACTCGAAGTAATACGTGCGTTACTAATTGGGGCCAATGCTCCAACATTTTATTGGGGCGAAACACTTGCCTCTGTCGTCTATCTGATTAACCGTGTTCCATCAGCAATCTTTGATTTTCAAATTCCATTTGACGTCTTCCACAAAGCTGTATTGGCTCATCCAGTATCAAATTTGCCTCATCGTGTATTCGAATGCGTTGCATTTATTCATTTACCGAAAGAACAACGAAACAAGTTAGAGTCTCGAGCTTTCAAATGCGTTTTTATGGTTATTCATCATCTCAAAAAGGGTATCGGTGTTATCATCCTCACACTCGAAAATTATATGTAACAATGGATGTTGTCTTTTATAAAGAAGATATGTTTTTCCATTAGGCTGAACTTCAGGGGGAGAATGATAGAACAGTTCAAACGTTTGATTTATTGGTAGGGAAAAGGATAAGATAATTCAACTCGAGGTATCCCTGCAGTCGACTTCACAATTACTGAATCCACCAAGTTCACCGCTAAATCAACTACCGAATCCACGAAGTTCACCACCAAATTCACCACAATCAAGCTCATCGAGTTCACTGCTGAATTCACCACAGTCCTCAAGTTTGCCATCGCCTGATACAAATAACCAATTGTCTCCCTTAGAGACATCTAAATCTGAATATCAAATTTTTCCTCCTAATCATCAGGTATCTTCTCATGAACCACCTAAAAAACAACTCCCTAATCGAATCAATCGATGTGTGCCTAAACAAACATTTGAACATGATCTTGCTAGTAATGCCAAATATCCCATGAGCAACTACGTGTCTTACGATAGGTTGTCTAAATCGAATAAGTCATTTGTAAATCAATTATTCTCTATATCTATTCCTAACAATGTGTAAGAAGCCTGCGGTGATCCAAAATGAAAAGCATCAATGGATGAGGAAATAAAATCTCTAAAAAAGAATGGCATATGGGACATAATTGAATTGCCAGTAGAAAAAAAAGTGTTGGTTGCAAATGGGTGTACACAGTGAAACATAAGGCATACGGAACCATCGAAAGATTCAAAGAAAGACTTATAACGAAAGGCTATACGCAAACCCATGGGATCGATTATTTAGAAACATTTGCACTAGTGGAAAAAATTAACACTATTCGTGTCTTACTCTCTTTAGCGACAAATTTAGATTGGCCATTGCAATAATTCAACGTGAAAAATGCATTCCTGCACGGGGATTTAGACGAGGAGGTATACATGGAGTTCCCACCAGGTTACAATATTCCTGCAGAGCACAGAAACAAGGTGTGCAAATTGAGAAAGTCTTTGTTGGTTTAAAACAGTTTCTGAGAGCTTGGTTCAGGAGATTTGCCAGATCAATGAGGAAATTAGGTTACAAACAAAGTAATTCTGATCATACATTATTCTTAAAAAGGTGCCGTGGGAAAATCACAGCACTGATTATCTATGTTGATGACATGGTTGTCACCGATAATGACCTACATGAATAAGAAGCACTAAAGAAATATCTATCTTAAGAGTTCGAGATGAAAGATCTTGGCGAGTTAAAGTATTTTTTAGGGATTAAGGTGTCCAAATCGACAAAGGGCATATTTCTCTCACAGAGAAAGTATGCATTGGATCTATTATATAAAACTAGAATGTCTGCCTGTCAACCGTAAAATACTCCAATAAAAGAAGAATTAAAATTGGATATTGAAGCTGATCAAGTACCTGTTGATAAAGGACGTTATCAGAGATTAGTAAGAAGGCTAATGTACTTAGCACATATTAGGCCCGATATTTCTTATGCATTGAGTACATTTAGTCAATTCATGCATAATCCTAGAGAAAAGCATATATAGGATGTGATGAAATTTCTTAATTATCTGAAGGCAGCTCCTGGAAAAAGAATTTTATTTACAAAGAACAGTGATTTCTTGAAAGTTGAAGGGTACACTGATGCTGATTGGGCAGGAAATGTTAGTGACAGATGGCCAACATCAGGATATTTCACATTCATTAGTGGGAATCTTGTCACTTGGTGGAGCAACAAACAAAATGTTGTTTCTCGTTCAAACGCCAAAGCAAAATATTGATAAATGGCAATGGGAGTCCAAGAATTATTATGGTTGAAGCTGCTATTGATTGATATAGGTTATCCGCCGAAAGAACCTGTGATATTATATTGTGATAATAAGGTAGAGTGTGATATTGCTCACAATCCAGTTCAATGTGATAGAACAAAGCATGTGGAGGTTGATAGGTTATTCATTAAAGAAAAATCATAGGAGAACATAATTGCAGTGTTCCATATACGTTCGGAAGATCAGTTGGCTGATGTATTTAAGGCTATTCCCAACAAGATATTTTCGAGGTTGATCAGCAAGTTGGGGATGCTTGATATCTATGCACCAACTTGAGAGGGAGTGTTAGAACATATTACTTAGTTTCCTTATTCTGTTAGGTTTCCTTATTAGGTTTCCTTATTTTAATTGGTTTCTCATTGCTTGAATAGCCCTATATATAGGGCTTCTCTTGTATCATTATTATTATTCCATTCAATTACTAAATTATATTATTTTTACTCTCAAGAATAAGTACAAACCGTGTTCTTCATTTTGTTGTTGAGTGCATAAACAAGTATAAGGTACGTGCAAACTTGCACTCTGTTTAGAATATATAGCAAAAGTAGGAATAAAAAGAAAATTATATATACACCACACAAATACAAAATATGTATAAATATATTTGCATGTGCTTTTGTGCATATAAATCCGCCAACATGCTCATTTTGCCACCTTTAATTCACAATGGCGAATTTACCCATAATAAACAATTGATATCTTAGAGCATGTACACCGGGTAGGGTAAATGGCAAAATTTACCCTACCTCATGCCACAGCGGAAGAATTTAGACAACTAAATTTTGCCATATAGAGTAGAGAACGAGTAAATTTATCATTCCTTTAAATTTTACACTATACGAGTGAAGGTCACTCGTATGGGCATTTTTCTCCTTTTTTTATATCATTTTTTTTAAAAAAGACCTCATACGAATGAGCCATACTCGTACGGGCATTTTCCCCCTTTTTTTTGCACTCATTTAAAAGAGAGACAAAACTTAAAAGAAAAAAAATTGCCAAAAGAAGCCATATGAGGGTGGCAGCCTCATATGGTTGAAAATTTTCCCTTTTTTTTTTTTTTTAAGCTTATACAAGTGAGAGCTTTTCGTATGATTTCTTTTTTTTAAAGGAAAAATTATACGAGTGTGGGGTTCTCGTAAGACTAATTTTTTTTTTTTTACCTTTTTTGTTGTGTGCAGGTTTAATAATTTAGAAAAATTTGTCCTAACATTTATCTTACCTGGCGTATATGCTCTTACAGATCTGGTCAGCAAACTCTCGTTTAATTTGACTGGTGCTCATTAATTAATTTGTTTCTTTTCGTGTTTTTTCAATCCTTCCTAGAACTAACCTTGCTTATATAGGCATCATAATCATGATAGCGAAATATTTGGAATGTTGACTGAATTACTGTAGAGCCTTTGACTACCTTAAACTCTGAGGTATTAATCTTATTAATTTTATTAAAATCAAAGTTCGTTAAAGCTAAGTAGCTAGGTTTAATTAATGTATTCGTAACGCACAGTACACTAAATTTGTACATCCGCAAGTCAATGGAGCGGGCTGTAGATGACTAATTAATGGTTAATTAAGATATCTTAATTAATTAGGATTAACAAAGTCTAGGTTTGGACAAATGACAACCTAGTTTGGTATTAATTAGAATGCTAGTTTTAATCTTAACTAGTAGTAGGTTCGTTCAAATTCAAAGAAATAATTATTAGTGAGACAAGTTGATGACATTATGGTTTTTTGTGCTTTATTAATGAATAAGGTTATACTAGTCACATAAGAAATTTTATTTGCGGCATAACCATCAATTTCAGATTCCTGTTACACGTTGGGGGGTAAACGCGTATCAATACTGTGTCATGCTTATCCCGGATTTCTCGATGCGGTCCTCTCGTTTACTAAATTTAAGACGGTGAGAATATTTCTTTTATTGATTTATAGAAAGAACGTTATGGTATTTGTTTTTACTTTTCAATGTCGAATGAAATTCTATTTAATACTAATAGTTCTTTTTGGGTCTTGTAGTACATTCTATTTTAAAAAGATTATGATATTTGGTTTGAATTTTGAGTTACAAATGCATCAATCTAATAACGGAGTATTTTTTTTAAAGTTCTCCATCTTAAAATGATGGGAATAAATGATTACTCTAAATATTCTTTTTTTAGATTTTCTCCTAAATTTACTTGTTAAGACCAAAATATTGCTTTTATTTAGACAACTTTTGTTATATATTTATATATATATTTAAAAAACATTGGCAATTAAGCATAAGGGATAATTGTAATAATAATATAATTATAAATGGCACTTAAAAATTAGCCGTGTAAATTAAGGACACTGTACAAAAAAGATACTAATACCCCTTCCTTATAATATATCACGTCTCATTATGACGCTAACAGCAACCAGAAGATGCTAAATGCATTTGGTACCACTTGGACAGTAACCAAAATGTGCTAAATGTATTTAGCCCCACAACCAGAAGGTGCTAGCACCTTCTGAATAACAATCAGAAGATACTAAATGCATTTAGCACAAACAACTAGAAAGTGCTAAATGCATTTAGCACCACTTGGACAACAACCAGAAGGTAGCACCACTTTGATAATAACCAAAATGTGCTAAAATAATTTTAGTATCATTACAAAACATGGAATAAAAAAGTTGATGAGATCAATATCCATTCAATTTATTTATATGTATATATATATAGATCGACGTAGGGTTCATAAAAAAAAGAGTTACGATCATATTTTTTTTTTCAAATCCCGCTGGACTGTCGAAATTGGTCAATTCCGATAGCAAAACGACCTCTGAGCGTCTTGATTTTTTGCGCAATTTTGGTAACTTTATCTTCCGAACAACATATCCAAAAATCAGCCAAATCCAACAGTTCAATCAAAAGTTATACATGTTTTACGATTGCACATTCAGAAAAAATAAGAAGAAGATGGTGAGAACGGCGCTCCTCTCGGCGATACGATCGGAGAGTTAGGTGGTGGTGGTGGTGGAAGATGTGAGATTATTGGTGAGACAACTTCTCATCGTCGGCCTCGTTCTTTCCTCTCTTGCCATTCTTTTCTCCCTTTCCCTTGTTCTCTGTTCTCTTTCTAAACTATGTGTATGTAAGAGAGAGAATAATATGTCTTTTGTATAATTAAAATAAATGATATAGCATGGTATTTTTGTCCATCAACATTTATTATTTTCCTTAAAATAAATTAATATTATGAAAAGTGTCATTATTGTAAAACCAAATTATGAAATTAGTACTACTTTCGTTTGTTAAACATGAGTCCGTCCTTAGAGTTATAAAACATTACGGAGCAAGGCCTTATAACCCATTATCTCTTCTTTTTATTAATTTTTTTTCTTTTTATTATTAATGCATACAACAAGTTTTTACAATTCTTAACAATAAAAATTTAAATTTTATCTCTGTAAAATTATTAGGGCTTTTCTTTTATTTTAGAAAATGAAAAACATTCTAGTAATTCACGGATATTTCGCTCAATTTCACTCATATTCTAGTTTGAACTAATTATAGAGATGTAAGTTAACGTTTTTGGAAAGAAGAATCCATCAAGACATCCTAGATGTCAAGACTTTTTTTCTATAACCCATTTCATTCCCAAAATTCAAATGAAATGAGTCATAAGAGTTAGAAATGATATTTGTACTTTTTAATGTTAAGTTGGATTAAAATTCAACACTCAATTTTAAGAGGCAAGTCCTACATATATGGGTTGATTGCTTAACTTTAATAGATTTTTTTCTTGGGCGGTGTGCCCTATACTTTTCATTCATTAGCTAGAGTGTGTCATAACAATAAGGATAAGTTTTAAAATGCTATCTATTCAACATTTAGAATAAAATCGAAATGGAAATTCAAGGTTAAAACAGCAAATGACCCTAATCATTTGTGTACGTATAGGTCATTTTGTAGAATATTGGATAAAAATCAAGGGCTGAGGTTGTTTGAAGGAAAAAGAGAAGAAGTGAGAAAGAAGGGGAAAACATGGGCTTCCTTTATATTTCTCGTAGAATAAATATTTTTTTTCGTGTAAAATAGATTTAAGAAGTTAATTGTTTTCTATTAAAATTTGGGAACATCAAACCCAATGGCGTGGATCAAGTAGTCCAATGATCTTAATTATATTGTCCTGTTTCAAACTTGTCCCAAACTTTTGTTGACAAGAAAGCACCAAGCTGTAGAAAATCCATGCAATTGATGTTGACTTGATGAACTGGTTTCGACCAAGGAAAAAAACAGTTTACAAGACCTAGATGAAGAGGCGGCTCAAGTAAAACTGGGTCCCTAAGCGAAAATAATAATAGGTTTTCACGGTATTTATTAAATTTTAATTTTGTATAAATGCAATACACAAATATAAAAGAATAAAAAAAAAATTAAGGTTGAACAAATTAATATTCTTGTATACTTGCATGTACAAATATAAAATTATTCGACTTTATATTGCATATATTCCAATGCCATCCAGACAAAGGAAACTCTACTATAAAGTTAGTTAGTCGTTCATCTAGTGCCACGATAAAAATATCTATATATTTGTATGTACAAATATAGACTAATTTGTATACCTAGTGCCACAAATTCGTAATTTATGCAAAACTTGATTTTACAATTTATTTAATTTAGTAATAAATTGATTTAGGAAATTCCAAATTATCTTTTGGAATATTCCTAAATCATATTGTTTTTGTATTTTCTTTATTCATAAATTATTTTGTTTTTGGTAAGCTTTTTTAAGTTTCCTAGTTTAAGGGTTTTCCCTCCACCTATATATAAGAGTCCTATGTACTATATTTTATTCATCCAATTATCAATACAATATATTATTTCTTTCTCCATTTTTGAGAGTTTTCTTTTCCCTTATGAATCAAGGTTTAAGGTTGCATAACCTACACGCTTTTCGCTATGTTAATTGGTATTATAGGCAAGAGTTTACTTGGCCTGATGGCAACAGGTGGAAACGAAAGTAACTACTTTGATGACGTAGCTCAGGGAGTTCGTGCCCTTTAGGTGCCTTGCAAGTATAAGAACAGCGATCGGAACGAATAAAGAGTGCAATACAGAAGATCATGTGCTCGCTAAACATGGGCTTGGTTGAAAAATCGTGATAAGGGTTAAGAACATGGGATTGCACATGGTCGCCTTAACATGGGCGGAAATAGTAAGGATAGCTCCAATGAATATGAATCCGAGGTAGATCCAATGGACCAGAAGCGCAATGATCGTGGAAATAGAGTTTTTGATCCTTAAATTTATAAGATAAAGATGGATATACCCAACTTTAATGGGAATCTCTGCATCGAAGATTTTCATGATTAGGTGAGTAACGTACATAATTTTTTTGAAATTATGGAAATTTTAGAGGACAATTGCAATCCAATCGCTGACAATAAGGAAAACGATCAGTCAATACGTGGAAAAAATGAAGTAAATGATGAAAACAAGATTTTTGCCACCAGATTATGAGCACATGTTGTACCAACAGTACCTCAATTGTCAACAAGGAACTCAGTCGGTCTTGCAGTATACTGAGGAATTTTATAGGTTGAATGCAAGGAACAATTTACCAAAACTTGAAGTGTATCAAATCACAAGGTATGTTGATGGATTATATGTAGAAATTAAAGATCTAATGCAGCTCCATACACTTTGGACCTTTTCATAGGCCGTTAGTACAGCAACAAAATTAGAATTGCATTTGAAAAACCCAACCAAACCATCAGTCTAACCGACAATTTTATTCTAACCAAACTAGCGATTGAGGAAGACAATCAGCAACCAACCCATCTTAATCCCAAACAATTGCTCACGAAATAGGAATAAGCAACACGCATAACAATGGTCCTATTGTTTCCCAAACACAATACAAGGCACCAATCGTTATACATCCAACCTTGGCAAGTATGCTCGTCCTACTAGTGGAAAGTGTAATCGTTGCCAATAACTAGGGCATCTTTATAATAATTGTCCTCGTAGAACTGGAGTAAATATGGTGGATAGTGTAAAAAATCAAGGTGACGAGTTTAAAGATAGTACGAAGGTGCTGAAATTATAGAAGGAGATGATGGGGAGCATGTCTCTTGTGTAGTGTAAAGTTACTACTTACTCTGAAGAAATAAGCTGATTACCAGCATCATAATATCTTTAAAACTCGTTGCTCAATTAACTAAAAAGTGTGTGATATGATCATCGATAGCGGAAGTTCTGAGAATATCGTGTCGCAAGTATTAGTGAAGACGTTACAATTAAAAATCGAGAAATGTCTTTGCCTTATAAAATAAAGTGGATAAGGAAATGGTCAGAAGTATGTGTAACGGATATATGTCGTGTTCCTTTCTCTATTGGTAAATACTATAGGATGTTGTTTGTGATATCATTGGGATGGACACCTATCATGTGTTATTAGGGCGACCATGGCAATTTGATGTAGTTGTTACCTATAGAGGCAAGGACAATACCAATTTATTTTGGTGGCACGATAAGAAGATCGTCCTTGTTCAAATTGAAGGAGGAACTATACCTAAAGCTTATAAAGTTGAGAGGCAGAATTTTTTACCATTGAGGGAACCAAATTTAAAGATCTAATAGCATATGAGAAGGAATGAGTAGCTTTAATGATTAAAGGATAAATTGTAAAATCAACAAGAGTCCCTGGAGTATTACAGAATTCCATGATTTTATACCCACCGAGTTACCAGATCACCTGCCACTTATGCGAGACATCCACCACTACATCGATTTGGTTCCTGGTGCAAGTTTACCAAATTTAAGCCATTATTGAATGAGCCTCAAAGAGCACGAAATTTCATAGCAACAAATAGAACAGTTACTACGAAAGGGTTTTATCACGGAGAGTATTAGCCTTTGTGCATTACCACCCTTGTTAGTCCCCAAGAAAGATGGAAGTTGGTGAATGTGTGCGGACAGCCGAGCAATTAACAAGATCACCATGAAGTATAGCTTACTCTTCCCCAGACTCAATGATATGTTAGACATGCCAGAAGGGTCGAAGGTATTTTTCAAAATTAATTTGCGCAACGGGTACCATCAAATTCAAATAAGGCCCGGAGACGAGTGAAAAATTGCATTTAATACAAATGAGTGACTCTATGAATGGTTGGTCATGCCGTTTGGGTTATTTAACGCTCCTAGCACTTTTAAACGACTTATGAATCAAATACTCAAGCCTTTCATTAATAAATTTATGGTTGTTTACTTTGATGATATTTTAACCTATAGTTGGAATAATGCGGATCATATGGAATGTAAGGAAGGTTTGTTGGCATTTTGATCTAATCGTCTTTATATAAACCTCAAAAAATGCAGTTTCATGATGCATCAGTTTTATTCTTAGGATTTGTTATGGAAACATATGGTATTTATGTTGATTAAGAAAAAGTGCAAGTTATTAATGATTGGCGTACTCCCAAAATAGTGACGTGTAAGTAATTTTCATGGACTTGCAACTTTTAATCTCAAGTTCATCAAAAAAAATAATAGCATTGTTGCACCATTAGTTTTTTGTATGAAGAAGGGTCAATTTCTATAGGGGGATGAACAAGATAGCAATTTTTCCTTAATAAAGGAAAAATTATGTACAGCACCAGTGTTGGACTTGCCCAATTTTGACAAGCTTTTTAAAGTGGAGTGCGACGCTTCAATAATGGGTATTGGGGTAATTTTGACCCAAGAAGGAAGACCAGTGGAGTATTTTAGTGAAAAAATGAATGAAGCATGCAATTAATTGACTACCTACGAGCTATAATTCTTTACTATATTTTGTGCTTTACAACATTGGGAGCACTACACATTCAGTGGGAATTTGTCCTTTATACTGATCACCAGACACTAAAGTTCGTAAATAATCCAAAATGTATGAATCGGATGCATCTCTGTTGGATTTTCTTTATATAAAAATTCACTTTTTCCATAAAGAATAAATCTAGATAGATGAATAAAGTTGCCGATGCCTTTAGCAGGAGGGCTTCAATTCCTTACTCACTATCTTACAAACTGAAGTTGTCACTCTTGAAAGCCTCCAAGAGCAATATGCAATCAACCATGATGTAAAGTTTATTAGTCAAGTATTGAGGACATTGTGGGGAAATTTTGATAGCACATTGAAATATAGAAGCACTGCTCATCCACAAACAAATGGTAAAACGAAAGTTACCAATCGAACATTCGGTAATCTAATTAGATGCACTTGCGGAGACCGACTGAAGAAGTAGGATTCATTCTTACCTCAGATAGAATTTGTTTATAACAATATGATAAAGGGATCTATTGGCAAGACTCCTTTTGAGATTGTTTATAGCAAGCCACCCCAGCATGCTTCTATTCTTGTTCCATTACCAAAGTTACTCTGCTTTAGTGTTGCAACAGAAAATATGGCAGAGAAGATGTAGAAAATTCATTCTAAAGTCAAGCAAAATTTAGAGTAGAAAAATGCAAAGTATAAAGAAGCTGCAAATCAACACACATAAAGGCTAAGGTTTTCGAGGTGTGTGATATAATAATGGCACATTTGCGTAGAAATATGTTTCCTGTTGAAACATATAGCGAGTTAAAAAATAAGAAGTATGGGTCCTTTCGTATCTCTCAGAAAATAAATGGCAATGCTTATGTTGTTGAGCTTCCACAAGACATGAATATTTCGTTTACCTTCAATGTTATTAATTTGTTTGAGTATCATCATTCTGATAAGCCATTGTACTCGGAGAACAACTAGAGGACGAGTTCTTTTAAAGTAGAGGGGACTGATGTGGGACAAACCAATCTATAATTTATAAAATTACTTGATTTTAGGATTGATTTAACTTAGCAATAAATTGATTTAGGAAATTCCAAATTATCTTCAGGAGTATTCCTAAATCATAATGTTTTGGTATTTTCCTTATTTATAAACTATTTTCTTTTTTGGTAAATTCTTTTGAAATTTCCTGCTTTAAGGGTTCCCCCCCCCCCCCCCACCTATATGTACGAGTCCTCTGTACTCTATTCCATTCATCCAATTATCAATACAATATATTATTTCTTTTTCCATTGTGAGAGTTTTCCTTTCCCTTGTGAATCAAAGTTTAAGGTTGTATAACCTACACACTTTTCGCTACGTAAAAAGGTATCTTTTTTGTTTGCTCTCTTTTTTTCTTCATTATCTATATTATAATTATATGAATAAATCTATATTATGGGTTGGCTTTTTTACGATGCAAGCAAATCAAATGAAAAAACTTGGAAAAAGAAAAAAAAAGAGGAGGGACATGAGACATTCACCCACTTGGCTATAATTTAGGCCATTGATAAATTTAGCAAGGCCTTACCATATATGATGTGTTTTTGGCAATTATATTATACTTGCAGTGGATATGGGTATGCTAAATAGTAAATATAGGTTTTTAATTAGCATACCCACAATGAATGACTTTATAAGTCTGTATGTATTAAATTCACCACATCAAACATTGAATATGGAGCCACACTTGACAATGGGCACTGCTCTAGCCTCTATATGCATTTCCCAGGATAATCCCATGGTGAATCATTCACTCTTAATCCTTCTTCTAGGATCTTCATTACATGTGTTTAAATTGGAAATGCATGCGTTTAAATTGGGAATCTATTGATTTTAGACGCATGAATACATTTAAATTGAATTTGAGTAATACTAAGTACATAAAAGTACAACACAAGTTAGACATGAAATACATTCATTTAATTCATCAAGAACGGTGACAAATCTTTAAGTGGTTAGGGTACGTTTGGGAACCTCAATTTCATGACTTGTAATTGGAATTGAACCATTTAATTCTAAAACCATTGTTTAGATATGAAAAATGAGTTTGAAATCAATTAGGAACTTTAATTCTATGAATCATAATTCCGTAAGTTGAATTCTAATAGGGGGCGTTTAAACAATAGGAACGTGAAGAAAAAAGTAAAGCAAAGTTCATTTTCCCTCACTCTTAGTGTGTTGGTTTTGCATGAAAGTATTTTCATAACTTTCCTACAATTTCTCAGCATGAAATTTTTTGTTGCAAAATTTTCCTATAAAAACACAAGATTTTGAGAAAAAATCACAGGAACGCTTAGGCAATCATGTATAATATATATATATATATATATATATAAATATTATACTAATAATATAAATAAAATCATAAAATGCCTAATATTTGATTTATAAGAATTAATTCTAAAATTATTTATTATTAAACTATGTCAATTATATTTAAATATTTACATCATTTTATTTAAAAGTTAAATGATATTATTTTTGGTATTAGATACATAGCATAAAGTTTATCTGTAACAATAGCTTTGTCTCAGAATATTATACCAATAAATATTACCGTAGATGATAAATTAATAATTATTGACATTTTAACAAAAAATGCTCTTTGAAAATTTTAACGATAACTTTACGTGTTTATATGTATTTTAATTTAGATAAAAATACTTGATAATACTAATACCACATTCATAATATTTTATATATTTATTTTAGTAGGTTAGTGATTGTTAATTTTGAACATTAATAGAATCGTAATCATAATTGTTGGTGCAAAAAACTGAACAAGGTTAGTTTCGACCAAACAGTCAAATGATTAGTTCAAATGATTATAGTAGTAACTAAAATGAGCTAAAGAGTCAAAGATATATAGAGGAGGTTCGCCTCATGAAGATATGAGTTCGTTCTCATACGTGGAATAGAGTTAGGAGCCTGGATCGGTTTGTATTATAATGACTGAATTGGTATTACAAGCTTACAAAATTTCTATAGCTATTATATCCTCACAAGGTTACAACAAGAGTATTTCTAAGTCACACGAGCTCCAGACTCTCTATATTAGGAGCTCTGTTGTGTGCTCTTCAGCTCTATCTCTTTTGGTTGATCACTATTTGTTGCTTGAATGCTGGATTACTTGGTTGTTGTTAGGTTATTGAGGGAAGTAAATACTTCCTATATATATATATGATTGAGAGAAAACGTGTGGGAGAGTTCCCAAAGCAGGTCTGAGGCAATTCCTAGACATCATCAACTTCTGACTTTACTTCTATATGGATTCCGGTGCATTGAATGCAGTTGGTATGCATTTAATGTCGTTGAGGGAGGCTCTGCAATGCTGGCAGAGTTGATAGCAGTCTCCCATGCCGTTTGTACCTTTCCTGACATAGTGGTTAGCCTGGGAGCTCGGAGTTCACTGGAAGGGTTCTGTCCTCCAAGCTCTAACACCTGTTGCTCGAAGATAAACCTCCAAATTGAACAGCTGCATCCGCTAGAGCTCTGGCTCCTGACCAGCTCCTGAGCAGAGTTTTTGAGTTCCATTCGCCGAAGGATAACATGCCGACAAACAACACCCCCCCCCCCCACTCCAAATGTGTAACAAACACCCCCTCCAAAATGTAATTACAAATACATTTTAAAATCCTATTATGTATCACAAACACCTACTCCAAAATGTAATTATAAATACATTTTAAAATCGTATTATGTATCACAAACACTCCCTCCATTGTACGATATTATAAGAGTGCTTAGCAACACACTCTCTCTATTTGAATCAAATTTATGTGAGTGTACTCACATCTCATTAGGCGGTTCTTATTTAAAAAACACTTTATTACCTAATGTTAGGTAAATTCTTATCAATAAGCTCTTTTTAAACGGGTTGAGTGTAGATAACTACATTCACCTCTTATTTAATGGACCTTAAGATACGTTAATAATAATAAATTTATTTTAAAAAAGTATTTAGGCAAATATAAAGAACGGAAATGAAACCGTCACCCTCGTACGCAAACACTTATAACACAACAAATTGTCTCTCTCTCAGACTCTCACACTTCATCCATAATTTAACCGTGGTTAAGCTGCCACAAATGGTTGGTTGGCACGTGGAATTAGGCCATGTGAGAATTGCAACTGTGGATTTGGAAGCCAGAATTTGGTCTCTCCGAACACCACGAATATATGTAGTGTGACTTACTAACTCCACGTACGTACTTACGTAAGCCCGGATTGGTTCTGGAAGCGCTCCACTCGTAACACACGCAAATGACATAAACGATGTATTTAATTAGTAAAAAATTCCGACTTTGAGAAAAATATTTTTAATATAAAATGTTTTAATAATAAATAAAAAATCTTTAATATAAAAAGTTTTAATAAAAAATAAGCTATTTTTCAATGTCTATTTAATTAGTATCATGATTGAACAATTGGACATCAATTACACTCTAATTTTTGCAATTAGTTTATATAAAAATATATAATTAAATTATAATCTTTTCATTTACGGTGTTAACCATCACACATTTTTCCTGAAAGACAAATACTTATTCAGCTTGCAAATCAAATTCTTTTGCATCATTCATATAGGAAATTTTAAGATCAGGTTCTTGAGATTTAAAAAATAAAATAAAAAATGGTCTGTCAATTTTTTTTATTTTTATTTTTAAACTATGGTCTCAGCCTATAGATACCGTACATATCTGTGTAGATATTGTATTTGCTCCTATAAAAACCCATATTTAGTATATGTTATCGAAAATTACTAGTAACTCTTGATATATACATATATTAATTTTCTCAGTCGTACATATACTACTTTTACCGGTCACAAATACAAGTAGCATCTATAGAAACATTTTTTAAAACTAGTATATATAAAAATTGCATCTTTTTAGGGTGAGGAAAAAATTAGAGGACCGGATTTTAGTTTTTGTAATCAGAAACCGAATAATAATTTTATTTAATCAGATACGACAATTGATAAAAAGGGAGAAAAAGTTTGATTTTACAGATAAGACAGTCTCCCAATAAAAGACACGTCTGTGCGACGACCAACATAGGGCGGTACCAAATCCCATTGACCTTCCCCTTTTGCTTACCATTCCTTCCTTCCTTAATTGCTTCTTTCTTTCTTTCCTAATTCATATATATATATACATACAGACATAATAATTTGTATGTATAGAATCGTACTTAAATTAGCGTAACTTTTGTTTCCAAGCTCGCAACACACACACTCTCTGTGCTTGTTAGTTTATTTCACTTGAACTAAGTAAAATATAGTTATAATTATAAAGTTTATCCAGATATATAGTATAAATGGGAAAAAAAGTAGCATTCTATGAGGAAGATGGATTGAAGAAAGGGCCATGGACTGCCGAAGAAGATCAAAAGCTGATTGATTACATTCGAAAACAAGGCCATCGCAGATGGCGAACCGTTCCATTGAATGCTGGTTTAATTTTTAATTAATTATTCCCCCACATGCTTATATATATATATGATTAATTACTTTTTTAAAATTAATCATCATATCATACATGATGCATTTACCTACTATATATATATAGAATTAGTCTTTACTTATAATTAATTAATTGTTTATGTTATCAGTCTAACTTCCTCGATCATCTGTATTGTATATATGACATTAATCTTAAAATATAGGTCTTAAAAGATGTGGAAAGAGTTGCCGACTTCGATGGACAAATTACTTGAGGCCAGACATCAAGAGAGGAGGCTTCTCATTTGAAGAAGAGGAGACCATTATTCATTTACACAGTATCTTGGGAAACAAGTCTGTACAGTATATATTAATTCATTCTATATATATATATATATATATCCAAATTACTTAATTTCCTCTCAAACTCGATCTTAGTAAACATAACACTACTAACTACCCTTCATATATGTGTCACCTAATATTTTTCTGTTTCAATTTCTATTTAGTCAATCTGTCTCAAAGAATTAGTGTCGTATACTATCTTCCCTCCTTCCTCTCTTTTTGTTTTTTAATCATCCGATTCCCTTAATTATATTCTTAATTTACAATAATTTTATTTTAATGTTGGTGTTCAAACTAATTAATTAAGTATATCTTTTGTTCACTAAATTTTAGGTGGTCAGCCATTACTGCTTATTTGCCAGGGAGAACTGACAACGAGATCAAGAACTATTGGAACACCCATATCAAAAAGAGGCTTTTAAGAATGGGAATCGATCCGGTGACTCACGCACCACGCCTAATTAATGTTCAAGAACTATACTCCTTTCTCAACTCACCTCATCAACTTAATATCCAAAACTTATTTCAAATTGATTCCGAAATGAACACAAACCTCCTCAATGTTGTTACTTCTCTGGCATTGCCTCGCTGCAAAAACCCACCAAATTATCAGCAAATTCTACACAACAACCAGCTAAGTAATCTCCAATTAATTCAAAACCAAATTGAAACCTTACAATCCAACAATCTCCATAACTCAGCCACCCCATTAAGTGATACCCTTCTCATGCAAGCCGCGATGGAGCAATTTACTCCTAACCTTGCGACCAATAATAGGGATAATTCTGCTTTAGGGCAGAACTTAGTTTCTCCACAAGAATTAGGCCATTATGGCTTTGGGTCCGTTATATCAACACCTTCATCAAATTCGAGTCACTTAAACTCGTCTACTATGTATGTTAATGGCAGCGGTCATGAAGATGAGAAGGATACTTACTGCAGCAACATGATGTTATTCGATATGCCATATAGTGCTAGCTTTGGGTTTTGACTGATTTATGTGAGCAATAAGATTTAAGCTTGTACATCACCAGCATATAAACAGTTTATATGAAATTCACGGGAGTTTCTTTTTAGTAGGTTGAGATGGAATGTAATTATGCTGTTTGGAATTTGGCTTAAATTAATTACAATGATTGCGTGAATTTAAGTGTAAAATAGTACTGTAAGGCAGTTGTTAGTGCATGATTTATTCTATATATTATTTCAGCTAGATTATTAGTAATTTTTCTTTATTTTTATTTTCATATAGTCAATGATAGATTCAACTATACATTGTTGGAAGAGACAAGTATATATTCACAAAAGTATAAGCTAAAGTAAATATTCACAAAAGTATAAACTAAAGTAAATGACATTGGGAGCCCTCAAATTATGACTCTTAAGTTTCAATTTGCCCCTTAAACTTAGTTTTTATCAATTGAGCCCTCAAACTAAAATAATTGTGCAACAACAGCCCTTCCATCCAATTCATTGTTAAAACCAAACGGATTTGAGGGTTTTTTGGTCTATTAATCACTTGAACACAAAAAAAAAAGTAAAAATAAAATAATTAAGGAGAGAGTGAAAGAACACTCCCCCATTATTCCACCTTCAATCTCTTTAACACCCTCTTCCGTTTTGATTATCTACAACTACAAAAATTATAATTCTTTGCACCCCAAATAAGATATTTATGTATACAGGCACACACACACACACATATATACATAGATGGTTCATAAATTTGGGTGTATTTATGTCTATATGTATTTATATATATGGGTTGCATATATAATATATTTTAGGGCATGCAAAATCACAACTGTCATGATAAAACGTACCCAATCCAAAGCAATGATTCGAGCTTTCACTCACATGGATTCAAGCTGTTGAGCAAGTTTCGATAATTGCAAATTGATTTTCATAAATACATGTATATATAATTTCATTTTTTGTATTTATGCCTATGCATTTTTTTATCTTTTTTAGAAATTAATGTTGTTAATCGGTTCCATAAATAAGGCCAATATATATAAATATATAAGTTATATATGTACATAGAATATGGATAGATATATAAGTATGCGTAAGTGCATAACTTTGAGTTTATATGGATGAAGATGAGAGAGAAATGCCTCAATGAAGAAGATGATTACAGTGGTGTGTGGAGTAGTTTTCGTTTCTCTCTTGTTCTTATTTTTTCTGTTTCTTCTTCTTCCTTTTTTTTTTTTTGTTTGTATTTAAGTTGGGTGATTGATTAAAATGCCATTAGATCCGTTTGGCTTAACAACAAATTTGGACATAAGGGCTATTGTTGCTTAATTCTTATAGTTTGAAGGCTCAATTGACACAAAATCTAGTTTAAGGGCCAAATTAAAACTTAGGCTATAGTTTAAGTGGTTGTTGGTGTCATTTACTCACATAAACTATGATCAATGGCTTGGATCTATCTACAAAATAGTCATGAATTTTCTGCCCTTATAGTTTTCTGGCAATAGCAATCTTTTTTCTTTTATAGTAGGCCACTCATTCTTTCGATTACCGCGTCGATCTCAATTCAACTTTCACTTATTTTTCAAGAAAATACTAATTTAAACTTAATCAATGTTAAAAAGTGCAATTTATTGTTTTTAAAAAATAAAATGTGCAACTTATTTTGTAAAATTTAGTACCTTGATTATATTTTTAAAAAAATGAGACTATTAAGTTAAAATATTTTTTAAAAAAGGTGAGAAATATATAAAAAAAAATTTAAATTTGGTAAATAAATTTAAGTACGTGGTTCGAAGAGACAAGTAAATATTCACAAAAGCATGGCTTGGATCTATCTGCAAAATAGTCATGATTTTTCCTGTGAATTCGTATCACCCTGTACAGTTTTCGGGCAATAGCAATCTTTTTTACTTTTATAGTGGGGCCACCCATTCTTTGGATTACTCCTTCTATCTCAATTAAACTTTCACCTATTTTTCAAAAAAATTACTAATTTAGACTTAAAAAGTGCAATTTATTGTTTTAAAAAAAATGTGCAACTTATTTTGTAAAATTTAGTGCCTTAAGTTAAAATATTCTGAAAAAAGAAAATGAGAGATATAGAGAGAGAATTTATTTTGATAAAAGCGAGCATAATTTCTAATTGTTGGTATAAAAATAAGACTATTAAGTTTAAATATTCTAAAAATTAATTTTGACGTGATTTGTAATAGGAAAGTGAGTACAAATACAAGATTGGTGGCATAAAAATTAGGGGTATTGTGCCAAATTCAAAAATCGAACGATCAAACTGAATTAATTAAAGCCGATCCGCTAAAATTAATAAAAAAAAAACCTGGAATGAAAAAACCGAAACAAAATCGAATAAATTTTGGTTTAAAGTGTGTTAGTGCAGAACCAAACCGAATCAAATAATTTGCTATACGAAGTTGGGTTTTTTTTCCCTTGGGAGCCTCTTTTTTTGTATGAAAGTTTTTTTTGTTAGAAACTCAATACGTACAGATTTTCTTCCATGGGATTTAAATGCTTGCAATGTAATTTCAAGATTTATTTTTTATGTAATTATCATTTAGGATTCAAAGGTAGACAATTTAATTATCTTGAAAGAATATTATAGTTACCTGTATATATATTGAGATTTCATCGATTATTCTAATATTCTATTATTTTTTGTATGAAGAAATAATATCAATAGTAGTAAGAATGGTTTCTCATACAACATTTAATTACTAACAACTTTCATGGTACATCAGTTAATTATTTTCGCCCCCGTATTGCACTTAAGTATATTAATATTGTGTTATGTGGAGAATTTGGGTAATCAAGGTTATCTTGTAATTTATTTATTTTTTTTAAAAAAATTTATGAAAACTCAATAAATCAGAACCAAATAGAAAAGTTTAATTCGAGTATGGATCTCGTAGATTTAGAAACTGAAACTGAACCTGAACCAAACTGAAACCGAATTCAAGTTCGATTTAAATTTGAGTCTCCCAATTAAAAACACCTCTATTAAATATATATTTAAAAGTTAAACCTTTCAAAAATTGAAGTGCAAAAAAAATGGGTGTGAATTGGTTCGTCTGTATCTATTACAAAATATTACCACTAGATAAAATACCATCAAATATGTCTAAGGTGTAGTGTTTTTAAAATGATAAAATCTAATTATATCAAAAATTAATCTATTACTATCAAAAGCCAAGTGTGGATTTATGGTATAACACATTGGCTTTATGGTATGACCCAGTTTTTAGGTATTTTCAATTTTGCCCAATTTATTGTGTTTAAAAGAAAAAAAATTTATCTAGTAAAATTTAACCTTCAATTTTTTTTCTTTTTTATTTTAAATTAAGGGAGATGTAAATCTCTCCCTTAACCCTACAAAAAAATAAAACCCCCCATCCCATCCCCATGAGTCAAACTTTAACCTTAAGGCAAGGTGGAGGTTGCCTACCATTTAGCCACTTGCTCTCCTCAACCTTCAAGTTAAAGTAATTGAGATTTTTCTATTATGTTACCATTTTAAAGACGACTTACATTTTATTTTAAATAAATACGAGGATAAATTTCGGTTTGACAAAATCAATGGATCAATGCTCCACTTGGAAACCACGTCAACATATATTGTAGATCCCACTGGTGACTTGGCAGGCCTGCATAAAAAAATGTAGGCTTGTGATCTTGCACCCTTGACTCTCAAGCACTCATAAGACCCAACAAAAATCGTGGAGCAAGATTCCAGGGCCCCAACGATGTTCTTTAGCGAGAGAACACTCCAACTACTTGCAAAACACCATGTCAACATTAAATGTAATTTAACTGCTATGGCAAGGCGATTGAAGTAATCATCGAGTAAAACTCAAGTGCAAAGCACGAGTCTCATCCATTGTGGCAAGAGATTACATGCAACCGTAGCTCTAATTGAAAAGATTGACCATAGCCTAAGTTCCTAAGAAAAAGCATAACTAAGCAACAATTGCTAAGAAATGAGATTATTCAATAGGAAATTGTAAAAAAGGGGAATACAATGATTTATGAATGCTTAGCGGGCTGTTCGGTAGAGAATATTGGATCATATATTTATTTTCTCACAACCTCTGCTCTTATTCTAGGTCTAAAACATGTCTAGATTATTTGCGTGGTTGTATTTACTTGTGCTTGTAACAATATTCTAATACAAAGTTAGAGCTCTAGGCTCGTTCAATAAGGGTGGAATAAGATCCTTAGCTAACAGGGCTAAACCATCTCTATACATCCTGTATTGTAGCTACTTATCTCACAAATTTCCATGTCATAATTCATGTAGTCCAAATGCTATTGGACTAAATTAAATGAATGGTTAAATAAGTTAACTAAAATTTACACATCATCAAATAAATAATGTGCATACACATGTATTGCGTGTGTAGTCCAATCTAGTAGATATAAAATTACCCATGTATAGAGTATAATACTAAAGTTTTTCATTTTTTGGGAAAAAGGAGTATAACACAAGTTTAGTAGAATAATTAAACAACTAAACATTGTTTTTGAAGCAAGTGAATTAGTCTAATTGGAGAGGCGCCCACTCGAATTCCAGATTCTAGTTTCACTAGTGGATTTAAGGGTTTTTTTAGTTAAAGGAAAAACATAGGCCTTTCCTTTTTTTTACAATGGTAACAACTAGGGGTGGACTCGATTCAGTTCCCGAACCGAAATCACATATATTGAACCGAAAATTTCGGTACTAATAAAACTAAAACCGTTCCTGAACCGAAATTAATTCTATTTCCGAAATTTTGGTTTCCAATTTTTTTGATAATTTGGTAATGATTTCGGTATTTAACGAAATCAAACATTAACCATATTGTTTAAGCCTACAGTCGAAATATGATAAGAAAGAGAGCGCATACATACCTTCTTAAGTGGTGAATGCATTGCAATTAGAGTCATATGATGGTTTTCGAATTTTTTAATAATTCGATAATATTTTCGGTATTTAACGAAATCAAACATTAACCATATTGTTTAAGCCTACAGTCGAAATATGATAAAAGAGATAGAGAGAGAGTGAGAGAGAGGGAGCATACATACATTCTTAAGTGGTGAAGGCATCAAAATTGGAGTCATATGATTTTCAGTGCCGACATACAAGCTCAAATACCATACTTCACATAGAAATAATCTCTTTTGGGTGCTATTACAACGAGCACTAAGAGAAAGAAAGTCATCAATACCTTTTTACTTGAGCCAACCTTGGTCGATCCTCTCTCTTTATATATGCATTTAAACTTTTTTGGGGGAAAACAATTTGGGGTATGTGGTAAGGGATTGTTGCAATTTAAGGTTTGATCAATTTAGAGGGTGCTACAATTTTAAGGGCTAAGATGGCGGTGGTGGTGGGGTTTTAGGGCTCAGATGGTGGTGAGAGAGGTGTGATTGAAAATAGAGGGTGAGAAATGGTGGTACTAGTGATCGAAAGATGAATGGTGATTGATTGACATGTGAGAGAGTAGGAAATCGAGCATGAGGTGAGAGAGAAACTAAGTTTGAGAGACATTTGAGAGATTAGAGCTCGATTTATACTTTGTAGTGTATATATATATATATTTTAAATTGGTTTGATTCGGTTTAACCGGCCTTCAACATTTGAAAACCGGAACCGTACTGTTTGGTAGTCAGTTACCAGTTTTAACCGATTCAATTTAGTACAGTTCGGGTTTTTTTTGTTCGGCTCAATATTTTTCAGTTCGATTTTTTATTTTTCAGTATAAAAAATCAGCAGCAGGTCCGGAGCCCCACCCGATGAAAAAAACGGTGCGGGTAGGACAAAGGGATCTAAAACTGCTGATATGGCGTCACAATCACCTCCTACGTTTGAGGCCGGTGAATTTCCGTCAATGGCGATTCACCTTTTTAACTGCCCAATATATATTTTTCACGTTTTGTGTTTAGCTAATTCTTCACTAGATCTCCTCGCCTTCTCCTCCGAATCCCAACCGCCGGACATCCGACAAAAAACCCGGCCAACCGTCATAAGGACCGGCGACGTAGGCTAACGTTGCACCGGCGACGATGGTTCACGCGCCTGCCTTATGAAAATGCCTGCGAGTATTATAAAACTACTCGCCCCCCTTACCAATGGCCATATCGAGGTCTGTTGCTGCAGAAAGGCACTATCGTTTTCATTTCTAGGGTTTTTCAGTTTTGGTTCTTCTTGCAAATCTCTCATATTTTATTAGTTTCTATTGCTGTTAACTTTAATTATAACTTAGGGATTATAGATAATTAGGGTTGCGTTGAGCTTATTCATTATTGTGCGGTCTGAAAAACTTGATTCACGCCAGGTTCTTTGCGATTTTCATTCTAATTAGAGTTTTATATGAATACCTGACACCACGATAAAATATTCAACATAACATGGGTTGTAACAGTTCTATTGAATATTTTCTCCTAACACCACCTCATTGTGTATAGCATGTTTTTTATTATAATGCTGCAAGTACAATTGGAATTTTATGAAAAACCTTTTTGTGACATCGAGTGTGTTTGATTGCACTTCTTTCTTGTTGAGAATACCCAAGATTTCATATTTTTCTATCTGTTCTGGTACTTGATTTTGTTATTTTTCCAAAGAATCAAATTTTCCACGGTCCAACTTGCCGATCTTAATATTTTTCCTTTGTTCGGGAAATCTGAGAACTACCTCTATTCTAATTTTTTTTTCCCTATAGAAAATTTATCAAGTGTAAAACAATTCTAAGGAAGTTAGGAACTCAATTATTTTCCATATAAACCAATCAAACGCACCCATATTTACCAAACAGTGGATCCTTGGTTACTTCACTCCGAGAGGAGGATAATAGCTGATCAATTATGTATATGCACATTATTTCCCCCCAAGTATGAAGTATTACTTCCATTGCTCCAGTTTTTTCTTCAAACATTGGCTTTATTGTAACCTGCACCATCTGCATGAAGTAATGAGTGGTGCATGTTTTAAATGCAGAATTTTGGCATTTAGTAATTGTAGGAGGGTAGCTAATTCCCTTCTTCCCAGTCGAAAGACCCTCTACTCACAAGTAAATAACCATGGGACGACATCTGCAAATGGGATCCCTTACTCCATATACAGATTCTATTCACAATATAAACTTTCAAACAGAGGACTTGCTTCACGCACATTATGCGAAGCAAAGGAGAGCTTATGGAAGAGTAGAGGTTTTAGTAACGTACATGTTCTTTTGGCCGATAATAGAATTTCAAGGCATACAGGAATCGCCTTTAAAAGGCTTTCTCAAATTTGTTCCTTCAGTGGGCCAATCGTGCCACCAATAAGTAGGATAGCTTGTGCAGTGAGCCTTGCTTTAAGCCGCTCACACTTGTTAGCTCCGGGTATTTTTGCCTTCATCCTTGGTGAACAAGCTTGGACGGGGGAGAATATGCGCACAAGCTGAAGGTCTCCCAGCGAAGGACACACTGTACATGCATGCACAAGATGGGCACATTTATTTAACATCATTTGTGTTTTCACTTTTGGAGGGATTGATATTGTTCTTAAGAGCCATATATTTAGCTATTTTGTTCTCGCCATGCATACTTATGGCTCCTTTTGCCGATTCCCTTGGCATCGAGTTTAGAAAGAAATGGCTTCGTGTTGTGCATCTTACATTAGAAAATGCAGGCCCGGCATTTATTAAATGGGGTCAGTGGGCAGCAACAAGGCCGGATCTCTTCCCTAGCGATCTCTGTTCCAAGCTTGCAAAGCTTCAAACCAAAGCACCATCACATAGCTATGCTTACACAAAAAGAACTATCGAAAAGGCATTTGGCCGCAACTTGGCTGAAATATTTGAAAATTTTGAAGAGGAACCTGTAGCTTCTGGAAGTGTTGCCCAAATTCATCGTGCTACTTTGAAATTCCAATATCCGGGGCAACGGATTAAGCCTATTCTTGTTGCTGTGAAGGTTAGACATCCAGGAGTTGGTGAATCGATTAGAAGGGATTTCACATTAATAAATTTGTTTGCGAAAGTTTCTAAGTTCATGCCAACGTTAGAAATGGTTGAGATTGGATGAAAGTATTCAGCAGTTTGCTGTGTTTATGATGTCTCAAGTTGATCTTGCAAGGGAGGCAGCTAATCTGAGTCGTTTTATTTACAATTTCCGCAGATGGAGGGATGTATCGTTCCCAAAGCCTCTGTATCCGTTGGTGCATCCAGCTGTATTAGTGGAAACTTATGAGCATGGTGATAGTATTCTGCACTATGTCGATGAACTGGAAGGGCATGAACCTATTAAAAGTGGCCTTGCTCACATTGGGACTCATGCACTTTTAAAGATGCTTCTGGTATAGTTTTTGTATTTTCATGTTTCTATCCATTTTATCTTTGCTTTATGAATTAAGATTCATCATTTTTTTTTGATCAGAAACAAAAACTTATATTGATATTAGGATTCGTCATTTTTGTTCTACTTGTTCAGACTGGTTTCACTCTTGTGACGACACTTTCTCCATTTCTAATTCTTTTTTTTTTCTTTTGCAACAAATCTAAGCCTACTCCCAGAAAGGTAGGGCTTCCATACACGTAAATAACTCAGACTGCCACCATGAAAAAAGGGTTGTGTGGACCTGAGACCTTGTTATGAGGACAAGGAGTATGCCAATAGGCTACAAGGCTGTTGGATCTGTATACATGAACCTACAATATTTCTCTAGTCATTGATTTTCATTAGCAGCTTGCAATTTATTTTATTGTTCTAGTTGAACCTCATTTGAGTGAGCAGCTTAGATAGATGCCACAGCCCACCTTTATATTCCTATTTGGTCTTAATGTTCTACGTTACAGTCATCAGTATCAAATGTACTCATCCCGGACTCCTGGTTTATTGTTGTTGTATTTTTCCTTTCACGTTGGAAACAATGATGAATGATTGCTCTTTATATGTCTTTGTTTCCAGGTAGACAATTTTATCCATGCGGATATGCATCCAGGGAATATTCTTGTTAGGGTGTCTGGGAAGAAAGCTCCTCAAAATGGGCTGTTTAAATCTAGGCCTCATGTCATTTTCCTTGACGTAGGAATGACAGCTGAACTATCGAAGAATGATCGAGTCAATCTACTGGAGTTCTTTAAGGCAGTGGCACTTCGGGATGGTCACTCTGCTGCAGAGTACACACTCAAGTTATCAAAACAACAGAATTGCCCGAATCCAGGGGCTTTCATTAAGGTGATACAAAAAAGAAGTGAATTGTACATGTGTTTTTCCATATAGTTACTTGCATAAGTAGATGTTACCTACGCAGAATGGCATGAGAAAAAGAAGTTGTTAAGATGTTTCCTGTAAAACAACTCATAATTTCTGTTAAAACAGAAAATTCTGAAAAACATTAATTTTGTAAGTTTCTTATTGGACAGATATAGCGTAGTAAAAAAGGCTTAAAATTTAGAGTTCCTTATAAGTTTCTCCATTTTCTTTGAAGATGCTTTTATTTATGATTTTTGCCCTGATAAATGAGATTTTGTCGTTTAACAGGATGTAGAGAAATCGTTTCTATTATGGGGTTCAGCGCAAGGTGATTCCATTCATCCTGCTGACTGCATGCAACAATTGCTTGAGCAAGTGAGGCGTCATAGAGTTAATATTGATGGCAATGTATGCACTGTGATGGTAACCACTTTGGTCTTGGAGGTACTCCCGGTCCTTGTATGTATTGCCGTTGATTTCTAAACCCTGCCCAAAAGTATTTTAATAACAAATCCATCCTTTTGATTTACTTGATTTTTATTTAACCTCTCTGAAAGTTCATATTTTTTGTAGAGACCCAAAAAATTATTGATATATCCTAAAAGAAATAAAGATTATGGGGAAACTGTATGCATCTATAATTTGATTGCTTATTTCCTCTGGTTTTCAATATGAAACTTGATAGGGAAAATAGGTTTTCTAGCAGGGTGTTTGTTCTAATGACCAGTAAAATATAGAGATTCAATTCGACCACATTCTAACTTTTATATTTTTTCATTCTTCTCTTCATTTTTGTTGTAGGGCTGGCAGCGAAAACTTGATGCGGAGTATGATGTGATGCATACATTGCAAACATTGTTATTCAAAGTCGACTGGGCAGAGTCTCTCATCTACACTATCGAAGGACTGATGGCCCCCTGAAAAAGGTGCCGTATTTATTTTTGGTGTTATAAAAACAATTTTGACATAATAATTACAGGAGAAATAGAAACGTAAGAAATTGATGTCCCGACTCCCAAGTAATAAGGATACGAATAGCAGTCTTGAGAAAAAGCTTGTATCTGGACCAAAAAAGAGAAAATATTGTATTTGGTCATTTTTGTATAATACCCTGTAATATTTATGCTACTATAAAAATCCCTTTCGCTCTTGATAATAACATAGAAACCTTCCGATTTTTGCTGACAATTCCTTATGCATTAGCACCTTTGCATATTTTTAGTTCATGCATACATCTTCAGAAATATTTAGGTATGTAAATCTAGAATGGAATTTTGTTGCGTGAGATTTGTAATAGTAGAGCTACACAGGGTTACAAATAATTACTCTGGAGAATTGTTAGAGCTATAGCCTATCTTAAAGAATAGAAGAAAGAGAAGAGGTCGTAATGAGAATATAAGAGAATAAACCTGTTAACATCGTAGTACTTGGAGGATTTACATTGTTGAAGAGAACTAAAGGCGTGATTGAGTGCAGGGTTGACGGGAACAACATATATACATATGTTCATGAAGCAGATGGTGATAGATGTACTACCATCAACGCTGCACTCAATGATGTCTTTAAGATCTCTGATGGATTTGGTCATAATATCTTTCTCATTTACTTCCCTTCGCCTTCTCCTTCCCCATATATATGGTTTTGGTTTGAAGGGTCCAGTTTAGGTGCAAACCGTACCATACGGACCGGGCTTTCTGACCCACTTCTAGAATGAATTTTTTGATGAAATTTGATGGAGATGATCTCCATGATGTGTATAGAATCAAATCTACCAAATTTTATCAAAAAATTTCAACTGAAAAGTGGGTTAACTATAAGATTGAAATATATATAATAATAATTTTTTAGTTAACCCATTTACCGGTTGAATTTTTTAATTCAATTTGGTGGAGATGACCATTATGGAGATCATTTTAACTAAATTTCATCAAAAAATTTATTTCGAAAGTGGACCAAAATGCAGGTGCTTACCATACCGTCCGCATATGAACCATGACCTTTGGTTTGAATGCATATAAGATATAAAGGTCGAGAGAGTATATGTATGTATATTGTTTTGGTTTTTCTTTGAATGCATATAATATAAAGGCGGAGAGGGTAGTACATTTCGTGGAATGTCAATTGTACTGCATTTCTATCGGCTTAGGGCTGTGCTGCTTGTACTTGGTTCCTTGTACTACCCGTCCACATGTACCTTTCCTTTTTTCTGTAAGTTGTCGATTTTCAATTTTTTTATTATTATTTACTTTTGGAGAAAAGAAGAAGGAAAGAAGGGGGGAGGGGGGGTTATTTAAATCTGACAATATGCAATAAAACATAATGGTTCCCTAACCATCGAAATAACTTCCTCGTTATGCTTTGATGAATGTCTAAAGAAACTGTTAAAACTTGATTAATATAAAGGTGCTGCCAATATCTCACATTAAGAGTGGTGCTTTCCTTTATTCTGTATGCTCAACCATCATAGACCAAAATAACTTGATTTATATGATACGATACGTACCGTCCAAAATATAATTTTCAGCATCATTTGACGGATGCATGGGGATACCATTTGGTATATTTTCTTCTGAAACAAAGAACTTAAGTCACATTTCTGTTCATTAAGATCCGTAAAATTACCGAGACCAAGTTTATTGGAACAATGCTAATTTTGAAATATATATATATATATATACATAATTATCAGATGGTATGCCAATTTCAAAGCTTGAAGCCTAACAATACAAAAATTAATATGTATCTATATTGCAGCTTATAAACTTTTAGCGGTTTAACACATGATTTTAGTGAGAAACACAACTTGAATGGAGTACAACTATACAAGGGCAAGGAGTAAGAAGTTTTTGCGGAAGATCCATTAAGCCCACCATGGAGCTTCACCTGTTCTGAAATCTGTTTCAACCCAAGGAACGAACAAAACTTTCCCGTCATCAATATCCGCATGTGCTAGTGCCAGTGACTGTTCCAAAACAAGATCAATCAATTAGTAGCACGTGCTAGTGCCAGTGACTGTTCCAAAACAAGATCAATCAATTAGTAGCACGCATACATAGATGAAATAGATCAACCATGGAAGTGTTTCTTACCAGTGGAGCGGGACCTCGAACAACCATGCCTTGGTTGTTGTACTGTGATCCATGGCACGGGCAAAGGAACTTGTTCTCCGCTTTGTTCCATGGAACAACGCACCCAAGATGCGTGCAGACGGCGTTAATACCATATGTTGCTAGTGTTCTGTCATTTTCCACAACAAGGTAGGTGGGATCTCCCTGCAGTTTGACATAAAAATAAAAAAATCAGATAGTTGATGAGGGTATCTCAGCCTAGGTATAACAGATTGATAGGGCAGTTTCAAATCCTATCGAGGGCACTTTCAAATCCCCGATTGATAGGGGAGAGTTAACCCTTTCTATAGCCCACTATAACTTTCTCCTAATACAATTTCAGGAAACAAAATATGCGATAAAAGCAACTCAACTATGGTACAAGTGTAGCTACTGTCTAGCTTGTAAAGGAAATGCTTAATCTGATTTACCTTCAACCCTTGAGTTAGGGTTCTGTCGCCCGGTCCATGGGTCTTAAGCCATTCCGATGCAATGATATCATTTCCAATGGCATCCTTGGCCACGGTACCCTCTCCAGCTTTGCCTGCACTGTTTGGTTTCCAATTTTTAAAAAATGTTAAAAGCCAATTTAGAATTCAAGTCTGAGTATATATGATCTTGGGTTCAACTTAAAACTTCACCAGTTCCATGAATTTTGAAGCTAATATGAATAACAAAAACAACGCCCATAATTTATGGATGAAAAGCTCAAATTCTTTTGGAAAAACTTACTACCATAAACATTCATGAGATAATGCACAACCACCACTTAATACAACATACTACAAAGGCATTTTTTCAATGGGACTCCCAATTCAAACATTAAAAATCCTCTTAATAGAACACATTTTCTTCACAAAGTCTTCTATTGGTTCCATGTCATCAATATCATTAGCTCTTTCTAGTTCACCATGACCAGCCCTGGCTATTCACCATCAACAAAAATTTTCATCTGGCTCAATTTGGAAGGGGATTCTTGAAAATTGTGCAAAACACATACCCTCTCTCCTTTCGACAACCGAAGATAAACGTAATATTAAATTCGACTAATATCAATTACCAAAATCAAAACATATTCAAAAAATATCGTAAGGTTTCTGAACTTGATTAGCAAATCTAAAAAATATTGTAATGTTTCTTAACGTGATTAGCAAATCTGATGGTTATGAAAACTGTTCTCACAAAATCACACACTTATGGACTCAAGGATATGGCTTATAGGCAGGGGCGGAGGCAGTAAGTGTCCAAGGGGAGCCCACCTGGACTTTTGAGTGATTTTGCCTGAGTTTTTAGGTTTCTTTTGTGTAGTATGGAAAGTCAAGGAGGTTTGTGTAAGTAGGAACATATTCAGGGTAAAAGCTTGTATTTAGGGAACTTGATTAGTGGCGGGGTTTTGTGTATCTTTTGTGTATGAAAAGTCAAGGTGATTTGTGTAAGTAGGAGGATATTCAAGGTAGAAGCTTGTATTTAGGAAACATGGTTAGCGGCGTGGGCTGCATGTGCAATAAACTGTAAGAGTTCACGGTGAGGATCGGTAATTAAGTTATGTTGGGCATAAATTTTGTAGCTCACTTTCCTTTTCAATTGGTTAAGAGGATTTGTATAAGCTTACTTTCCTTTTCTTCTTCTTACGCAACTCCATTTCTTCCTTATTTTTCCGCCATTGATAACTCCCTTTTGTAAGTACGTTAATATTGATATTAATATAGTTGTTTGTTGGTCATTGAGGTTGATTCAATAGTGGTTTGGAAAAAATTGAATTTTATATAATAGGTTGAATATTGAGTTTATAAAGATATTTTTATATATATAATTAATTTTAGTATATCATTTTTAACTTTTTAGAAATGGAATGGAGAAGTATTTTAGTAAAATTCGAGTAAGTTCTAGTAATTGGGAACGTTAGTTCGAGTTATACTCAATGTCGATTCCACTCCGTCAAATATAGGTTCCTTTGCTCCGAATTTGACTCCCCCTGAAATTAATTTCTAATTCCGCCCCTGCTTATAGGCATTTTACAAGAGTCAGATCAATAGTTTTACTACTACTGCAATTTTGATATTAT
Organism: Lonicera japonica; assembly: GCA_021464415.1. NCBI lineage: Eukaryota > Viridiplantae > Streptophyta > Magnoliopsida > Dipsacales > Caprifoliaceae > Lonicera > Lonicera japonica. The sequence continues at coordinate 74,777,841 of CM038463.1, forward strand.
GAATCAGAATGCTCCCATACACGATCATTACAAATCTTCCATCAAAACACAAGCTTATATAACTAGAATCATCACAAAGTTTGGTAACACATTCAAAAGGAAAGGAAGCGACTAACTGACCCAGGTGGGACGAAGAAAGTGGCGTAAGGGACCAACATGCCAGCAGTGGGGAGGGAAAGTGCACCCAAAAGTATCAAATTCATTAGCTCCCTCTTTCCCATGTCCGGCACCCGGTCAGCTGGAATGCTGCTAGCCATGCACGTGATCTTGAGGCTCCTTCCCTTTCCGGCCGATTTGTTTATCGTGGAGGACTTCACCATCCCAGCTTGTAACGGAGCGAACACTCCATTTTTACTTGAACAAAGCTGACAGCAAATCCAAAAATGAAGATGCTCAAAATTTCATGTTTTCTATGCCTAGCTTGTAGCTCAACTGGTTAAGAGCTTCCCTAGTCAAGGAGAAATCTATGGTTTTGATTTTAATCCCTATATCCCCTTCCCCTTCCCCAAATTGACCAACTCATCGCTATGTATTAACCCAAAAAAAAAAGAAAAAGAAAAATCAATTTTTTCCATTTTTAGTGGAGTAAATAACTGTGTTGTGGGCGGGCTATTATATTTGTCTCGATAGGTGCTAGCAAGCTACACATGGGTGTTCAACAGTAGTCACCTAGGTGTGGTTAACTGAATTGCTACATATGTGTGATCACTAGTTTTCATAGTAAGATGTCCAGGAAGCTACATAGATGTTCATTAGTAATCACCTAGGTGTGGTTAAATGAATTGCTACATATGTGTGATCACTAGTTTACGAAGTAAGATGTCCAGGAAAAAGCAAAACCGTGATAAGTGATGTTTGATTGTATGATTTTTCATGAAATCAGCTTACATGGCGCAACTTAATTGGTTTTCTCCTCTAGCGAATGGTTCAAAAACCAGTTCCACCCAAAGTAATTGTTTTCCCGGAAAAAAATGCCTACCTAAAACAATTATGTGGAATCCAATTCCAGTTCCATTTCCATGTGAGCCGGTCTATTGAACCCTTAATAGTAGTTCCAAATTGGTACCAGCAAGAATTATGCACATGTATTTGGAAAGTAAAGAAAAATGTGATAATTTGGGGGGTGACAGAGTAAATTACCTGAGAAGGAGGGGTAACAGTAACAGGGGAGAGAGTAGAAGCAGCCATTATTGTCGAGGAAAGTACAGTTAGAGAATTAACTGAAAGTTAGCTGTGTAATCCTGATTATCATGTAAAGTAATAGAGAGAGAGAGAAATAGACGTGAAAAGTGGATATATGATACATACGTATAGATAAGGCAGGACAAGTGTGCGTTGTGAGATCCACACATTCCATTTGTGTTTTTGTGTGTGTACATGAATTAATTATATATCCTGTTTTTTTAGTGGGTTAATTAGGGTTTAGACCCAAATTCTGCAAGTTGGGTAGATAGTCTATCAAGGGCCCAATTTATCTGGTCCTTTTTCTAGGCTCCAATACTAAACTCAAATTCTCCCTCAATTCTTAAGAATTCTCATTATTCAAAAATATGTTCAAAACTTTGAGTTGAGTAATATAGACTAAAATTTGAATAAAAGTATCTCAATTTTTTGCTCGAGGTTCAATTTACATAAACGTATTATTATATTTATCATTGTGGTAATTGTAGATTCATGGCACGTATCAAATTCACACTCAATTACCATTAAATTAGATTACTCATATACATTACATACAACCATTTCATTTTTAAAAAACAATTTGAAATCAGGCCTGGTTTCGTAAGACTAGAAAATAACGAAAACTAATAAAAATGTATCTTGAAACAACTAAATTGGCCAAAGAACCTCTTGTTACTTCGTTTTTTAAACTAAATATTACAAGTCTTCCTATAAAAAAATACTGATAATGTTTTATGCATAATAAAAAATTATAATTTTATATGTGCATGCTTAAGGCCCTCATGGTCGTTTCTAATTACTCGGTAACAATTTGTCCGATTACAATTCAACGTTGAGAAGAGGGCCACCTACTAAATGCACGACGCATAATGTTTAATTTTATTGAAATATCATTTCCTGGTTGCTTCTAATCGGGCCCGTTTGGTTGTCCTTCAAATTGCGAATTAGATAATTTACAAAATTTTCATTCATTAGTGTTTTGTTGTGTAAATTGAACAATTGTAAATATGATAATTCAAGTTAATTCACAAAAAACTCAAATTTAGTCATTTCAAGTAAAACTTGAAATTGCCTAATTCTAGAATTAGATAATTCATTCCAACTCTATTTTTCGAGAAGATCTACTTTCTACATGTGATGTTGATGTATCCAGACAAAATTTTAAAAAACATAGAACAATAGATAATATGTTTTTATTCTAAAAATCGAAATTTCTCATTTAAGTTTTTCAAACACTACTTGAATTATAATTAAATTATTCATAAATGGGCAAATTCACAATTCTTCAATCGAAAATAACTAATTTTAAAATTAAGTAATTTACGCAACCAAACGGACCAGTTTATGAGATAATAAAAATAGCTTTGTTCATATTATAAACACTCAATACTAAATAATTTATATATAGTTACAACTTCAGAATATCTTAATTGATATATCAAAAAATTTGTATAATTTGCCTTGTCCATTTGTATTTTGGAGTGCATGTATTTTTCAGGGTTTTTTTTTTTTTTGAATAAATCAAAGAGTAAACAGCCCAATTGGCCACTAAACTATCAGTTTTGTACCACTTTGCCCACTAATCTTTAAAACGAACCATTTAAGCCATCAAACTTTTCAGCGAGTACCATTTAGCCCATTCCGTCCAAATGAAGCGTTAAAAGTGACGGAATGAAGCCACGTGCCTAGCACATGACTTTATTTAAGGGCAAAATGGTCATTTTCTCAACTTCACCTCTTCCTCTTCATCTTCACCCCTGCCTCCTCCTCCGACACCCTACCCTCCGCCTCCGCCTCCGCCTTCGTCACAGCCTGCGCCGGCGCCGATAACACCCGTTTGCTTCTCGTGTTTGATTTCTATATTCACCATCCTCTCTTTCCACTCTAATTCTTCCTCCTTTCTCTTCTCCTCCATCTTCAACCTTCAGTTTGAATTTTATATTGTAAACTTCATATATTCATGCTTCAATGACAGTTAAATTATACAAATTAGCTTCGTTTTGCTCATCAATATATACACGCAAAGCTAGAGTGTTTATCTCAAGTATATGCGTGCCTGTGTATTCCGTTTATATTAAATTATTACTTGTGTTGCCATCAAGGCCCTTTCTGCGGAATCAAAACAGGGGACTGATGAATTCTTGACCGAAATTAAGGACGTTGGAGTATTTGGTGTGGAGGGTTTGTTCTTTGAGCTCGGACCATTTCTTGCGCTTCATTGCTTGACTGTGGTGTTTAATTTCTAGGGTTAGGGTTTTGGTTGAGAAAGAGACGATTGTGGAGAGGGAAATGGAGTTATCTGAGCTCAGACAAATCTCCTTGATTTTTGGGGAGAAAGGGAAAATAGCTTTCTTTCCTTCTCTTTTCTTTTCTTTTTCTATATTATTTTCAAATGATTTTCTCTTTTTTTTAATTGAAAAAATGACCATTTTGCCCTTAAATAAAGTCATGTGCTAGGCACATGGCTTCATTCCGTCACTTTTAACGCTTCATTTGGACGGAATGGGCTAAATGGTACTCGCTGAAAAGTTTAATGGCTTAAATGATTCGTTTTAAAGATTAGTGGTCAAAGTGGTACAAAACTGATAGTTTAGTGGCCAATTGGGCTGTTTACTCTAAATCAAATTGGCACCATTTTGGGAAACCGCTGCGGTAGACCAGAGTTCTAGCCTTTTTGACTCGGTGTTTTTAATGAATTATTATTATTGCTATTTTGTGCGAGAAATAGTTTTTCTGGTGTCTTATGCGGGAAAGCCCAGCCCACGAAATCAATTTTAGTCCCCCACTAGGGCTTGCAATTGCAATTGCAGAGAGAGAGAGAGAGAGAGAGAGAGAGAGAGAGACAGAGACAGAGAGAGAGAGAGGGCATCATATTCGAGAAAAAGGGGGTGCGATTCCAGCCGTACACTCAGTTCTCAGTCCAATTCTTCTCTCATTTCTTTCCATTTTCTTTTTGTTGGCATCCAAGAGTTGAAATTCTGTGATTTAATTTATTTCTTCCAAATTTTTCTACGCCAGAGTAAATTTTATTTTAATTATGTGTGTTATTTAATTTTTTAGCATACTTGACTAGATTTATTGATATGGTTAGAATAATTATATTTAATTAATTTTATTGTACGACTAATTTATTCTAAATTTAATATTTCAATGCTAAAAATAATTATTCTTATAGTATGTTTATTTTAGTTGATTAATGTAATGTTAGATTCTCATTATAATTTTTTAAAAGTGAATATATATTGTGTTTTAATATATATAGTGATTGTTTTGACTATGTACATAAGTTTAGATGTAGAAAAATTATAAATAGGTTTTATAAGAAAAGCTAAATTATTGTGAAATAAAAGTAGACTTTATAAGCATGAATGCTAGGAAGATTGCACTAAATACATGACTGTGACACCTTCTTAATTTTTTTATTCCTATTTAATTCTTGTAAATTTGAGTCATGATAAACATATGTTCTATCCATTAAAATTAGAGCTTCTTAATTTGTTTATTTCTATTTAATTCTCGATTTCTAGGTTAGATTATGATTTAATTAAAATTAATAAGTCGCAATAAACATGCGTTCTATCCATTAATTCTCTTAAGTTCAACCTCACAAATCTTCATGCTATACTATAAATTGATTCGTGCATTTCCAAATAAGCAAAACATTACAGAACCAATCTTATATTTATTGCTTCATTTTCGTTAAAATATATATATACAGAACAAGTCGTACCTGAAAATTTTCGAATATCAAAGTGTTTCTGATACAAACCGGGCTTTTTTATAATGATTTTTTGTCATAAAAAATATTGTGGGTGTTTTGTATGACACAAAACCGTCATAAAAATGTCCGATCCGTACGGACCGGCCCTTTCCTAAATTTTTTTGTATATATATATATATTTTTTAAATATTTTATTGAGAAATTAATGTAACTACCGGGACTAGCCATATATAGTGAGGTTTTGGTTACGAGTTGAATGCCCCTCCACCATGGATGTACTAACAGTAAAAGTTGTTCTTGCAGGAGTTAAAAAGACCAAATTGCCCCTGTGCTAATAACGTCTTTAGGGAAATCTTGTGGTCGAAGTATCGGCTAATTAAGTAGTAATTTTTGTCGATGTCTTTAAAATTAAAGGGCTAATATACTATTTTAAAAATTATTTGTAAAAAATGCTTTCAGGTCCCATGGATGTGTTGTTCGTGTCGAAGTTAAAAGACCAAACTGCCCCTTTGCTAATGACGTCTTTAGAGAAATAATATATATATATATTCCGATGAAAGTCTTGGTTAAGTGGTAATTTTGAGTCGACGAAGTGCATGAGTGTACTTAGTTTAAAAATTAAATAGAAGCAAAAAATGGTTTTTAAGTCCGCGATACTCGTTATATATAACTGCCATATCATGAACACTGCGTCACCGACTTCCTTTTTTCATAACTAATGTCCACTTCCTCGCAACTCAAAACAAACTGAGAGGGGAGAGAGAGAGAGAGAGAGAGAGCGCGCTAGAGAAAATTAAGAATGGAAGATCCAATATTCCATAAACTCTTCCAAACTGAAGCCTCGTTCATGGCCAATCCTGATGGTTACTTGAGGAACGAGAGGGCCGCAACTCTTCGTGGATATGCAGTTGCTTTTATTGAGAATGTAAGAATTCAACTGATAATTTGTTTTCATTATTTCTGAAAATATTCCGTTGAATTTTGAGTACGTGTGGTTTTCGATTTTCTTTTAGCATTCCAAGTGTGAGAATTTCGATGCTTTTGTGCCTTACCTTGCTATGACCTACTTCGATCGTTTGATTACGAGGCACAAAATAGTGGTAAGTTCAAACAGTGAAACGAATCTTGTAGTTTTTGATAATAATTTTGGTTTTCTTAAGTTTTCTTCTACTCTAAATGTTTATTTGTTGATTCAGCGGTTGTTGAATAATGAAAGAGATAACGAGAAGCTGTTTGTGATATGTTGCCTTACAATTGCTTCGAAGATGAGGACGAATTCCTTCAAACTCTCCAGGTTCATGGTAAATCTTCAGTATGCACATTAGTTATGCTCTTTAGACATTATATATATATATATATATCTTCCGTTTTGTTATAGTTGCATTGAAAAGTTTCAGCAACAAATAATTCCAAAAACAGTATTTATACACTTACTTATATGATAGTACTAAACTATGATTTAATTATTTGTATTTTCATATTTATTATATATGAATATTGACATGGTATGTGAAATATGTATACTCTCTCTATCCAATTCAGTTGCAAGAGTTCAGAATTCTGAATCTGATTTTAACGTATATAGCCTATACTCTCTTGCACAACGTATGCACACAGGAGTTCAAAACTGGCATTCTTAATCATTTTGATATACACTTCTATGGCTTCCATCTTCTATTACTGTCAATATTTTGTATTCATTTGTCCGTGGATCCTTCTTAAACTTGTAATATTGCATTATGATTTTGTAGAATATTATGTATATTATTAAACATTAATATGCTACAAATCTCATGTTAATTTTCTCGTAAGATTGTTCAAATTCTTAAGTAGCTAGTAATAATTGAAATCATTCATTAAGAAAACATAACTTCATTAAAATTGTTTTATTAAGTACTCCACAAAAAAGTAAGATATTTTTATATCCAATAAGTTTTGAAGTTAAAATGTTCCAGAATAGAACAAAATAAGTTGCTTTGCTTCCGTCTGCCTAGTGCGTTAATAAATGTTCTCAAGGTGTGCACTGTCGTTTCATCATTTCATTACTCTGGTCTATTGACAGTCAACACGAAATATCAAGTATGATGCCATCAAGGTGATGAAAATGGAGCTCTATATTCTAAATCAACTGGAATGGCGAATGCGATCCTTGACTCCGGTACACTTTGTTGACTACTTCATTTCAATCTTAAGGCCAAGGCGAGATCAGATCAGTTTGACTCATAGAGTTGTTCTGGAGATAATTGTCGCATCTCAAGCTGGTTGAATCCTTTAGCACAAGTTCTTAAATGTCATTCCTTCTTAAACCTGATTTATTTTGATTGTTCTTTGTTCTATCACCAACCATAACGTAGCTCGTAAACATTGAAATTGAATATTACACAATCAGCTGTTATTTTTCTAATTCGATTTTTCAAATCACAGATGTGGGGATTACAAGATTCAAGCCATCAGAAGTTGCAGCATCTGTTGTTTCTGTTGTTTCAGCAAAGCGGTTTCCTATGCTATCATCTAAGTTTGAAGCAGATCTTTTAACAATCAAATTTGTTGGAGCGGTAAAATTAAGAACTCGATTGATTACAAGTTCATTTGCTTCTAGCTCATTTTCATTATATGCTTCGATCAATTGTAAGTTCATTTACTTCTAGCTCATTTTCATTAAATGCTTCCCCCAACTCTGCTGTCAAATCCTTTCTTGCTTTATATTAACTTAATTAGGTACTTGTCGAAATTAGAGTCAGCAACATATTGTTTTCTTTTATTATGGTATATTGTTTTCATTTATTATGGTTAAATCTCACGTAAGTAAAGGTAACAATTGAAGAACCGAACACTGGCTCATTTGTTAGGCCACCGGTTAATTGAAAGGTTATGCACTCATCTAAGTTTAATTTTGACAACATTTTTTATGCCTCTGTTCTTTAAATCAATTAATTTGAAATTGGTGGTGTTAACATAGGAGTTGTCGTCCTGTAAGGAGGTGCTAGGGAATTTATGCAATTCCAAGTTGGAGGCACTGACAGCCGAAGAAACTACTGGTGAAGTGTCCAACTCAGGTGCAGGTGCACGAGCAGGACCAAGCGGCGGAGTTTCTAGCTCATCTTTGCCACCTGGAGGTATACCTCACAAAACGCTCAAGTCCAAACCGATTCTGATAGGTGGTGGTCCACCTGCACCCACCATTAAGCGCGAAATGTCGAGTGCTCTACTATTAGCCTCATTGCCACCTGGAGCTACCCTTGACGAGGGGGAGATTCAACGAGAGCCGACACCATCACCGGAGTATAGGGATGATTTGCAGATGGATTTTGAACTCAAGTGGACTGACTCTGACCAAGCTCTGGAATTTGTTGATTTACCTCCACCCGCTCACAGTCGGAGTCTGACTCAGAGACTCGCTCACTGCTGCCCACCTTTCACTACTGGTGACTTTGACAATCGCTGCTTTATTCTCTAGACTGTTTTTGCTATGATCTGCAGAGCAGGATCCAGTCGGAAATAGAAATATAGCTAGGTTAATGATTTCAACACTTATTGATCAACCATTATGAGTTGTCTTAGTAGTTGTAGTACTTACCAAGCTCAGCAAAACCAAATTCTTTGGTAAATGTAAATCCCACTCACATACATGTCTCAGGAGGGACACGGAACTCCTGAGACTCAATTTTTTGCAATTGGTGTTGTAGTTGATAGACGGATTGTGCTTTTACGTTTGTTATTGATGATGGATTGTGCTTTTATGTTTGTGCTGTTTTTTTTTTATTCCTTGAATTTAATAACAGGATGAATGGATCGAATATATGTTCATTTTTGGGCCAATATATAATAGGCTCAAGGCCGGTCCAAAGATTTATTGTTAGGCCTATTGAAAATTGAAATTCAATCATTTAAGTTGTCTACTAAGTACCTACTTAAAGGGTAAAAATATTGGCAACCTCAATATTTTTTAAAACCACTCCCCCTTTTTATTTGGTTATTGACAATTGAGTAGTCTGAGTAAGTTATATGTTACTCGGTTATAAAAGATTGAATATAAACTTGATAATGCTTTACTCGGTTGTCAAGGACCGAATATATAGGCTTAGAGTAACAAAAACCTTACTCTATTGCGAAGGGCCAAATGAAAATGGAAGTGGTACCAAGTGTTTTTTGAATGCCAATATCTGTACCCTACTTAAAACTGACACAAATTTTTTCATATATCCTTTGTAAAGGATATGCATATGTTTTATTTGATCAAGACATAGAGAATTTGATTAATTTTAAAATTATTCTTGTAAATTATGTATAGTAATGTTTAATCAACAATTTTGGTCTTCAGGAACATATATCTAAATCAAAATGTGGCTAGGTGGCACTTAATAAAACGTTTTCAGTTTTTTAAACATGAATAGTTTGATTAATGTTAATCTAAATGAATTTTATTGTACATTAAATTATTTTTTTATTTGTTTTTGTTTCGAATTTAGGCATTTTATTCAATCTCGAGTAATTATCAGACAGATGGTAATTTTAATTTATATACACGTGTATATATATATATATATTTGGGGTTTAACTGAGATAAATATTTGTTGCATATGTTTTTCTTTTCCTGGTTTAATTGAATGTTATGCATTTTTATTTAATTTTTTTCAATTGGAGGTCTAAGAGATGAAAAAGGAGGGAATGAACTCTTGAGTGAAAGTGGAGTCTCGACCACAAGGCTTGTGGTTAAAGTGTTGCATATGTCAATTCCTTGTGTTTATCTTAATTTTTCCTTCAATTAGGACCTGTACAGGTTATTTTGTCCTTTGCTTATCGGAACGATTGTATATGATAAAGTACTTTAGGAGCATTGTAGTATTTCTGATCTTTGTTGTAAGCCTTCTGTCTGGTGAAAATTGGGACTAAACGTTTAAGCATTATATTATTGCTGTTGTTGTTATTATAATATACACATGTCTAATGAATAAAAAGAGCAGAAGAACTATTGAGGAAAAAGTCAATGAAATTAAATTAAGCATTTAGCGTAACACCTTCTTCTTATTGTTTGTTGATTGAGGATATAGAAGGGAAAGGAAATGGTTAATTTAAAAAATAAATAATTTGATCACTAAGAAAGGCAAAAGCCCTAACAACCAACAATAATGGAGTATAATGGAAATGAACCAATTTAATTTTGCTGTTATTGGGATAGCTTAGGATGAAAAATAAAATGAATAGAAATAATTCTTGTTAATTAGGTAGGAAAATAATGGAATGTAATTGAAAGGAACGAGTTTAATTTTTATTATTATTTTGGATAGTTAAGGATGAAAAATAAATGAATGTAAATAATTTTTGTCTATAGATTTAATATATTTTTAACATTAAGGCAAAATTTGGAATATGGTAAATAATTTATTAGAATCTTTTCATTTTCCTCCTAATATTGGAAGGAAATAAATAAAGGAATAAAGGGGATTAATAATTTTTCTTATTCCCTCTGTTTCATTTCCAATCCCTCTCGTAACTCCATCCAAATAATTGATTTGTAATAATTCCTCATCTTTTCATTTCCCTTCCCTCTTATTCCCTCGATCCAAAAGGATCATTAAAGTTGAATTTTAAACTAATTCAACATTAAGAATTGAGAAAAAAAATGCAATTGCTACTTCTTAATGTTAACTAAAAGATAAAAACAAACACCACCTAATTCTAATTTTTAATACTATAGATGTTTATAAAAGAAAAGGATGAATAAAATTTCAAATAACATAAGAAGCATTGGGTTAAAAGGGTTTCCTCCATAATTATATTCAATTGAAGGACACTTTACATTTTTATTCCAAAATAAGGATACACATTTTTCTTTACCTAAAATACCTTTCATCCATTTCTTTTATTTTTTTTCTTAAAAATAAATTAGTCACCACTGGCCACCATCACCACCATTATGCAACTCCGGAGCTCCGGCAACCATTACTGGAGTGTCATGACCTCACTAGAATTCCGGCGTAGTTACTATAAATATATTTTTGCACTAAATTCGTAAGCAACTAATGATATATATTTTAGACCAAATATGTTTTTGCACTAAAACCGCAAGCAGCAAATGATACATATTTTAGTGCAAATATGTTTAAGGGTGTTTTTGGTTTTGGTCGGGGTAAAAACTAAGGTACCCCAAACCCAAACCAAATGTAAAAATTCGGTTTCAGTTTCTAAATCTTCGAAACCCAAACTAAAACCAAAATTTTCGGTTTGGTTTTATTCGGTTTTGACATATATTTTTTTTCTAAATCAATTTAACATAACAATATAATACTTATAGTAATGTAAGAATGATTCGTATTCAAACTAATGTCATGGTTTTTTAGAAACAAGGAGCAAACATATAGATACCATGTTTTCTATTTAGTTACAATTTTATTTGTACATTTACAAGAATAAAACACATTAAATAAGATGATGAATTAACTTGCTATCATGTATGTGATAAAAAAATCTTAGCATTGTGTAGTTAATTTAATAATAAGGGCACGCTTTAATGACTTTTTTTAAGATTATCATAATATGCAATTAATAACAAATATATTATTATTATAAAAGGTCATCTTTTTTGTATTGTAGTATAATTAACGTGTGCCCTTAGAGTATATATTAACACTTTTTTTTTCTTATACATAATTCGGTTCGATTCGGTTTAGTTCGGTTTTGGACTAACTTACCCCAAACCAGAACCAAACTTTTCGGTTTTCTTGTTTTTCATTTCGGTTTTTTTTCGGTTCGAGGTTTTACGGATCGGTTCGGTCTATTTGGTCAGTTTTCGAATTACCCTTAACACCCCTAAATCTATTTTGGCACTAAATCCTCAAGCAACTCATGATATATTTTTAGTCCGCGATCAATTAATGATATCCATTTTATTGCAAATTTGTTTTTGCATTAAACCTACAAGCAACAATTGATAGTACAAATTTATTTTTGTACTAAATTCTCAAGCAACTCATGATATATTTTTTTGTGCAAAACTGTTTTTGCACTAAATTCATAAACAACTAAGTTATAAATTTTAGTGCAAATATGTTTTTGCGCTAAATCCGTAGACAAATTAAAATATAAATTTTGGTACAAATTCATTTTTGCACTAAATCTGCAATAATTAAAGATGTAAATTTAAGTGCAAATTTGTTTTTGTATTATATAAAAATTCTCACTGGAGTTCCTTTGTCTTTGTTGGAGGTATGATAATGGTCGTCGGATCTTTGGAGTGACTGTCGGAATTCTGGTGAATGCCGGTGACAGAGGTAGTTAGTGATGCTTAACACCCACCAATGGTGGTAAAGAAATAAAAGATTGTAATAAGTGTTTAATTGATCATTCAAAAAAAGGGTGTATCCTTTTAGTGAATAAAGATTTGAAAATTGTCCTTATAGCTAAAACAAATTATGAAAGAAGTCATTTATATAGTTTGAAATAATAAAATATCCTTAACTTGAATATAATTATGGATAAGGTACTTAGAACCCATTTTCTCATAACATGGAGATATTAATTAATATATTTTTCTCTCAATAGTTAAAGTGTCTAGATCCAACTTTCGCGCTTTCCCACATGGTCAAAGACAAGTTGTAAAAAGAATTAAGGATGGTGTATTCAAAACTGTTGTAAAAAGAAGAAAAGTCTCAAGAATCAGGGAAATCAAGCAAACATAGCTAATGAACAATTTATTTGTAATACCCCGTACTTTAAATTGTTTTAAATTGAAGTATATTAGCTTATTTATACTCATTTGGGTGATCGTTTGATGATTCAGGTGGTCCGAATCAATTTCGGTTGGTAAATACGAAGTTTTAGTCTTTTGCGATTCGTTAATTCTAGCTAACTTTAAGTTATCGTAATTTCTTTGTTACTTATCCAAATAAGATTTCGTCCGTGATGGTATGTAGTATTTATACCATTTTACAACTTTTGTGTTTTGGCTGAAATCCAATTCACACTCCTCATGGGACAAAACAGGCCGCAAAGTAGGCCCATTGCAAAATTCTGGTCATTCGGTAGCGCTTTGGCAGAGCACTGTCTTCGGTGAATTTTTGGAAAAAATATATTCATAATTTGGGAAAACTTTCTCTTAGAAAGTTGTAAAGGTTTGAAATACCTTTCTGTGGACATAAAAACACCTCAATCGGAGTTCCGAGTCAAAAGTTATGGCCAAAACAAAAATAGTGATACATAGCCCAAAATTTAAAGCGCGAACCGGTATGGCGTTTTTGGCATACCGGTCCGGCGCCAAAATTTTGGAAAAATTGACCCCCACGGACCGGTATTGGGTATTTTTCATACCAGTCCGCTAGTTAACTATTCCCACCGACTTAAGCACGTTTTTAAGCCATTTTTGGTCATTTTCTACCCCAACTTCGTGCCAAACATTTCCATACTCCTCTAGAGAGTTCTAAAGAGAGAAAGAGAAAGATTTATAGGCATTTCTCATCCTCGATCGAAGAATCAAAGCTTCAAATCAATCAAACATCATTCTTCTTCACTATTCATCATCTTCTACCTTGGTTTTCTTCTAGAAAAGCTCAAGCATGAGCTTTGGCTATGTGAGTTGGGGTCTATACATCATTGATTAGGGGTTTTTGTTATTCTAAGGATGTGGTGACGCGAGAGTTTGAGGATTTCACCGAACGGGGCTTCGGTTTACAACTTTCTTTCTTCTTTTAGTCTATACATTTGAGGTAGGGGTTATATCTTCTTTAAGCTTGGTAATATGATTTTATTTCAACAAGGAATGAGTGATTTTATACATATATGTTCGATATAAAGTGAATATCTCTTGTTGTTGATTATACAAGAATGATTTTATACATGTATGTTCATATGTTGGTCATATCATTGGATATACATAAGTTTTACATGATTGGGTTATGATTTTATGATATGAAGCAATATATGCCATCTAAGCTCCATTATTACATGTTATTGATTCATACGGATGTTCTTTGGATGTATATGTGTTGGTTTGACAAGAAAATGATTAGTATTGATTTTGTATACACCAAAGAACATGGACATGAATTGGTTAGAGTTTATATGGCCTATGTGGTTTCTATTGTATCTATGATGCATGAATTGAAACAAGATATGCCACTTAAACTTGACATTTATGTAACATAGATTTGTAAGTGATGTTCCTTGGACATATACGCTTGGTTGAATCCAAGTGGATTTGTAAATGGATTATGTATGCGCTAAGGAACATAGATACATGATGAATGAAGTTTAAGTGGCATGGGTTGTTTCTAGTTTACAATTAGAGCATGGATTGCACGTTATGCATAATTATTGTGTCAACCCGGCATTTGGATGATCTCATGGCAAGCTCGGAGCATTCTTATGGCATATGGTGCGGAAATTGTCTCTTGGGAGAAGTATATCTCTTCTCCATGATATGGATGGCTACATATGCTCTTGTGGCATTCTTAAACAAGTTATTATCTATCTTCAGGAATTCTTCATTTGTATGTGGATATATTCTCGGTTATGTTATATGGTGGGACGTTGCCCACAATTATCTGTATATGTTTGGCCTCCGTTGGTGAAGGGGAATGATTATGGTTAGTGCTTGCCGGGACGGGGAAAATAGGCAGGGCCTAGTGCCCTTGGGTTGAAAAGCCCTAAAGCTCCGGGGGGTCCTTTAGTCGTCGGCTGTCTAGAGCCCGTGGTGAATAGTTCAAAAATCTAGACAACGGCAAGGCACTAGTGAGTCATCGGCTGTCTAGAGTCCACGGTGAATAGTCCGGAGATCTAGACAATTGTTGAGAAAATTAGTATGAAAATGATCAATTTATGTGATATTGCGGACTGTGGTCCAATTGTTAATTATTTGTTGGTTTTCACTTGAGACGGAGAGGCCATATTCTGGTTATATATGTTATGATCTTGATACTCTTTCTCTTGAGGGCGGTTAGGCCCGTTGTCATTATGATTATGAAGTTGTTCAGCTTTGGCATCTCTTGAGGGCGGTCAGGCCCATCGTTATGATTATATTGGTTCGCTTTTAGCTTTGGCACTTTTCTTGGAAAGGTGGCCCATGTTCTATTCTGGTGACGTGGCTTAACGGTTGACACAAATGGAGGTAACCTGCATATGCATGAGCATGCATTGTTTTGTGAAATCATGATATTTACTTGGATTGATGGTTGAAGTATAAACTATTACCAAATTAATGATTATGCTTTTCAAACACGTTATCCCTTATATTTTCCCCTACTGAGCTATGAGCTCACCCCGTTTCCTAACTAATACATGTACACAGGGGACGTGTGATGTTAACAAGATGGCGGTTCGGGACCAATATAGAAGGCTCTGATACAGATTCATTTTTGATTGTGTACATTTTATCGCGGGAAGCCATGGCTAGCCCGAAGTATTGTTTATTATCTTAACTTTACTTAGTTGGTTTGTATAATATTTACAAGCTTGTGTATGAACCTTACTATTGTTTTGACACCTTATGCTCGGTTGACACGTGACAGAAATATTAGACGTATATAATAAGTAATCATCCTGTATATTGGTGTTTGATCGGATATGTGTTATATATGTTGTTTGAATTATTTATATTAACATACCCATTTTAGTTAATCTAAAATGGGTCAGTGACACTCCAGGTCTTAATTACGGGTGTTGTCCTGTTAATTAAGGCGGGGGTGTTACATTATTGCTACTGTGTGTGAGGCCAATGCCGTTAGTACAGATAGCAGGTAGTGGCTAAACACTAGAGCAACCGTCCACATTTGCAAGGATCGTAATCTTTTTAAGACTTACGAAAAGTTCGACGACCGAAATGAAATGAAAGTAGAAAATACCTTATGTGCAAAAGTCGAAGGCAAATGCAGAGTGGAATTTTCCTTTACTTTTGGGAAGACTCTTACATTAATGAATGTTTTACATGTACCAGATATGTATAAGCATCTTGTTTCTAGAACCATTCTCAAATAAAAAGACTTTAAATTAGTGTATAAGTCTGAAAAATTTGTACTATCCAAGATTGGTACATTCAGTAGGCAATGATATTCTTATAATGGTATGATTAAACTAAATTTAATAAATGATGTTTCTTCTGCTTATATGGCCGGTTAATTCTTCTATTTTGTGGCATGTTAATTATGGTACTATTAAAAATATACATAGTTTAGAATTAATTTCACATTGCAGTTTTAATCATTATAATAAATGTCACATTTTTGTTCAATTTAAAATTACTAGAAAATCACAAAAATCTATTAAAAGAACATCTCATTTGCTTAGGACTGGTGTTTTGAAAGTGAAGTGCTTGCAGTAATAAATCTTATTAAAAGTGGTGTCAGTAATTTAGGGCCTTATGGTCATCTAGTAAATGATATTCATAGGGAATCATGTTGTATTTTTATTTTTTTTGATCTTGTAATTAGCTTTTTGTTAGGCACAATGGCAATGATCTCGCCCATCACCTGGTTAAGCAGGCTAAGTTTGTCTCAAGAGTTTAGTCTTGGATGAAAGAGGCCCTAACTTTTTGTTACATCCCCTCCATTTGGATTCCTAGTATGTTTAATGTAAAACTTTCTCTTTCAAGAAAAAGCTTGCCATTTAATTAAGACGAGGTGCAAGATTTTTGGTGCATTTAAAAATTTCTTATAAATTTTTCATAAATTGTCGCTAGATATTTAACCTTAATTTATTTAAAAAGTAAGTTAAATTACATTTTTGTTGTTTATAGAAGGTACATTAACATGTATCATTAACTTTACAAAATAAAAGAAATTTAGCTAACCCAAAAGTTTAGTGCAAATATTAATTTAAGATTCAAATGGGAGTTCGGACAATTGAAATACTTGTAGCCCAACAAATAGGAGTTGGGACAATTTATTTATCGAAAAATTTCATGTTCGAATCTCTTCAGGTGGGTGCAGTTGCTCAAAAAAAAAGAAGCAAATAAGAGTTGGAAAATAACTAATTAGTCATGATAGGGAAGCTAGGCTAAAGCTCCACTGTCCAGGCAAAAAAAAAAGATTTGTACATTAATTTGTCAAATTTTGAGTCATACAAAGAGAAAGTTATAACTGAATTTTCGAATTAGAAAATTTGGACATCCTAATTTACTAAAACTAGGAAATTAAAGAACAGGAAGTAACAATTCACAATTTTTTTTATGAAAAATGATTTTCTTACCTATAAATATTATCAAATATTCTTATCGGGTATATTCAGTGTTATTCCTTTATTGTATATAGTGAATGTATAATTCATGTAATACATATTGATAAAAATAAATGGTAAAAATACCAAGTAAGTGTAGCATTGCTCTTTTTTATACGAGCAATACACGGATGTATCTAAAGTTCGAACTATGTGGGAGGGGAGCAGGAATGGAGGTACCGTGATTCAAAGTTGAGAGATCGCACTTACAAGGGCAAGACCAAGTTGGTCGTATGATTTGAAGGGCCATGTGTGAAAATTTAAAATGTGCCCTTTTTTACTTAATCATGTAAATAATTATATAAAAAATTTATATCACTTTTTTTAAAGATTTAAAAAATGTAACACAAAAAAAAAACATAAAATATAATAAATCCAAAAGGAAGAAGAGAGAAAGAATAAAAAAAATTCTTAAAAAATTGAATTAGCGGGTATTCGACAATAATTGGGAGAAAGAAAGTGGAAGAGGCATAAGAGGTCAATTATTAGTAAACTAGTGCGAAATGTTATAATTATCAATAACATTAAAAAAAATATATATGTAAAAATAAAATCTTAATCAATATAAAACTTCACATCTTTTATTAGTTGGGTCCTAATTATTCTATTTTTAAATTTGAGCCCTTTCATTATCCACAAATAAAAAAAAAGTTAGAACTTAGGCCCCTAATTTTAAAAAGGCTAGTCCTTATTTAGGCCCTGAGCTCTGTGGAGTTGCCCACCCCGTACAGTCTTAGGATTAGCTCTGGGCAAGACTTTAAGACTTGAGTATCATTTTGGATGTGACAATTCACACCTTTGAAACTTAAATCTATTAGGGTGTGTTTGATTGGGAGTATTTTCAATGGAAAATACCCATTTTTCACTTGATTTGACAACTTAAGGTGTTTGATTGGCTTTTTTTTCCAGGCAATTCAATTGCCACTTTTGGCTCACACACTTACATTAAACAAGAAAATATCTTCTTGGGGGGGTGTTTTTATTTTCCAGGCAATTGCACGGTTTTCGAGACAACATTTTACCCATTTTTACACTAAAAAGCTATAACTTAAACTACAAAATTCAAAATTTAATAAAAATTTATATTTAAAATCTACTCATCAAGATCAATTAAACAAGATCCATCATGACTATAAAATTTGTAAAAAAAAATACCCATAATTTTCTACATTAAAAATGCCACAATACAACTAATATTTTCCGGGTAGAAAATTAAGGCAATCAAACACATTTAATTACATTTTCCATGCAACTCAATTCTAGGCAATTCAATTACCTAGAACTTATTTTCTTTCCATGTAAATTCCATACTTGCAATCAAACGCACCCTTACATAATAGTAATATAGAGGAAGTAATACATTTATTGAGTGTGTTTTTTACATTTAAGAAGGTTGTATTTGTATCTCTTTTAAGAAAATGTCCTTAGTTATCCTTTCATACAATCGTTCCAGATAAAAGCTCTGGGCAATTGCTCATCTATGTTTGATTGGTCGTTCTCTTTCTCAATATTTTAATATTTTCTTTATGTAAGATTTTTGATAATTTGAAAGATTTTGATGGGTATAGACCATGTTAAAAAAGTTTTAAACATGTGCCTTTTAGTACATAGGCACGTATGTTTTTATATTGTTTGCTTCTAGCCTCCTATATTGAAAATCTGTTATTTTTCTATGCATTAAAATAAATTCACAACCTTTTATAGAGAATTTCTTTTTTTGTAGTATTAATATTTTCTTCATATTTTCTTCTTTTTTCACCAATTTGAATAATGAATATATTAATTTATAACCTATCAGACAAGACCCATTATATATAAAATTATTAATTTATTTTTTAGGAATTTATTAATAGAAATTTTTTTAAGCAATTTTATTAGAGACAGTTTTTGTAAAACTTGTTCCTTAAGACTTTTTTTTATGCCATATAAAAAAATATACTTACATATTTATGGTCAAAAAATATGCAATCAATTTTTAAGAAGAAAATAAGGAAGCATAAATATATTCAAAGACATAATTAAATTATACTTGGGTAAGAGTTTTCCTTCCTTTTAGTCTGTGATTGAACGGTAGGTGTATATGGACATGTAATGTTGCATGGAGAAAAAGAAAATAATAATTAAATAATTAATAAATTTACACGATAAAAAATAGGCATTTATGGAGTAGACCAAAGAGCGGCAACGCAGGCCTTTGATTTCGAAACGCCATAGAAAAGCGTACAAAAACGTTCCTTCGATTTCTCAGACAGAAAGATTTTTCCGATTTTAATTTTTCTCTCTCTCTATATCTCTCTTGCCTCCCCCTAAATACACGCCATATTCCAAACCCTAGCCAACAACAACAACAAACTCTTTGTTTCTCTCTCTAAAATCATAACAATGGCTCTTTGTTGATAGGGCTCTCTACATTGATGAAGAACAGAGGGAGGAGCAAATTTTTTTTCTGTTTTAGACCTGTCGTTGTCGATGACGGTGCCGTCAATTCTGATCCCAAGGACTTCTCAGGCGATACAGCGCTGCCGTGTAAGGCAGTCGGAGGAGGAGGAGGAGGCAAAGAGAGTGCGGTGATTCCAAAGATTTTGAAGTCTCTGTCTGATAAGAATTCGAAGGATTCTTCGGACGTGAATGTTGCCAGCGGGGAGGCTCGCTGCCGGAAGTCGAAATCTCCTCGTCGGTTTACTCGTTTAATTAAAGCCGTACTGTTCGATATAACGCTGGTTAGTTTTTCATTCTCGATCAATTTTTGTATAATTTCGTTGTTGTTCACGCTAAAATGTTAATTATTAATGCTATTCTGAATCGATTACATTGCTTGTATCTTTTTGTGTTGTTTCTTTTTGAATGTTGTGATGTGTTTGAATTAATCGATTAACAATTGCTTTCTACTTTTATGTTAAATCGTGTTTAATAGTTCCGTTTTAACAAAATGTACGTGGATAAGTATTCATTTTGGTCCTGTTATTCAGATTGATGAATTTTGATAATCATCACTCTGATTGATTGTTTCAAATCGAGTATCATTTTGTTTAACATTTGTATTTTTCTCTCCAAACTAATCGTCCTCTGTTTCTATTTTGTGATGTGATTGAATTGACCGATAAACAATTCCATTAATCTTTGATGTTTTGTTGGTTTAAACGGTTGAAGTTTTCAATTTTTGCTCAGGCGGCGGTTAACGTTGGTATGAATTTGATTTGTTATTACTCTGATTGATCGTTAAAAATTCAAGCCGATTATCTTCTGTGTACGTTGTTTTTGTTCAAATTATATCATTCGATACGCGCTCTGTTTCAACTTTTTTCTTCTTTGACTTGCACGATTCTGATCCAATACGATTTGTGCTTATGATCTGCAGTCAAAAAAGTTTCGGAATAGAAAATCTCGGAAAAAGTCAATTCAATCCAACACCGACGGATCTTCAAAGGGCGAGAGCAATAAATTTATCACAAACTCTCTCAACGAGAAAACTCCTTCGTTTACAGAAAGCTCAGATACAGACGATACTCTCAGAATCAATTCGTCTCGTTCATCTTCGCTATTCTCATCTTCCACAAATGCTTCGTCCTCATTATCCTCCTCTTCATGCGATTATTCAATTTCGTCCAATTCAAGGTCCTCTTCCGAAAGAAAAGGTTCGTTTCAACTCGAACCAAATCAAGCACCGAAAAAAGTATGCGGATTCTTCTGTTCAACACTCGTTTTGTGTTTATTCCTTTTGTGCCTTTTGGTTTTGATTTTGTGTGGGAGGATTTGCGCCATATTGTGCACTTTGGCTTGCTTCTTCTTGTGTTCGGTTAACGCTGTGAACTCGCCGGTTAACGGCGTTGAGTGGAATGTAGACGTGGAGACGGAAGAGTATAAGAAGAAGGTGATAATGGACGGACTTTTGGAGCGGGATCGCCGTCTGCTATAGCAGGGAGGACGGCGTCGTTTTGTAACTTTTGTTCTTCTGATTTGTAAAGATGTCGGAAACACACACTCAGATTTCTTCTTTACTATATCATCCCTCTTTTCTAATTTATTTTGTATCTTTTTCCTCTAATACATGATCTGAAATTGTACAAAGTTCTTCCTAATGATATCGGAATGGAAACTAGTTTATTATTGGTGTAAGAGATTTATGCCTTTTTATATTTAATTTGTATGTTAACTTGTCTATTAAGACTACATGTTAAACAGTTTTTTTCTAATAAGTACCGTACACATTGACAATCTATTTAATCTTTGCATAAAATTTTGTAAAATTTGGTGATAATTATCTTTATAATGAATAGACTATCTCTAACAAATTTCATTTAGTATTAATTAAAAATCTAAAATTTCAACTTCTAGAAATACACACACACACATATATATATATATATATATATATATATATATCAATTTTTCAGTTAACCTATTTTCTGATTGAGGTATCTTTTTTTTTTTTTTTATTATCTTTTTATGAAATTTGATATAAATGATTTATAGAAATCATCTCACCACAATTTTCATGAAAACATTCTTCTGTCACCTCAAATTGAGGGTGGTTCTTAAGAGAAGGGGTCTCATAGATTAAATATTTATATATAAAAATAATTAAATTAATTAAAATGTGTCCCAAATACACATACAAAAATTTATGTGCGCTTTTTAGAGAAAATACTAAGTAAATTGTAAAACTAATTTTTAAGGGATTTATTTTTAAAAAATTAAAAAAAAAATACAACTAATTTGAATTATCGAAAGCTAGGAATTATTTTGTTTTTAACGCTATCATTTCCTCCCTCAATGTTGTTGTCTCCAAGGCTAAAGCTGCCTCCATGGAATTTTTCAAGTTAAATCTAGCATATTGTGAATCTCATTGGCAGCGATGCCTCTCTTGGTACTAGGTCCTCTCTTTGGGGTGCCTCCATGTTTGGTTTCCTTAAAATTAAGGGTAACCCCCCCCCCCCCCCCCTCTTCAAATCTTTAAGAAAGTTATACTAAACCTCTTGATATAACAGTTGTTGATATTTAATCCCAAAAATTGATATACATGTTAAAAGACCAACATGATGGCTATCATGTGCCTAAACATACCTCAATCTATCCGTTTAAACATAAATTAGCTAAAATACCATCCTCTAGTATATAATACACACACACTCTTTCCTCCACAAGAACCAACTCGATCTCTCTTTCTATAATTTTTTTACACTCAACCCCAAAAATTGGCAGATTGGTAGTACGATTAAACACGAACCCCTTGACCTGATGTAATTATTGGATATTTTAAAGGGATTAAATGAAAAAAAAAATGCCATATTATAGGCTGGGTGAGTTAAATGGGTTTATTTTGTTAGAACTCAAACCCCACACTACCTGATTCTTTGCTGGTTTCACTTTAAAAAATCCTGACCTGAGCCAACCCTCTATGAGATTTCCCACAAATACCTGGTGAACGAGTCAAACCGAGGGTAGCTTGGTCTTCTAAGCATTTATGTTAACGGTGTTATATGTTTTTCGATTTCTTATAAATGAGGGGGGTTTATTGTCACTTTTAAAAGATCTAGGGGGTTTACGGTTAAAAAGTGATAGCTTTTTTGTTTTTTCGTTTTTTTGGGAGGGTGGGGGGTTGGGGATTTACTATTTTTTTACCCTAAAATTAATTGTGATGGTGTGTTCTATTGTGCCTGCCGGCACTCGGGTCAGGCCCGGGGCACTAGCCGGGCCCGTCAGTCCGTGCACATAGTAACGATACTGTCCCCAACTTAAACACCTTTGGACCACAGGTGTGGGGTTTTAATTTAAAAGGCCTCGTTACTATGTGAAGACTCTCCCCCACTTATATATCCATGTTGAGTTTTACAATTTTTCCATGTGGGATCAATGGTTTGAGCCAACCATTCTCTACAATCTCCACCTTGGATCAAACCAGTCCACCTTGACCTCAACATTCTCTACAATTTCCACCTTGGATCAAACCAGTCCACCTTGGCCTCGTTACTATGTGGAGACTCTCCCCCACTTATATATCAATGTTGAGTTTTACAATTTTTTCATGTGGGATCAATGGTTTGAGCCAACAATTCTCTACAATCTCCACCTTGGATCAAACCAGTCACCTTGGCTCCACCTTGGACTAACACCGGTCCGGCTCCACCTAGACCTATACCATAGTCCACCATGAATTCACCTTTGAACTTTTTATCAATGCACATCTCGAGGGTGTCACCTTGACAGTAGCACCCCAAGTGTACGTAGGATGTAGCGACTCCACCTCCGGCTTCTCTGAGTCTAACTCCACCATAGGTGGCAGCACCCCGTGTGTACGTAGGCTGTAGCGACTCCACCTCCGGCTTCTCCGAGTTTAACTCCACTATAGGCTCCACCAAGTCCAGCTACTGAGACGTTTTTTGTAGCGACTTATCACCTTAAGCTCAACCGAATTCTTCTGACTCCACCGAGTCTAGCCACCGGTATTGCTTCACAAGTTGGATTACCATTGGCTTAACCAATTGTTGGCCTCGGCACGTGGGCCTGGGGCGCCATCCGGGCCCGTCAGTCCGCGCATATAGTAACGATACTGTCCCCAACTTAAACACCTTTGGGCCACAGGTGTGGGGTTTTAACTTAAAAGGCCTCGTTACTATGTGAAGACTCTCCCCCACTTATACATCCATGTTGAGTTCTACAATTTTTTCATGTGGGATCAATGGTTTGAGCCAATCATTCTCTACATGTTCAACCTCTCTATTCCCATGGGTGTTGCAACCATTGTAGTTAGAGACGAGTTCGGAGAACTCATTGTCGAAGACGCCTTTGTGTTTCCTTGTGTCCAATCGAAATTTGTGGAGTTCCAAGCTCTCAAATCACCAATCTTGGATGTATGTTCCAATTTCCAATGCTCTTTTATTGTTGAATCACATTGTTAGTGGTCAGTGGAGGTATGGTGTTATTGAGAGCTTCTAATTCTAACTCGGATAATGCAGATCAAATTCTCAGCCTTAGCTGTCATCTAGCTCAAGGAGGCTTCTTATGTCTTCCTCTTGTTTGCTTTGAGATCGGCCAATTTTGTGACCCATTATATTGGATGGCATTTAATATAAAGAATGCTTTCTCACCTAGCTCATAAAAAATCTATACTACGTACTCTCAAGTTATGTGCTATTTTGGCAAAGGACTCTTATAAGACTTTTGACGTTTGTTAGACTGTTTTTATTTTCATTGGCTTATTAGTTGGTTCTTCATTTATTTGTCTTATTTGTTTTGTTCCAAGACTTAAAAACAAAAAAGTTCATTGGGCACGCAGTCCACCAGAAGAATTTCATTTATTTGTCTTATTTGAAATAGTCACATTTCTTTTACACTATATATATAGATCTATTTAAAGTCAACAGGACGGTAAACATTTAAATATGACGAACTTATTGACACCAAATCAGTCACGTTTGAACATTTCTTTTACTTATAAATTTATTGAACTTTGCAATCAAGTTAGATCCTAAATCTTCTCAACTTAAGGAATTATTCGTCAAATTAGAATATTGAAATAACCGGTATTATGATGGAGTTCTTGTATGACCTAGCCATAATAACCAATAAATGCAATTAAAACAACCAAACAGAATTCGAGGAAGTTTGACCGATCACAATATATGGTTAGTTGATCTTTAAATTTTGATATCCGAACATAAAATAGTCATGTTTACGGACGGCTAATTAAGCTTGCAAATTAAACTTAAAATTCTCGTATATATTATCAATACTTGTAGGCCGGCAAGTTTCGAGATCATTTACAAATTCTCGTATATGGTACGTGTCATTGACTATTAATATATATTATAACACAAATGTCACATTTACTCTTGAATCTTGATTAGCAAAATCTGTTTGGATGGGAGGGCACCATGGATTTGTAAATAATAAATGTGTACATGCATGTTTTGTCCCTTTGCCCAAGTGGGGCGGGGTCTACATATCAGCCACTTGCAGTGCAGCTGGTGAAGAAGGTGTCAGATATATAATCATACATATATCTATAAAGTGGCTCACAATGAGTACACAGGGTACTGATGCATGCACTTTACCCGGTATATCTATATCTATATATATATGTTTCCTTTGACCTGGATTTGCATGCATGCTTAATCATCAACAATTATACTAGCTTTTCCCTCTTGTTATGTAGACGTACCTATGCGTGAATTGCCATAACTCTTCATAATTTTGTAGTTGGAATGAGTTGTCTGTTCAAAAGATAACGTGTGATGATATGCCCTGTTTTTTTTTTTTTTTTTGGTTATATAGGAAAAGGCAAAACTAAACTAATCTCCCTCTTGCATGTCCGCTTTCAGAAGTTGGACATTAGTAGGCACCGTCATTCTCATAACTTGCTTTCCTTGCACTCCTCTTATCTTTGACATGTAGCCTGCAGCCCTGCACGCTTGTTTCCTCCTCTAGGGATATGGACTAGATCAAGTTGCATTGCGTCCTTTACGTTTCTGCAATCTTGAACGAATGTTTTATTCGAGTGATCTCCAATTTCCTGTTGTTGTTACGTTGATGAGGTTGACTGCTGACAAATAATCAGTTTCCACAATAGCTTCAAGCCACACTTTTTTCATTTGCTAGCTTCATGGCACGTCGAATACCCCAAAACTCTGCTTGTAGAGGTGTTGCATATCCAATCCTTCCGCAAAAGCCTTCTATCCACCCAGGGACGGAGTCATGATTTTAGGTTTGGGGGGACGAGAATATAAATGAATCAACAGTAAGAAATAATTATTACAAAATTATTCAAACTAAATTTTACCATCAAATAATAAAGGAAGTTAACGCAAAAATATAACATATATATATATATAATATGTCAATATATATACAATTACAAAAAATACACACACACACACATATATATGATTATTCACGTGAGCAAGTTACATTACACACATTGACTTACAAAAAATAATAACTACAATTACCCTTTTACAATTATCTATTAAACTTCGGCATTTGAAGTTGTGCTCGCCTTTCTTTTATGATATAAAATGAATCTATAATATTATTAATTAACATCGAAATCACGAGCAATATCTTTCTCAATATACATGATCAAATAGTTTGTCAAAAAACAATCTTCCATCCTATTACGAAGTGCGGTCTTAACAATTTTTCCTAACTAAAAATGCACGTTTAAATGTAACTGATGAAACCGGCAACGTCAAAACAAGTGAATTAACCTATCGATAAGAGGATAGATGATCAACTTTCTAGTTTTTACCAACACTTGGCATAACTTTGAAATTGTTGATAAATTTTGAAACTCTGGATGGACCAAAATATCAAGCTTATAATTTTCTAATTGAAATTCCAAGTGTACTTTTTCTTACTCTGTGAAATCCACATGATAAAATTTATAAGCAAGATTGCAAATATTATCTATTTATAAGTAAGATTGTAAATTTTGATGTATAAAAGGATATAAATTTTTTATTTATTTTGTTGCAAAAACGTAAATCTTATGTATTAGTCCGGGTGTTTAACTTTTCTAAAAAATAAATAATTGACGGTGCTATACTTAATCTTTTTAAAATAATTTGGGGGACCAGCTTTTATAATTTTTTTATAAATACAAAATTACTACTATATCTAATCTATTTTAAAAAAAAATTGGGGTGGCGACCGCCCCCGACCGGCCCCCTAGATCCATCACTGTATCCACCTTCTGTAGTTATGTCTAGCGATTCCACCATATGCTGCCCATCCATATTCGTACTTCCATTTGAATTGATCTTTACGGTACCTGCCGGGGGACAAAACCATTTAATTAGTGCGGGGTAGTTGTGTGCAGAGCTTTTGCTTTGGTTATCAAAAGTTTGAAAGATATCAATAGAAATTTCTTCGCTCCTTTTAGCAATGTTCTGGGGATCGAGGACGGTATTATTGAATTCTTTGTCATTCCTACTCTTCCATAACATCCAGAGGGTGGCTGCAAAAACAGTTCCTCCGGAATCCCCAACCCGAATGTAATGGCTCGTTTGTTTGTTCATTTCAGGAATGGAAACGATTCACGAGGATTCCGGTATTATACCAATGAATTCATTTGACTAAAATAACACTCTTCCTTATGAATAAATAATTCTTTTTCTATCAGTGTATAAAAATATTGTTTGGAACTTTTTTTTTTTAATTATGCTGCTGCATAAAAATGAAAAAAAAACATTTGGAACTTTTTTCTTTTCTTTTTTTCTGTTGTAATTTTTGTAGGATAGTTATTAGCTGGGCATGTGTAATTTTTGTAATTTATTATAGTAATTGTCTCTTTTGAGAAATTAGTAGGTGATATCTTCTCATCTTATAAAAAGAAAGGCATTTTTGTAATTGATACTTTATTTCATTCCTATTTCCGGTTGAACCAAACATCGGCATGGCATCCTAGATGTCAGGAAAATAACTTTCCAAGAATCAAGTATTCCCATTCTATGCCCATTCCATTCCTAAAACTCGAACCAAACGAGCCATTAAGTTAGCAATTGAAATCGATTAAGGAATTAAAACTATGATCTTGTTTACAATTGATATATATGCCATGTTTTGATGACTTCGTATTTTTTCGCTAAAAAATAAAAAATTTGAAGTGTACTACCTACGTACATTGTGTTCTCATTTCTCTTGAATATGGACAATCGGTAAAGTAGTCATGTGAACTGATTACAAACAACATATATATGATGGGTTATTGTAGCAACTGCGTGGCAAATGAGAAATCTTTGTCGCACCAAGCCCAATTATCACCGATATATGCAACTAGTGTAACCCTTAAAAATAAAATGATATTATTTTAGAAATATGATCAATGCGGGTAACCTGCCTATGTTGTCTTGAATACGGACAATTTGTCCATTAGCTACACGTGATCACAGACAAACATAAGACGGGTTATTGTAGCAACTACATGACAAATGAGAGATTTTTGTTCCCAAGCCCAATTATCACATTGCATCGCTATAAAAAAAAGAGTAAACTACTTTAATGGTCTTTCAACTATTGACCTAGTGTCACTTTGGCCCTTAAATTAAAAAATGCGCCACTTTAACCCTTAAACTATTAGCGAGTGTCATTGTGGCCTTTTCGTCCACATTTTCTGTTAAGTTTGACGGAAATGAAAGGTATTTTTGTTATTTTAATTATTTTTTTTAAAAAATTAAATTTAATTAAATTTTTTATTATAAAAATATATTAAAAAAAAGAAAAAAAGAAAAGGAAAAACCCATATATATATATATAAAAAATATATCACCATCTTCTCTCTACCATTCTCACCACCACCACCACCTCCATTTCCAACTTCCTCCCCACCTCACCTCCATTTCCGACCTCCTCCCCGCCTCCATTTCCGACCTCCATTTCCGACCTCCTCCCCGCCTTAAACCCATCTTCTCTCTCTACCACTCCCACCTCCATTTCCGACCACCTCCCCACCTCAAACCCATCTTCTCTCTCTACCATTCCCACCACCACCACCACCTCCCAACCTCTATTTCCGACCACCTCCTCACCACAAACCCAAAGAGAGAAAGAAAAAGAGAAACCCAAATTGCTTCCCTGTGTTCTTCATTGCTTCATTTCTCTCTTTAATTTTTTCTCTCTGTACACTATCCCCAAATTGCTCTCTTTCTCTCTTTTTCACACACACACACCCCCCTGTGGATCTTGCCATAGATCTTTCCATAGCTCAAATTAAAAACCCATGATCATTTGTTTTCAATCACCAAATTATGTTTTGAAATTTGGTGTTGTCTTTTGTTATGTATGAGAGAAAAAAAATTCTTGTATTTTTTTCTCCGATTTGGTTTCTCTCTTTCTCTTCATT
Organism: Lonicera japonica; assembly: GCA_021464415.1. Lineage (NCBI taxonomy): Eukaryota > Viridiplantae > Streptophyta > Magnoliopsida > Dipsacales > Caprifoliaceae > Lonicera > Lonicera japonica. The sequence continues at coordinate 74,806,787 of CM038463.1, forward strand.
TTATTTATTTTATTAATATATTTTATAATAAAAAAATTAATTTAATTTAATTTTTTAAATAAATAATTAAAATGACAGAAATACCCTTCATTTCCGTCCAACTTAACAGAAAATGTGGACGGAAGGGCCACAATGACAATCATTAATAGTTTAAGGGTTAAAGTGGCGCGTTTTTTAGTTTAAGGGCCAAAGTGACACTAGGTCAATAGTTGAAGGGCCATTAGGGTAGTTTACTCAAAAAAAAAAAAACCATATTACATAAACCAGTTCAGATCATGTGCGAACCACCTTTTATAAATTCGTGCGAATTGAGCATTTGAGTGGCGGGCCACACTGCAGCAAATTGACAGCTCTTTTCTTCTCTCAAAGGCTAAAGCAAATAAAATTAAAAAACTAGAGATTTCTCTCTTTTCACTACAGACTTCTTTTCTTTTCTCTCTCCATTCTTTTCCTTTCTTCATCACGAGACTTCTTCTTCTTCTCTCAAATTCTTTTTTTTTCTCTCAAATTCTTCTTTTTCACCATAACCCACTGTGCATTTCGACCTAAAGGATAAGCTATCAAAATCCATGTAAGTCACGAATTCTCTCTCTCTCTAGATTTCGAAATGGGTCTATGTTTTTTGGCATTTTTTCTAGATCTACACGAATCATTGTTGAGTTATGTTTGTGAATAATGTTATTTTATAGCTCAATGTTGCTTCATACTTGCAAATAATCTTGCTTTATATAGTTCCGATCCCATGTATTTCACACTCGGAATTCCTTTTTCGTGGAATTCGTTTTTCTTGGATTTGTTTTTTTTTCTAGATTTTTGTTTGTGTAAATTTGAATGATATGTTGTTTTATTATTCAATGTTACTTCATACTTGCAAATAATCTTGCTTTATACAATTCCGATCCCATGTATTTCACACTCGGTAAGTAATAATTAATTTTTTTTATATATATAATTTTTTGGTGCTCGCATTCTAAGATGAATCTTGATTTGTTTTTTTTCGATTCAATATAGGTGTTCTTCATCCAAGGAAACTACAACTTTAGAAAAAGGAAATGAGTCGTCAACGGAAGATGAAGATGATATAAGTCTAGCTTGAAAACAAGTTGTGTTTGTTACTTTTAGTATTTGAATTAATTAACTATTTGAATTAGTAGGGGACTTGTACTCTTGATTGAAATAGCTTGTATCTTTGCTTGTTTTGTATGATATTGAGTATTTGAATGATTCCGTTTTACTCCATTATTATAAAATTCACCTTAACTTGTAAAATAATGTAATTCCATTACAAACATATTATAATTCAATTACAAAAAGGCATTTTAATAATACCAAAAAATCCGACAAAAATGTAACACAATGTCATTACATCACCAACAATCGAGTTAGTGCTTGTAATACCCTCCACAGTTGATGAAAAAATCATTCAAATCTGCACAATAAATAACCTCTATTGCATGCTAATTTTCTTGAAAAAAATACAACTGCACAAACTCAATATAACTTGCAAAATATCTTCATTCCGAAAAAAAAAATACAATCATTGTACAATTTAGTGTTGTATAAACCAGGTATATTGCATTCATTGAATGGGATAAATCATACAAATTTACACAAATAAAAATCAAGAAAAAAAAACAAATCCGAAAAAAATGAACTCCGCAGAAAACGAATTCCAAGTGTGTCATCATTTTCATCCAAGTGCAATTCTAAATTCGATTTGCCATCTATAACAACTTCGGTATTTCCAGTACTCCTCCTTACTTCATTCTCCAAAAATTTTCATCTTTCACTATATTTTCTTTGAATCTAAGAAATAATAAATAAATGAGATTCAGAAAATAGTAAATATGGATGAAATTCAGAATATACATCCAGAATTGAATTCTGGGAAATGTGTGCATTTTCTTAATATAAGAACAAAAATTATTTTCAAACAAATAATAATCCATAAGTTAAGCCAAGAGAAAAACAACATATCATACAAATTTACACAAATAAAAATCTAGAAAAAAATAAATCCAAGAAAAACGAATTCCGCGGAAAAGGAATTCCGAGTGTGAAATACATGGGATCGGAATTGTACAAAGCAAGATTATTTGCAAGTATGAAGTAACATTGAATAATAAAACAACATATCATACAAATTTACACAAACAAAAATCTAGAAAAAAAACAAATCCGAGAAAAACGAATTCCGCGGAAAAGGAATCCCGAGTGTGAAATACATGGGATCGGAATTGTATAAAGCAAGATTATTTGCAAGTATGAAGTAACATTGAATAATAAAACAAAATATCATACAAATTTACACAAACAAAAATCTAGAAAAAAAAACAAATCCGAGAAAAACGAATTCTGCGGAAAACAAATTCCGAGTGTGAAATACATGGGATCGGAACTGTATAAAGCAAGATTATTTGCAAGTATGAAGCAACATTGATCTATAAAATAACATTATTCACAAACATAACTCAACAATGATTTGTGTAGATCTAGAAAAAATGCCAAAAAACATAGACCCATTTCGAAATCTATAGAGAGAGAGAATTCGTGACTTACATGGATTTTGATAGCTTATCCTTCAGGTCGAAATGCACAGTGGGTTGTGGTGAAAAAGAAGAATTTGAGAGAAGAATTTGAGAGAAGAATTTGAGAGAAGAAGAAGAAGTCTCGTGATGAAGAAAGGAAAAAATGGAGAGAGAGAAAAAAAGAAGTCTGTGGTGAAGAGAGAGAAATCTCTAATTTTTTTAATTTTATTTGCTTTAGCCTTTGAGAGAAGAAAAGAGCTGTCAATTTGTTGCAGTGGGGCCTGCCACTCAAATGCTCAATTCGCACGAATTTATAAAAGGTGGTTCGCACTTGATCTGAACTGTTACATAAACATACTTATTATATCTTTTCATATTAGTTAAACTAAACGATGCTCACCTTCTTAAGAATCTCTTTAGAAGTAAGTTATGGCTGAAAGCTAGCTTTCCTCACCAATGCATTGCTATTATATTTCAACTTGAAAAAAGACACTAATAAAAAACTTATATATGAGGAGATGCATAACTCGTTAAGAGTTTCTTTATCTCTCACGTTGGAAGTTCCAAATAACCAAGAGCTTTGAACTTCCTCCCCTAGTGCATTGCTATTATATATTTTATTACATTTAAAAGTTATCAGAAAAGAGGAACACTAAAAAATTGGCGACATTAAATAATCGACTGCACAATTAGTTGGGAGTTTGTTAATTTCGAATTACTCGTGATAAATAATTATAATGCAGAATAACGACAATCCTTACTGGATTAGGTTATTGCTCATCTTCCACTTTTGAAATAGGTAACGATTTTACAGTTCGAGCTTTTTCCACATTCCATTGCTATAGTTAAAATTGGCAAATAAAATGAATTATATATATAATGTAAATTTTTCATTTTTGCAGTAATAATATAAAATGCATACCCCGTTTTCTTCATCTCTCTTAGAGGTGTTGTTGAAAGCAATTTTAAAAAGAAAAAAAATTAGGGATCATATTATCGAAAAGAGCAGCCAAATTTTTTTTAGGGAGAAAAAGCTAAGTTTTATATACAAATTTACAATTTATAAACTTAAAAAAATTGATTATAGAAATAAAGTAAAAAAGATTAATGAAAATAAATTATATGCATTGTGTAATAATAAAAACAGTAGGCAGGAATATATGCACCCATGGTACACGTATATTTGGTTAATAAAAGAAATAATTTTAAATTTAGGTTATTCCCTAAATATTATTTATTTTTTATACATTAAATATAAATTTTAATTATTTTGTTGATTGATTAGTTCTTGCTCATTTTAAGTATTTGAAATAGGTAATGATCCTAAAGTTGAAGTTTCTTCCACATTGCATTGCTATAGATAAAATTGGTAATTAAAATTAATTATGTATATATACATATATCATGTAAACTTCTACATTTTTGCATTAATTATATAAGACGCATATCTCGCTAATAGTTTCTTCATCTCTCTTGAAAGTGATCTATAGTTAAAAGCAATTTAAAAAAGAAAAATAAATTAAGGATAAAATTATTGAAAAGAGCAACCAAATTTTTTTGAGGGAGAAAAGCAAAGTTTTATAAATGAATTTACAATTTATTTACTTAAAAAAATTTATTATAAATATAAAGGAAAAAAGATTATATGCGTTGTGTAATAATAAGAACAGTAGGCATGCATGGGATAGGCAAGTACAGTTGACCAAATGAAATGTCTTTTTTTTCTCTTATACAGTACAATTTTTATTTTTATTTTGTATGGAACTAATATTTTGGCAAACAAAATTAGTTCAATAATTGTATTTATTTGTACTATATTAGTTCAACATTGAACAAATTTGATCCCTAATTTATATAGTTCAATTAGTCCAACCAAAATATTAGTTCTAATATTTTGAAATATTTAAATGAACAAAATAGCATGCATGATATAAGAAAAGTGTAATAGAATTAAATTCATAATTGCAAACCTGATTAAATGTGTCCTCAGGCATTGAAACAACACCAGATGGAGGAATTTTGGTATTTCCCATTTTCAAATTTGAAAATAGCGAAAAAAAAAGAATAAAATGTAAGACTAAGAGAAAAAGCAATAAACGATAGACAACACATACTGACTTACCCATTTTATAATAATTATACTACACTACATTAATAGGAAAAAAAGAAGTGATTAGAAATAGGTTTTTGCCTGTTATAGAAATAAATTGTACTTAAAAGGAGATGCAAAAATATGTAGGAGAAATGATAGTTAAGTTAAAGTTTATCACAAACTAATTAATAGATAAATGCAAGTTTAATAAATACTTGTTTAGTTTATCATCATAAAATTAGTAAGGAGATAAATTAAGTTAAAGGTAAATGTAAGGAGATAAATTAAGTTAGAGGTAAATATGAGTTGTCAGATTAAAACATAAAGGCTAACTGAGTTACTAGTTGGAAAGATAAGTGAATGATATATATGATCCGTTAGATTAAAATATATAGGCTCAAATTAAATCTGAGCTATCAATTGAAAACATAAGTAAAAGAATCTTAGCATATAATGATTGACTTGATTTATTAATAGAATAATAAAAATTAGAAAAAAATAATTTTAACATTTTAAGGGAGAAGGAAGGCGGGGTTGGGCTTCCTTTTTTATTTTTTTGTTTCAAAGATTTGGGCTACCGAAGTTCGAATTTTTCGGATAGGGTGGGCACCCATTTGACAGTGGGCAATACTTACCTAACAGTTTTGCCGACTTTATTGTACCAACACGTAGAAAATAAATTTAGGAGTATGAAGGAATGAACCTACACAATAACTTTTTTATTTTTTGGCCGAAAACCTACACATTAACTTGACCACTGCTTCATATTACATAATTTATCCCTAATTTACTTTACAGAATTCGGCTGGAAGAACCCTTTGTGGTTCCCGGGAAAATCCAATGAAGAAAGGACTCGAATTGGTAAATAGAACTACACCGGGAGGTTTGAAGAATTTCTCAACCATCAAATCCATCTAAGTCTATTCTTCATTATCATTCAGAACAACACTTTGTTGTTTATTGTGGTTTGAATTTTTGCTTGGTGATTTCACATGAAAAGTTTGACGGCTCATTAAGTTATATACATAGGTGGGCTCATGAATTTTTCGAGAGGTGAGCTAATAATAACAGATAAAAAAATTATAAAAAAATATCGAAAGTATAACTATATATATAGTGAAAAAAAAAATTAATAGCATAATTTAAATATTTGAATTCATACATAATGAAAATTATTTAATAAAGTTGAGCTTGACGAGTTTTTAATGATTTAAATACCTTTATTACAGACTCTAACTAATATATATTTGAGCTAGACTAAAACTTAGCAAAGGAGTGGGTTAAACTAATTTTTTTATTTTTTTTTACAAGTGTTAGTAGGTTTTTCAAAAAATTTCCCTATGCTAAAGTCCGCCTTGTCCCCCCCTAGGTCCGCCCCTGTTATATAATTCAATCTCTTTGCACGAATCAAGAGACTAGAGTAAATTTACTAATTTAAGATTCTCGGAACGAATAGTAACCCAAACCAAACTAACATTTAGGGTGTGTTTTATTGGCTTTTTTTTTATGAAAAATACCCATTTTTCACTTGATTTGACAATTTAAAGTATTTGATTGGCTTTTTTTCTAGGAAAAATATTTTTCCACTTTTGCTCACATGCTCACATTTTTCACCAAAACAAGGAAAACATTTTCTTTTTGTGTGTGTGTGGGGGGGGGGTGTATTTATTTTCCAGGCAATTGCACATTTTTCGAGACAAAATTTTACACATATTCTACATTAAAAATGCTATAACTTAAAATAAAAAATTCAAAATTTAATAAAAATTTAATATTTAAAATCTATTAATCAAGAACAATTAAACAAGATCGATCATGACTATAGAATTATGTAAAAAAAAACCCATAATTTTTTCTATATTAAAAATGCCATAATACAACCAATATTTCCGGGTAGAAAATTAAAGCAATCAAACACATTTAATTGACATTTTTCATGCAACTCAATTCTAGGCAATTCAATTGCGTGGTACTTATTTTCTTTCCATGCAAATTCTATGCTTGCAATCAAATGCACCCTTAGTATCACTTGAATTGGCCAATTTTCAAAAAAATCAAAGGAAAATGGGAAACCCTAGGGAGATAAGCTTACCAAAGACTATTAATGTAAATTGGTTTATTAAACTTATAGGAACTGAACGATATATAAAATATTTTCAGACTCAAGTAATCAATTCCCCTGGTAAAGGCGTGGAGGAAATGCCTGGAAGCAATCAAAGTATATGTTCAATCACAACTTTGAATCTCTCTAGGAGTTTATTTTTTGTTGTTAGAATAGAATGAAATTTATTAATAAATCTAAATGAGCTCACAAATGTAGTTACCCCCTCTATCTTATTAATTGTACCTGAAGGGATTTGAACATGGCTCACCTTTCTGAAAGCTTGATTATGCTATAGCATTCCATTTTCATAATTAACTCAAAGTTCACATAGAAAAATAGTAGTCCCAAGAATTCTCTCAAGTGGGGCCTTTGAGTTTTTGACATTTAACAAAAATATACAATGCTCGCTTTAGAAATTTGTCAAGTATTAGTGTAGCCTTTCAATTATTACTTGAAAAACAGGAACTCTCATTTGATTATGTCATTGTTCCTACAAAAAAAAAGAAGAAAGTATTTTCAGCACAAATGTATAATATATTACTATGAGAGTTGATCGCTTTGAAGCTATAGTGCCTCAATTTCTATGTTAATGCCCTTGTTGTGAGTTTTGGCTCACATTTGGTGTAATTGGCATTTTGTGGCAGAGGACTCCATGATCGATCATGGTCCCAGGCCTTTTTGCATATTTAGTGTGTTTTAGCTCATTTATGCACATAACTAGTTTTTTGCCTAGAATTTAGTTGAGAGCTAAATTTTGTGAGAAATTTTTTCTTGTGTGCTTGTAATCACTCTTTGTTCCAATTATCAATAGAAGCTATCATCTGTGTGGATTAGTGGCTTTTACGCCAATACCACGGTAAAACTTTGTCTTGTGCGATTGTTGCTTTATTTCCTATTTCTCTATTGTGGGTGTGTTTTTTTGTGTCGGTTCTTCTTTCAGTAAACCAAGTGAGCTTGTGAGATCCCTCCCCATTGCGTCGTGCTCGGTTGTGAGCGGTTTGGCGCAACAAATTGGTATCAGAGGCTAAAACGAGAAAGGTGGGATTTGTGTCGCACGCTAAGTGTTTGATAAAATTCCAAGGTGAGATTTTTCAATATTTGACTCGTTGTTGGTTTGTCAAGTTCTTTGGTGATTGAAGATGACTACTTCTAAGACCTCAAAGGTGTCAGCGATAAAGTTTGACGTAGAGAAATTCGATGGAAAATTAGTAAATTTTGGCATGTGGCAATGCCAAATGCGCGATGTCTTGATCCAACAGGAGTTGCATAAGGCATTGTTGGGTGTGGTAGCTAAGCCCACGACGATGACAAATGTTGAATGGGAAGAGTATGATTTGAAGGCTTGTAGCACTATCCGGTTGCATCTAGCTCAAAATGTGATATACTATGTTATGCGTGAGAAATTCGCGGCTAGCATATGGAAGATACTATAAGAGAAGTATATGATGAAGAGCATAGAGAACCGTTTCTATCTCAAGAAGAAGTTGTTCCGGTTTGAATATGCTAGAGATACATCAATGAGTGAGCATGTCGATGAGTTTAACAAGATGATTTCAGATTTGTTAAACTTGAACGAGGACATGAAAGATGAGGATAAGGTTATCTTGTTGCTCAATTCACTTCCGAAATCCTATGACCATTTGAGTACCAATTTGTTATATGGTAAGGATTCAGTGAAATATGAGGACGTTTCTTCGGCATTACTTAGTAATGAGCAAAGACAGAGGGAGAAATGTAGTACATCGTCCGATGCATTGGTGACGCGGGGAAGGACAAATGATCGAAAACAAGCAAAGCACAACAACTCTCGGTCCAAGTCACGTACTAAGTACTTGGATAACATGGAATGTTACAAGTGCAAAAGGAAGGGACATATGAAGAAAAATTGTCCTAACGCTTGGGTAGACAAAGGGAAGAAGAAGAATGCGGATGATACCGCGAATTCTGTTACTTCAGGGGATAATAATTTCGAGAGTATGTTAGTGGTTACTCCTAGGAAAAGCTCAACGGACGAGTAGATTTTAGACTCGGGTTGTCGTACCACATGTGTCCAAACAAGGACCTTTTCCATACCTTGACGAAGGTGAATGGTGGAACGGTTTTGATGGGCAATGATCACGTTTGTAGGACGGAGGGTATTGGAACGGTCAAGTTGAAGCTACATGACGGAGTAGTCAGAACTCTGAATGAAGTCAGGTACATCCCGGATCTGAAAAAGAATTTGATTTCTTTGGGTTCTTTAGATTCCAACGGGTGCAAGATTGCGCTTGAGAATGGAATGCTAAAGGTTACTTCCGGTGCTTTAATGTTGATGAAAGGAAAGAAATAGGGTAATCTCTATTTCCTTCAAGGTAGTACAGTGACGGGTAGCGTTTTAGTTTATACGGAAGCTGGTGGAACAAGTACAAGTTCGGATTCGACAAGATTATGGCACATGAGATTGGGACATGCCGGGGAGAATGCGATAACGGTGTTATGTAAGCAAGGATTACTCAAGGGTGCGAAGAGCTGCAAGCTGGAGTTTTGTGAGCATTGTGTGCTCGGAAAACAAACGCGAGTAAAGTTTGGGACGGCTATTCATTGCACGAAGGGGTTGCTTGACTACATACATACACACAGATGTTTAGGGATCTTCCAAGACGAAATCCTTAGAAGGTAATCATTACTTTGTTACATTTGTAGATGATTTTCTAGGAGGATTTGGGTATATCTCATGAAGCACAAAGACGAGGTATTTGGGGTGTTTCTAAGGTGGAAAAAATCGTCGAAAATCAGCTTGGCAGGAAGATCAAGGTACTTAGATCCGATAACGGCGGAGAGTGCACTAGTGATCCGTTTAAGGAGTATTGCAAATATGAGGGAATTGTTCGCCATTTCATGGTTAGAGGTACACCACAACAAAACGGAGTAGCTGAGAGGATGAACCGTACCTTACTTAAAAAAGTGAGATGTATGCTGTCAAATGCTAATTTGGGGAAATAGTATTGGGCGGAGGCCTTATCCTATGCTAGTTACATTGTTAACATGTTGCCATCTTCAGGGGTCGATTACAAAACTCCTATGGAGGTTTGGACAGGATCTTATGCAAGTTACGATTTATTACACATATTTAGGTGTCCGGCTTATTATCACGTCCGTGAAGATAAGATTGATCCAAGAGCCCGAAAGGCGATCTTTATAGGTTCAAGAATTTGAGTCAAGGGATACAAGTTGTGGTGTCTACAAGACCGGAAAATGATCGTTAGCAGAGATGTTACATTTGACGAGGCGTCTTTGCTCAAGATGCCTACGGGAGAAAATGTAAAGGCTCTCGATGAGAGTGAGAAGAGCGGAGTGGTGCAAACGGAAGTTACTACGCTGGTGGTGACTATTCCGGTGCAATCGAAAGTGACTAATCCGGTTGATTCTTCCGATAGTGATTCGGAGAATGTGGAGATTCCTATTGAAGGGTCAACAACAAAGAGAGGTACCGTCATTGGCGAGTGGAAAAGGAGCCTAGAGCTCGACGAGCACCGCAACAACTTGACTTTGAAGATAGTGTGGCATATGCATTGGTGGTTTATGACGATGAACCGACTTCTTATCGGGAGGCAGTGATGGATAGTCATTGTGATGAATGGAAGGCGGCCATGGGTGAGGAGATGGATTCTCTTCACAAGAATGAAACCTGGGATCTTTGCAAGTTGCCAAACGGGAAAAAGTCTTTTGGGTGCAAATGGGTGTTTGCCAAGAAAGATGGGGTTCTAGATTCGGATGTTCGGTATAAAGCAAGATTGGTAGCTAAGGGATTTGCACAGAGGGAAGGGGTGGATTATAATGAAGTCTTTTCTCTGGTAGTAAAACACACTTCCATTAGAGTGTTATTAGCTATGGTATCGCAGTTTGACTTATAGCTTGAACAACTCGACGTCAAGACGGCGTTCTTGCATGGGGATCTAGAGAAGGAGATTTATATATCTCAACCGGAGGGATTCAAGATTATTGGCAAGAAAGATTGTGTTTGTAAAGTGAAGAAGTCCTTGTATGGGTTGAAGCAATCGCCTAGACAATGGTACAAAAAGTTTGACACATTCATGATGGCTCAGAAATTCAAGCGGAGTGATTTTGATCATTGCGTTTACTTTAAGAAATTCAAGGGGGGTTCGTTTATCTACTTACTCTTATATGTTGATGATATGCTTATTTGTTCATTGAGTATGTCTGATATAAACACGGTGAAGATTCAGTTGAGTCTCGAGTTTGAAATGAAAGACTTTGGTGGAGCTAAGAAGACTTTGGGAATGGAGATAGTGAGGGAGAGGAAGAAGGGAAGATTGTGCCTCACTCAGAGGCAATATCTAGAGAAAGTAGTAGCCCGGTTTGGGATGCAGGACTCAAAGCCTGTGAGTGTTCCATTGGCTCCGCACTTCAAACTCTCAGCAACTATGTCTCCAGGAACAGATGAAGAGGTGGAGTATATGGCTCAAGTTCCGTATGCAAGTGCGGTAGGAAGCTTGATGTATGCCATGGTGTGTACTCGACCTGATATTGCTCAGGCAGTGAGCATTGTTAGTAGGTTTATGGCAAATATGGGGAAACAGCATTGGAATGCCGTTAAGTGGATTTTGCGGTACCTACAAGGAACGAAGAATAAAGGGTTGGTGTACCAGAGAACCGATGGGTCTATTATTTGCGGGTATGTTGATTCGGACTATGCTGGGGATCTTGACAAGCGACGGTCGACCACGGGGTATGTTTTCACATTTAGTGGTGGTCCGATTAGCTGGAGGTCGATGTTGCAAGATGTAGTGGCGTTGTCTACTACGGAAGCAGAGTACATTGCAGCAATAGAGGCAGTCAAGGAAGCATTGTGGCTTCGGGGTTTGATAGGTGATTTGGGGATGGTTCAAGAGAATGTCAATATACATTGTGATAGCCAGAGTGCTATTCATTTGGCCAAGAATCAAGTTCATCACGGACGGACGAAGCACATAGATATCCGGTTTCATTTTATACGAGAGATTATCGAGAGTGGTGAAGTAATTTTGAAGAAAATTGGCACCAAGGATAATCCCGCAGATATGATGTCGAAGATGGTACCGACAATCAAGTTTGAGCATTGCTCGACTTTGGTTAACATTCTTCGGTGTTGAGGCCCCATTCGGGGGTGGAGGCTCTTCGGGGCCGAGTGTGATGCTATAGCAGTATTGATGGAGGAACAAGGGGAGTGAGGTGTGTAATTTGCTGGACGGGATAGCTGCATGGTTCGCCAAGGTGGAGATTTGTGAGTTTTGTCTCACATTTGGTGTAATTGGCATTTTGTGGCAGAGGACTCCATGATCGATCATGGTCCGAGGCATTTTTGCCTATTTAGTGTGTTTTAGCTCATTTGTGCACATAACTAGTTTTTTGCCTAGAATTTAGTTAAGAGCTAAATTTTGTGTGAAATTTTTTCTTGTGTGCTTGTAATTACTCTTTGTTCCAATTATCAATAGAAGCTATCATCTGTGTGGATTAGTGGCTTTTACGCCGACACCACGGTAAAACTTTGTCTTGTGCGATTGTTGCTTTATTTCCTATTTCTCTATTGTGGGTGTGCTTTTTGTGTCGGTTCTTCTTTCGGTAAACCAAGTGAGCTTGTGAGATCCCTCCCCGTTGCTTCGTGCTTGGTTGTGAGCGGTTTGGCGCAACACTTGCAATGTCATAACTTATCTTCAATCTGTTGATGCTATCTATTACTGAGCGAATGTACATTAGTAAGCATTGTAGTACCTTGATAAAATCCAAGTTGCAGTACAGTTACTGTAGGTATTGATTTAAGTTGGAGATAGAGGTACCGCAGAGCAGCCCAGTGAAGCCCAGCTTCTGTTTGTTAAAATGGAGGATATAAGTATCTCCCAAAAGAGAGTTAACGAGGACAGCATAAAGTGTGCGGAGAGCCAGAGATAGAACATAAGGAAACAACTTAATTATACGCAAAGGCTACATATAGGTTTAACACATGTACCTATTAATGCCAATTATATAAGGAATACGTGTGTCCCGCTGGTCTTTGCTCCACTCTCTCCATTAATAAGGATTACTAAGTAGTAGCATGCATACAGTGGTAAGGAATTTCCAAAAGACAGAACTCAGCATGGGAAATTTTCACTCCAGCTCAAATAAGACGCTTTAACCTTTTCCATTTTTGTGAGAACACTGATTTCAATTTTCAACATAATCAATGGTCTAGAATGCAACTTAGTTTCTGTTTTGAGATTTGGTACGTGAATTTTGTCCCAATAAGGAAATGGGACGCCTAATTTTAGACATCCGAAAAAATAAAGTTGGACTCTTAATTTGAGACGGACAAGTTTTCTTTGTGCCTCTGTTTGTCTTCATCAGAATTTCTGCTGGGAATTTGTTTACATCTTCACTTTAATTTCTGCACAATAGATTGGTATACTCCTTGGGCAATAAAGACAAAAAAATCCTTTGTTCTTTGTTGGGGGAGGGGGGGGGGATGAGGTTTTATGTACGGGAAATGTGATTTAGACTCTTGTAAATAGTGCTTGCTACACGCCTTCTTGATGAAATCTCTCTATGAAGTAGTCTCTCAGTAATGTAAGGAATTGAATTATTGATTTGGAACTAGCTAGAATTGATTGTAATGGACTTGTGGAAGTATTTTTTTTCTTCTTATTATTCTCATTCATAAGAACACATGTATGGATCCACTTTTGCTTGTCATTGATAAACTTTCAGACAACGGTTTAAACTTTCATTGCTACAAAGCTGGATATAAATTGCGTAGCTAAAGTATGACTCTAACATGTAGGTTTTTCCTTGAATATTTTAGTATTGTTGTGATAATTATCATCATCATCATCATATGGAACATTGTCAGGTATGGCTCTAAGGTCTCTTAATTTTAATTAAGTAGTCTCTTTTTTTGTTCAACCTGGCCATATGCTAAATTTGTTAGCCAAAACTTTTCATACCTTATTTTGCTGTCTCATCCTAAATAAAATGTGAGAAATGAGATCTCAGTAAATGATATAACTACAAATCTTTCTAGAATTGATTTATCAGATTGGAAGTGACGCTAGTATTTCTCTTGTCGGATTGTTCTAGCGAGTGGGAACTACAATTATGTTCCCATGAAGCAGCCTTGTACTGTTACTTCTTAATTCTACAAACAGGTTCTTGGCTTCTTGCTTTTCCTTGAATCCAATTCAGGTTGTTTTATGAATTTGCACTGCTTTCATATTTCTCTAGTGACATGATATGCCGGTATCACAGTATATATGTTCTTGGGGGGAGAAGTCAGTTGATCCATAACTTTCATACTTGTTATTCTGTTATTAGAATTTTGAATATGTATGAATACGTCGACATGTCACTTCGTGATGTGAAGCTATTGTGGTAGTCCACTGATTGCAGTAACTCAGTTTAATAAGTAATCTTTTCTTTTCTGTCAATTTCTAGGTTAAAGAGGGTGGGACATTGGGAGGTTCGTTGAGATACTTTTAATTGTCATAAACTTGACCCATCTCTCATGCGATCATGGACTTGCCAAGTGGTGAGGCAGAGTATCTAGCAATGTTATATTCCAAAGATTCTCTTTCCTCTGTGTGAAGCCTCTAAACCAATAAATTCTGTATATCAGAGTTGCTTGTGTAAATAAGTACGTCATTCACTTAATTGTTCGTTTTAGTGCAAACTTTTATTCTGTGTGGTGTTTCTTCTAATTCAATAGTTTCCCGTTTCCACAGGCTTAAAAATGTGATGGTATTTAGTAGGCAAAGGTGAATAATGTTGGTCTTTAGTTGGATAGCCTTTTAGTTCAAGTCCTTTATTTGATCATAGCTTCATCAAGTGTAGACCTCAAGTCAGGGTAAAGACCAACTGACTAAGAATTGCTAGGATTTGGCTCACATTTTCCTTAAATACTTTTTTTTCTTCAAGAATGCATATTCGATTGATTGAGGACTTATCCTATGGGGATTTAATTAATATGCCTTTGGCAGCAAGCCAGCGCCGTAGTTTCTGACCAAGTTCTCAAGAGTAAAAAGCTTGATCAAATCGACACATAAAACTGTTTTCTGAATCAATTCTCAATTTGCAATATCTTAGTAGAAACACAATAGTGTAGCATTCCAAAAACTCAATAACCAAAGTCAACAAACAAAAAGTTGATTAGTCAAAAATTTGCTTAGTAGACTTTGTAGGTTTGGAGATTAATGGATTTCTAGCAGAGAGAATAGATTGGTGCAAAATTTCTACGTTTTGTTCCTCTTTATTTTATTTTATTCTAGGAAATTGTATTCTATCACTTTTATTTGTGCTCTAGCTAACACCCAAAATCACGTATGAGAAGAATTGAGTTAAACAGCTGTAAGCAGATATGTCGTTTTCATGGCTTTAGGGTAATCAATTTGGTTACCTATATATAGATGCATATTGGTTTGGACAATAAATTGATTTTGTTTAGGCCAAAATGGGCATACTGATGTACAATTGAATAATTGAATGTGAAAAATTGGTCGATTTTAGGCAATATTCCCACCCAAAGAGTGCCAACACATTCTACAAATCACAACGAGATGAACTATCTATACATAGTGTCCCATGCATAAGCTCTCTACCTTACACTCAATAATTTATCCGTGTCTGCAGAGATGTATTCAGGGGAATATTCAGAAAAAACCCCATGGATGATAAAGAATACACCCTGCCAAAAATTCAGGATTCTCTAAAGCTCAAGAATCCAGAGTGTGCCTTGTATGGAATATGGTTCTAAATCTCAAAAGATATGATGTAGTACCATTTTCCTTTCTTCACCTTAATATAGAGAAGTTGCTTGCATTTCTAATTTCTTTCTTCACCTTAACTGTTGCTAATTCTGTTTTTCTATTCTGTATTCTTTTAATCAGCATAGTGTAAACAAATTGCAGTGTGAGAGGTGGCATTCGAGGTAGAAATGTATGGTATTTGATATATTGGTCCAGGGAATTGCTCATTGTGTGGATCATTTATGCTTCCTGAGAGTGGCATTTGCGGAACTATTGTGAAATTGGTAGAAATGTAAAGCCGAGGTATGCGATATGCTCGTAGTTTTTTTATTTTCACTTTTTTTTTTGTATACGAGACCAGGTTAAATTTTAGTACCATATTCTCTTTGTTCCCATCTCTGCTTACTATATTAAGAATAAACTGTTCAGTTGTTACCATAGCATTTCCAGAGGGGAAAAGGAGAATAATAAGCCAGTGAGTGGAGAATAGTGAAAAATAGTTTTTACTCATTCTTTTTTCAATATATATATATATAACCATGAATCCAAAATATTTCTATGTGAACCAAACAGAAGCTAAAATAATTTTAGTTTTACTTCACATGACTCTTGTCTTGAGGGGTGTGTCCCCGGCCAGGCACACATGGGGAGTCATTGCGCGACTAGAACATGTAATGCTAAAGTCAGAAAGTCTTTGATGGCGTTTGCAAATTTTTTTAGTTCTATCTTATGTGCTAAGTTATTTCAAAAAGCTTCTATATGTATTTTACATTATTTTTTTCACATAGGTATTAACTTTTATCTAACTTGACATTTAATTGAAAAATGAGTGTGTGAGTTGGGTGTCAATAAATGTTCTTTTGTATATGCCAAGTCACACAAAGAAATTTATTCCGCCTGGAGTTTAAAGACTCCCGGGAAAAAATTGCCTAGTCAAATCACCAGTGGCAGCTATTGCCAAAGCAATGCAGCATCTTGAAATTCTTATGTACATTACGTTGTGGACCAGCCTTCTCATTTACCTGTAGGAAATTGAATTTTTTTGAACAAACTTACAGTATTATATTGAGGGAGGAGAAATAATGTTACACTTGCAACTGGTTTATATATGGTCCTTTACTACGGAAACAAATCGAGGCTCTTGATCACCTTCTGAAATAATATTTGCCCAGGCACAAGATATGAAGTTTTTGTGGTCCTTTCACAACTATCACTATATGCACTTCTTAAGCCGTTGTGTGACATGTAGTGGTAAAAAGCCAAAACAAATGTACAAATGTGGTGCAGGTCATATAAACCTGGAGGTCCATTATTTAAAGAAAAAAAAAAAAAAACACCTAGACAAACCTGTAACATATCTTGCTTTTTTCCTGGCCAAGGCCCCCCCATCCCACTTTGCTATTTTACTGTACAAACACAACTAACGGGTGATAGCGACTCCTTTCTGTCGATTTTGTTTTTTTAATTTAAATTTAAATGCATGAGAATCGGGCCCAAAAGTGTACCTTCCACAACATATATACATCAGAATATTTATATTTTGATACACTGCCCCTGTCATGTACCGATGGTCCAGATTTTTCCCCATTATTTGCATGCTAGTACGTACTCACTAACCCAACCTCTGTAATGATGTTTCTCACATATACATACATATATATATACATATAGAGAGAGAAAAAAGAGAGGGGTAGGTTTTAATGAAGATATGGATCTCAACTGAGATATGCTCCCTCTGTTATTTTTTTATTTATTTCTTTCTCACAGAGGAGTGAAGACAAACAAAAACAACTGGAATTGATCGAAGGAGAGGATAGAGGGATGGGATCCTTGGCTATTTTGCTGGAAATAGATAAGGGTTTACACAAGGTGGATAAAGCCACAAATAACAGTTACTCTAAACCCTAGTTTCTTAATTTCTTTATAGCAACGTACCACCAGGAAAAATCAACTCCCAGCCCTCGCCAACTCATATGTTTATTAATGAAATGATTCTTTTTTCCCATGAATATGATCAAACAAGAGATCGACATGTATTGAATTCGTCCCTCCATATAGGACACTTCTTCCTATTTAATGTGAGATCAGTGTTGTTATGTGAATGTCAATGGTTACAGGGGTGCATATTTTGTTTTTGTGATGTACAAAGTTAATATGATTATTTTGTCCATTAAATGTTTGTTACTTCTGTACCATATACGATTTCTTTTTATGCACTAAATGCCTTTAGACCAAAAAACCGAAGGATGAACTAGACCCAGAAGCTCTTATATTACATTGGGAGAGGGTAATTAGCGTTTCACTTGCAATTCATGTGACTTAGAATTGGGACTTTCAGTACGACTCAGATTTAGGACCTCTAGGATTCAGGTGAAAATGTTTCACCATTAATGGCTCGTTTGGTTTATGATTTAAACCATTTCGGAAATGCTAAATTCTATTCCGAAATGATTTTCGCGTTTGGTTAAAATTTTAGGTCTGGAATAAATGATTCCATAAACCAACCTTTCTCTCCAAGTTCTTCCATTTAAATCATAAGGAATAAGTTATTATTAGTGGACATCTTTTTTAATTTTTCTTGTTAGGACTAAAATAACTCTTTTCCTTATGAATAAATAATTATTTTTCCATCTGTGTATGAAAATATTGTTTGGATTTTTTTTAGTTACATTGCTGCACAAAAAAAAATTGTTTGGAATTTTTGTCTTTTCTTTTTTCCTATTATAATTTTTTTTAATTACAAAAATTCTAATTTTTGTAAGATAGTTATTAGTTAGGCATGTGTATTTTTTGTAATTTATTATAATAATTGTCCCTTTTGAAAAATTAGTATGATATGTCTTCTCATTTTATTAAAGGAATGGTATTTTTGTAATTGATACTTTATTCTATTTATATTTTTAGTTGAACCAAATATTGGCATGACATCTAATGATAATAGTTTGGATCTCATGAGAAAAAGATATATCTAATGATTAAATGAAAGCTAAAAATTTATTGCTCATAAAGATCATTGATATGAAGCCGTTAAATACATGAATGTGCACCTTTTTGTTTATGGTCCAATGAATCTTTAAATTCTCTTTCATTTGCACAAATAATTAAATTGGTGGAAAATAAGGGTACATATATTCTGAAAATAAAGAGAGTTAGGAGGCGACAAGGAATTATAAAGATTTGCTACTAGTCAGGTGGAACAGTGTTAGTGCTGGTTGTTGTCTAGGATTAAGGTCATGGATTTGAGATTCAATTCAATTCACACACACACACACACACACATATATATATATATATATATATATATAGTTTATACCACAAATATTTAGGTCAGTTTTCGAGTACTTCAATTAATTCCTTTTTGTAGAGGTTGCCAATCACCAGAGCTTCTACATGGAGAGTAAGAATTTATTGACTCTTGTATTTGATTAGTGGATACAATAAAATAATATTAAAAAATTTATAATAAGCCCGACACTTTTTATTATATTCACTAAGGGCCCGTTTGGTTGTCCTTCAAATTGCGAATTAGATAATTTACAATTAAGTAATTTATAAAATTTTCATTTAGTAGTGTTTGGTTGTGTAAATTGAACAATTGTAAATATGATAATTCTAGTTGATTCACAAAAACTCAGATTAAGTCATTTCAAGTAAAACTTGAAATTGCCTAATTCTAGAATTAGATAATTCATTCCAACTCTATTTTTCGAGAAGATTTAGTTTCTACCCGTGATGTTGATGCATTTAGACAAAATTTTAAATAACATAGAACAATAGATAACATATTTTTGTTCTAACAATCGTAATTTATTGTTTAAGTTTTTCAAACACTACTTGAATTAGAATTAAATTATTCATAAATGAGCAAATTCACAATTCTTCAATCGAAAATTAACTAATTCTAAAATTATGTAATTTACACAACCAATCGGGCTCTAATTAAATACAAAAATTACTATAACCCTCTTTACAAAAAGTTGAACAAAATCCTACTTGTTGCATATATTTATCATGTAAACAAAATATTATTTGGTAGTATAAATTAGGAGGAAAGGAAAATAAGCATGATGCGCTGAAAACTAGCTAGCACGTGTGAGGTGGTCCCCCTAACAAAAACATTATCACACAGGATACGAGAATCACACAACATAAGAAGAAAACGCATACTAAGGCATTGTTTGCTTGTGAGCATTTGCACCGATCCCAATAACAACACTCCCTGCAAAAGAGAAACCGGCGTAAATCTTCTTCCCAGAACCAGAAAGTATCCACGACTCTCTTGCCCTACACAAATAGTACATCCATCAGTTTTAAATTGACTAATAATACGCAAGTATTAATTTAAATAATTAAATTAATTATTATTTTAAGTAATGTTTTATGAAAAACAATAGTTAGTATTTTTAACATACCTCTTACAATGATCAATGTCTTATCTAACACCTCACTTTAATTAGGAACCTAGTCCTATAAATTGGTATATATATTATTTAAATTAATACCCTCAATTTATTTTTAAAAGTGTTTTAATTTAATAGCCTAATTTTTCTAAAATATAATTAATATACCAACTTCATGCTATAGGTTAAATTGTAAGGTCAATACCTTTTCATAATATAATAAAATATAAAGTGCTAACTCTCAAGTAGGGGTGTCCAAATTTTTGAAATTTGATACAATTTTTTTTTGAATTTGGTATGGGATATGGTATTTCCGATTTTTGACTTTTCCGAAGAAAGTTTGAATGAGATTGGAAACTATATTCAAAATTCTGAATTTCCAAAAATACATTATTTGGCGTATAATATTTACCTTATTTCTAAATCTAGTGATGATATATTTAAATATTATTCTTAGTTTTGTTTTTATTTCTTTTAAGTATTCTTTCAATCCAATTTCAACTTAAGGTAACTCTTGAACTTTTATTATTTTCTAATGAAAAGCATTATTTTCTTGGCATGACATTTTGTACATTGGCTAAACTCATATCTTTAATAATAATGCACGAAAAAAATTCTAACTAACTAACTAGTATTTAGTATTTTGTTGCATAATTAAATTTCTTATAATGATACTAGCATGTTGTTTACGTGGTGGTAGATTATTTGGTTGGTTAAAAAAATACAATTCATTGATTATTTTTTCAAATAATGTTAAAATTATGTCAAAATTTTAAGCAATTGATAAATTCTGAAAATCCAAAACTTCCAATTTCGGGAATTATTTTGAATTTTTAAAATTTTTGGAATTTGAATTGCAAAGGTATTTGAAATTCCGAGATTTTTTATTTTTTAAATAATTATATCCGGATACGTAGTAATATCCGATAAATACCTCTCTACTCTCAAGTCTTAACATAGACTCAACCAACCATCTAAACATGCCCCGCACACGTGTCAAAGAACCATGTGCAGGTAAAACGTGTCACACCAACTCCACGTCGCTTTAGCCCAGCCGCCTCATACCTATTTCGAATAATTTGCCTTTCGTACGTTAGGGGGCATATATTATTATCTCCTACAGCGCCACCCCAGCGCATTCGAACCCCAGCATCCGCATCCGATGACGGAGACCCCAAGGGATGGCGGGGCCCACCAATAGAAGTAACGGAAGAACCCTGCGATCGTCTCAGATCCTCCTTGATATTGTTGCTCTCATTGGAGCCATCAAAGACCGATTTAGAAATCTAGAGAAGATCAGGAGCCATGTTTGGAAAGTGTGGGGCCCAGTCCGTCGACGTGGAAGCAATTGATTAGGTAGAGGGAGGGATATATCACGGTTTTCAATTTTCATGGGGATGGGGGTGGGCGGGCATGTGTGGGTGAGAAGTGAGGACGGCGCGAGGTTAACCGTACTCCCTAGTGAGAGAGAGAGAGAGAGAGAGAGAGAGAGAGAGAGAAATGGAGTCTCAACTGTGGGACATGCCTGTTGGTAGATCACGCGATTTGGATTCTGTTAATCCCATTCCCATCCATCATCATTCCTAAAGCTATCTTTCAAAGTCTCGACCCACAAAGTTGGGATTCTGTGTTTTCTCATAAACAAATTATTATCTTTGATATTAAAAAGTTGCATGGCTGCTGTGTTTCGCTTAATCTATTTTTGTTTGGGTCGGCCATGTTGGCCTTCGAGGTCTATAAGATAGTTTTTCTGATTTTTAGTTGGGCCCGTACGTACTAGTAGTCACCCAAGAGTATTTCTTTTTTGTTTTTTAGATGCTTGCTTGCCGTTGTTTAGCGATTCAAAAAAAAAAAAAAGTTATTTAAAAAGTTGTGTACATAAGTTGACATGTCATTTTTAATTAAATGAAGACTCGAAGTAGAATAGCTATTTCCTAATTATAATTTGACATTTTATTTCTTATACATATTTTTGTGAGTATAATGTTTACTCTGTCCTTACATATTTTCTTTATTAACTCATCTCTTTGAAATACTTCAATTCGTTGAGTTTGTTCATCGATTAAATTTGAAGCCCTATGTTGGGACATAAACTAAGATTGAATAATTAGTGGGATAAATATAAACTTATATATAGATAGATATATTAATTGAAATGGACAATGGTGATCAAATTATATTGTCTAGGTTAAACGAGGAAAAGTTCTTGTTCCGGAAGTATCTTGATTAATTGCATGTAGTTCAGCAACAGGATCATATCCAGTCAAGAAATAATAACACATACGTTTCTTGATTGGACGTCTTTGTTCTTTTGTCGATTTGTTTGGAGAATGGGAATTAATCAAGGAAGCAAAGAAAGAAGAAACTTTGTTTTCAAGTTTAAACTAACGAGGGTTGTATATATAAATAATCAGAAATATATACTAGCTATATATGAAGTTAATTAATTAATTTGAGTGGCCAAAAATTTTATATATACGAACAAACTTATTAAATTTTTGGAAGGTTATATTTTACCTTAGCCATATAACTAGAGATAATGTACATACTACTCTATCTATCAGTTTCATTTCTTTTTTTTTCATTTTCAGTAATAATCAATGTATTATAGCCTACCGTTTATTTTGACCACGTATTAGATAAATTAGAAGCTTGTAAAATGTACCCAGCTCAAAGCGAAGTTTTATTTTGAAAAAGAATTAAAATAATAATTTATCTGGTTAATTTCCATAAGTGCCTATTTGATCGAACGAATGTAATGCTACGAGAGAGAAAGTGAGATAAAAGCAATATTAAAATGTTCAAAACTAGAGAATTATGTCTCAGCAAATTTAATGCATCACCATTTAAACAAGAATTAGAGCAATAATCTAATTATTTGCATTAAAGTGGCCGAGTTACTTTAATTTTTTAAGGTTTATTACCGGATATGAAAGGTATGACAAGAAGCTAAGTCACATTTTTGGTGTTTCCTTTTACGAACAGGCAGTGATTATCAGGCCTATAATGTAGGGACTAGCTAGGGAGATCTCAGAGTAATGAACAAATCTTACTCGATCATATGATTGCTATATAATATAATATAATATATATATATATATATATATAAACTTTGAATGCTTTTGAACTAGCTAGCTAGCTTGTATCCCACACCACTTGTACACCCATGCATATATATGAAGTGATTGAGACCATTTTAAGGGCTCGTTTGATTCAAGTTGTAGGAATGAAATTGGTATTTTAAATGTTAGGAAATTTTTGTTCAATCCATTAGTGCTTCTTTGGTTGGAGTTTTAGAAATGAAATTGGCAAAAAAAAAAATAATTTATTTATTTTCTGGAATTTTCTTTTTTCATTTTCTGGGAAAAAGTAATTTTATTGTTTTTTGGAAAAAAATATTTTTTTTTCATTCTCTGGAAAAAAAAATACTTTCGTTTCCTGGGAAAAATATAATTTTTTTCATGTTTTGCAAAAAAATAATATTTTTGTTTTCTGGAAAAAAATATAATTTTTTTTCATTTTCTAGAACAAATGTTGATTTTTAAGTTAGGGTAAATTTGTCATTTGATGAAAAAATAGGAGGTTTCCCTTGGAATCCTAAGCTTTCCTCCCAAATTTGGAGGGAATAAAAATGAATGAAATTGAGGAATTTAACTTTCCTAGGAAAGCTCCTTTTCCTTTTAAAACTCCAACCAAACACCGAAATCCTATCTGGAGTGGAATTTAAGATTCCAGGAATCATAAAAAACTCAAACCAAATGGACCCTAAATGCGTAATTTATATGTATGTCACTAATTAATAGGTCTATCAACTAATCCCAAAAATATCTTAAGTTCCGAAAATTTTAAGTTGGAGTCAGCTGCTTATGTTGTTAAGAATCACACTGGTACCTTAATTGATTGATGGAAAAATATCTTTTTACTCTTGTTCTTCTTCGACTATGGTAGAAGCGAAAGTTATTCTTTATGCAACTATGTATGTGCTCTTTGTTTTTCCTTGCTTGTTATGATTGAATTTGATTGTAAGTCTATTATCGATGTTATCTCAATGGAGGCTTCTATATTACCATGGGATGATATTGGGGTGGTGGAGACAATTCGTGATGTGGCTAGAAAAATCTCTAAAATTTCTTGTTCTTTTGTTTATAGAGAAGAAAATATGCATGCCCATTGAGTTGCAACTAATGCTAAGTTTGGAAATATACCTTTTGTTGGATCTTTAAACCTCCCCCTTACGTGTCCCGACTTGTCTTTCTCGATGTTGATCCTCAAGGAATTGGATGAAGATGGGTTTGGTGTTTTAGTTTTTTGGTTATGTTTGTTTTTAGTTTTTTTCTTTGTTTGTACCTGTGTAGACCAAAAAAAATCCCAAAAATAATAGTACTCATTTCTTTTTTAACATGGTATATATATCATAGTTCTAAATGTCGCAATACTCTTACCACATTAAGATTTGACTAATCACAAAAGAATTTAATTATTCAAGGACTGAGTCAAATTCCTGCTTACAATTTTTTTTTCAACTCATCTTTGTTCTCCTATCATTATTTAAATTTTTTTCCTATGATGTATGCAATATGTTGCACGTACTATTTATTACCTTTTTCTCTCATTTCAATAATAAGGCTCCGTTTGATTGTAAAGATGGAAAAGGAAAATAAATTTAGTTAGTTTGTGTGAAAAGATAAAAATTAAGGTGAGAGGTGTTACTCATTTTATGAGTATATATCCCCCATCCTTCAATATTTTTGATGGAAAATTTTTACTCACCACCAAGCAAAGAAAATTTCTTCATGGAAAAACTTAAAAATCAAGAGGATATCACTTCTATCATTCAACTTATTTTCCATCTTTTCACCAAAACTAATTCAATTTATTTTCCTTTTCCATCTTGCAATCAAACGGAGCCTAAATAATTAAAATTTTGATTTAGAAATAAAGTTAGGATCGTGTTAACATGTAACTTAAAAGTATATATTAAATATTTATATTTAAAAAAATTAACTCTTGATATTCATTAAATAAATACAAGTTTTTATATGATAATTCATTTTTTTTATTTATAATAATTTTAATATTGTGTTATTAAAGTATATGTTGATATTTTTCATAAAATAACGGAAAATGAAATTAGATATAATCATTAGTGGCACTAGGCAACATATCAACCGTTTTGTTTTGTTGGGGGGACCAACTGTAGGTTGCCTCACGCGCCTCCAATGTTATGTTCTGTATTTTAAAATATTTTCTGCGGTGTCATGTTACCACAACATTTTCACTATTTGCACATAACTTCTCGTGTTGGATTAGAGTTGTAATTACAAGAGACAAAAAGGTGATCCACTTGGAAGGAGTAAAAAGGATATGTGAAAATAGCAGTTGATCATTGTATATATAAACATAGCACCATTTTTTATTTTTATTTTCTAACTGTTTGGATCAAACACAAAACATAGCCCCCCATGTCTTTCCGCATTTCTTAGCGATACTAGTCCTTGTTGCCTCTCCACAAACACACTCTCTCTCTCTCTCTCTCTCTCTAAAACTCGTGCTTTCTCTCTCTAAAACTCACATGGCTTGTGAGAGAAGAAGAGAAATGGAAACAAATCTAAATCTAAACGGCTCTGATGAAATTACCAATAAGCCTGAAAATGGCAAGGGAAGAAGAAGATCAAAGCTGAACAACGAGCCGGCTCAGAAGAAGAAGAAGCCTCAGAGAGGAATGGGCGTGGCTCAGCTCGAAAAGATAATAGTACAAGAGAACGACAACAGGTTAAAGAATCAACTTCACTCTCTTACTCTCCAAAATTACCAGTTCGGTACTACTCCTTCTTCATTTGCAGATCCTTCTGTTCAAATGCATTTGGCTAAGCTCGGCTCCTATGGCGCTACACACAGCGGCTTGAACCAGGCTTTTCTGCTTCAGAGTCTAGGAACCGGCGGCTTTCAGCTAGATCCGTACGGATTCAGATCAGGTTCAAATTCGACCGCTCATAATGTTGGGAGTACTCTTATGGAGACTACCGCGAGAGATCAGCTCTGTAAAGTGCCTAGCGTGAAATGCTACTCTGAACAGTGCGGTATTTGCCACAAGGTGAAAAAAATGCTTCTGCTCTCATCTCTAAACCCTAATTTTTCTCCCGCAAAAGATAATTTTCTGTTTTTTTTTTCAAAATTTTTGTGCTGAAGAAAAAACGCATCAATGGAGGAAATTTTGTCTGTAATGAGGCGAGAAAAATGTACATGGAGATGCCTCAGATTAACGGTAGTAATTTCACAGGATTCAATGTCCGCAATAATCAGGAATTTGGCCGTAACCAGCAGGTGAAGGCCTTGAAACACCTCACTACTTTATTGTTTAATATTTCAATAACTCGAAAGTACGTAACACATAATTTTGTAATTAAATTTTTATAAGCACGTAATTTAGCTAATGTGTTGTGTGTGTATTTTAAATATATTGTAATGTAGGAGGCAGAGGTGGTGGCAGTTCATAGGAAGCAGGGAATTAATACAGGGAGAGGAGGAGGAAGTGTGGTGATGGAGTATGAGTTTTTTCCCGGAAAAGGAAGCTGCTGCAGTAATAATAATAATAATGAAGAGGAAGAGGAGGAGGAGTTGATGATGAAAGTGGGTTCAGAATCTTCTTCTTTAGTTGGTGGTGGTGGTGTTGATTTGTCGCTCAAGCTTTCTTATTAATTAGATGTGCTGGAGGGTGAACATTAATATATATTTAGGGCTAGCTAGCTGGGATTAACTCTTTTTGTTTTTTGTTTGTCTTTTCATATTTGTGTGAAATGCATGTGATCGAAAAACCCAAACATAGCTTTTTTCATTCCCTTTTTGTTTGTTAAACTCTTATATCCTAACTCCAAAATAGAGCAATACATTTTCTGATTTCTTCACAAACCCCTCTCTCCTTTTCTCTCTAAGATATATATATTGTGTCAGTGAGTTGATTTAATTAATTAATTAATTTCTCACAACCTTTCTGATCTTACAGTTGGTTCGATCTTTGTTGTAAGTGTTGAGTGTGGCTTCTTAAGTCAATTGAAAGCTAGCTAGTCTAGATTTCAAACATATTTTTTACAATGCATTCTATTCAATAAATGCATATCGTTGATTTCTTAATCACTTTGGACTCTGGCTTAAACAAATTAAGATTTCCAATACTAGGTAACCTAAAAAATGTCCCAAAAGTTGTAGTCCATATTAATTTTAGGGGTACATGGAGTCTGAGGGAGGGAAACTGATAATTGTTTGCAATGCATTTACCCTATATATACATTTGTTTCTGGTTTTACTTTTAAAAAATAAAATAAAAATTGGTTTATATATATAGCGTTAGTTGTAGAATTAGGATTTTTTTTAAGATACATATATGGACATGCAATTATTAATTATTGAAGATGGTTCGTTTGTATTGTAATGGGAGATAATCTTTGGAGGGTCATCTAGCTAGGATACACCGAATGGTCTTAACTAATTAATGGGGTGCGATAATTTTTTGTATATATATATATAATATTAAACTTTCTTAAGGGCCATACTAATTAAATGGATACTTTATACAAAAAGGATATATGGTGTACGTAATGCTAAAAAGTTATTGCATCAATCTCCAATTTATAAGTTAGTCTATTAAAAATTGATATAATAGCGGCTCGAAATTTGTGTAGCTAGCGTATTTTGAAAGTGAAAACTAACGAACTTTTGTATTTTAACTTTATAAATTCTGTAATTTTCCAATTCATACACAAAGTAATTCATAAACTGAGGAATAACGAAAATGAGGCTTCGATACATCTAGCTAATTTTCTAACAACCTTTTTTTTTTTTTTTAAAGATGTAAATTTCAGGCATAGATTCACAATTTTTATAGTTATAATAATACTAGATATGAAGATTAGCCAAGTCAAAGTTTAAAATTTGGTGCATCAAATTAAACCAAGTGAGTTCTACAGGCAGGCAAAAGAAGCTTTAAATAACTACTGCAACCCTAAAAAACCCTAGCATCTTTCTTACTCTCTTACTGGAAAAGGGTTGCAGTTTATAGAGTATGTTGATATCTTTTAAGTGCTGAAACACAAGGAATGCTT
The DNA here is from genome assembly GCA_021464415.1 of Lonicera japonica. Lineage (NCBI taxonomy): Eukaryota > Viridiplantae > Streptophyta > Magnoliopsida > Dipsacales > Caprifoliaceae > Lonicera > Lonicera japonica. The sequence continues at coordinate 74,834,763 of CM038463.1, forward strand.
CTGAGAACTTTCTGATTATGGGAGTCAATAAACTACTTCCGGCCTGCTTTAAAAAACGTGAAAAAGCTCTTAAAAAGGAAGGCTAAAAAAACTACTACTTAGTTATATATATATATATATATTAACGGTGATGATGGATGTGAGATGAGATTACAGAATAGTGATCAGAGAGGTAGCTGCTGGTGTTGTTGGGGTATCAGCTACCTGCAGCAACTGCAAGCAAGCAGTGAGGGGCAGCATATATCAGTACGTACAATTTGTAATAAGTATAAATATATATGCAGAGGAGACTCTCAGTAGTAGTAGTTAAACGCTTTTCTTTAACACCCTTTTCATTGGTTATTACTATAGAACGCCTTTTTGTCTTAAGCTTCCTCCAATTTCCTTACTATTTTTTTATTGTTTTTTTTTTTTTTTCTAGGGGGGTTGGGGGTGGAGAATGAGGCTGTAACAATAATGGTGTTTGGGTTCTCATTTTATTTTTCCCCTTTTTTTTATTGGAGCAACGTTAGTGGAAGTAGACAGGAGATAAAAACACCATTAATCGGAGGGAGGGCAAGAGTTCGAACATGGCAAAATACCCATGTGAGTAAATCTCATTTCTCGGTAGTCAATATATATCGATAATTACTAACCCCTGATTGCTAGAAAATTTAAAAACTAATTTTTTTAGTTTTCCACCAAAAAATCAACTATACATTCATACTTCTTAAAATTCAATTCACTTTACTTTCTCTCTCATAAAACTTTTAAAATATCATAACTTTAAATCCAAAAACCGAAATTAGATAAAAATATATATATATTTAAAACCTACCCATTGAGACCCATAAAATAATATCCATTGTAACTATTTTTTGAGTTTTTTTCATGAGTTTTCTTGAATTGGTTAAAAATACTCCAACAAAAACTAAATTCAACTAAAATTAACTTTTCAACGTACTTTCACACTTCCCAACAAAAAACTCAAAACCTCCATGAAAGTACTCCCCAATTTAGTCCTAGCGCTTCCTCCCTTCTCCGGCCTTGAACAACAAGCCCATCCACCATTGTTTATATTGAGAAAAAAAAATCAATGTGTACTATTCAAATCAACTTTTCAACTTACTTTCACACTTTCCAACAAAAAAAACTTAGAAAGTTAACTCAAAACCTCCACTAAAATACTCCCCAATTCAGTCCCGGCGCTCCCTCCCTTTTCTAGCCTTGAACAACAAGTTAATCCTGCCATTGTTCATATTGAGAAAAAACAAAATCAATGAATACTATTCAAATTAACTTTTCAACCAACTTTCACACTTTCTAACAAAAAAAAAACTCAAAACTCAACTCAAAACCTCCGCCAAAGTACTCCTCAATTCAATCCTAGCACTCCCTCCCTTCTTTAGCCTTGAACAACAAGTCAATCCGCCATTGTTTATATTGGGATAAAAAAGAGTCAATGAATACTAAATCATTTGATGCCTCCGGGCTATATATGAAACGTTATTCTGTAGATATATAGACACCCTATATATGAGGATTAGACTATTAGTCCACCTAATTTATGTTTTCGTTGATCGTGTACCGCCAATGTTATTGGTCGGTAAATGTTGAACATAACATTGGTGCATTTTACAGCCTTGGGAATATATTCAAATTACACCGGTGTATAATATGTATACGCCGGTCCGAGGGAGCAAGCGAACAAGGAGATCCTATCCAGAAAAAAAAAAACCATGCCAGAATCACCATGTACAAGGCATTGCAATTCATGTCTTCCAGGGTCCTGTTCATCCTTATGCGGCATACGGATTCAAACCTGCGCGGGCAGAGCCCACATGATTTCTAGTCATACCCAATCGATAACCACTCCGGCACGTCCACGAGACGATAATCCTTAGCTTAAGCTTTTATTTAATGAAAAAGGTAAATGATAAATCCAACTACAAAACGTCAAAACGTATACGGAGTATCTCTACTGTCTTGGCCTGGTTCTTAGAAATAGCCATATTATATTTATGTGGATTTGGGTTTTTGACCCTCGCCCCATCTCAATATTAAAGCATCTCAAATAAAAAAATAGATCAAATATATTTTAACCATAGACATATAAATATATTTTTTTATGTAGCATAAAAAATAATTTCTTAATAAATAAGTCTTACAAAACTATCTTTAATGCGATTGTTCAAGAAATTGTCTATTAATAAATTCATTAAAAATAAATTAATAATTTTATATATAAAATGAATCTTGTTTGATAAACCTTGATTCATATATTTTTAATGTCTAACTTTCTTTAATAAATAAATAAATTATAAAATTACAATTAAAATATTTAAAAGCTTAAAAAGGAAAAGTATGTAGACAAAAATGATGATGTGGCATTAAGACATTGTCTAAGAGACCCTCTATTTCAATTTCTAGTTTCATTTATGCCACATCATTTTAATGGCCATTATGGATGGTTGCATTGGAGAACATTTTTTTGGTTCATTGTCCATCAATTTTATGTGGCATCTCATTTTCACCCAATTTCAGGTTGCATTGGAGATGCTTTTAGATATGCGCTTGAAATTTCGACAATTCAAATTACGACTTTGAAAATCTTATGGTGATTATAAATGTTATAGATCATTTCACCTCTAATTTCTAACTACCCTAAATCCAAAAATTTCTCCAAAACCATGTCACACCTTAATTTCTACCTCTAATTTCATGTGATTTTTAAATTCAAGTTTTATTTAGAATTTGGGGTTCTTTGTTGTTGTAGTAAAAAGAAAATGCTTAAACCTTAAAAAAAATAAAAAAAAATCCAATAGTCCTAAAAATTCAGAGAAAAGTGTAAATTAGTGGTTATTGTTCCAAGTGTTGTATGTAAGGATACTCTTTCAGAAAATTGTGCTTACCAATACCAAAACAAAAAAAACTCAATACCAATTTTACTAGTTTACCAATTAGTATTTAAAATTAAAACATATTATCAAACAGCTAAATATTTCGGAATTTTCGGTTAATTTTGATATTTTCTACTTTCGGTTTGTTCCACTTTGTTTTGATACTTTGATAACAATATTATCTATGATTATTTTTTGGTAAAATATTATTTCGATAAATGTGCATATGGTAATGGTGAGAACAACTCAAACAATAAAAAGTTATTCAAATGCATATAAAATATTGTTATGAGCATAAAATGACAGAAAGTTTATGAATACAATTTAAGTTTAAACAAATATTAAGCAAGAAGTGTCCAATATTAAACTAGCAAAAAGTAATATTAAACGAGTGACTAGAATTAATTAGGCTTTTTTTAAGAGAGGGAGAGAGATCAACTTACTTTTGTTATTTTAAAAGCTTAATTAGAGAATATTAAGGCACGCAATGAGAGAGTATATTTATTTTCCATCAGTGTTCTAAAACTCGCGGCTCAAGACTCGATCAGCGAGCTGGGGAGTGGGAGTTTTCAATTACTTGGGGATTAATCAGAAAAAATCGGATAGGGTATATTATAATATAAATAATATAAATAATATAATATGATAATAATATGATCAAATAGTTTGCAAAATGATAAGGAAGTCTAGAATGTCCATGAAAAGCCAAAGTATTAATATTCTAATAACAAGAAGAAAGTCCAACAGTAACAACCTGCATGTAAACACAAAGACACAAAAATACAATGACTCAAAGTATCTAAAATAAGTAGCATGCACAAAACAAAACACTAAAATAAACTAATAAAGCAATTAATTTTAGCTCTTGCTCTTTTTCTCTTATCCTTCATTGACTCAAAGTCATATTCTTCGTTTTCCTCATCCTCCGATACGAACTTTCCTCATGTAGTTCACGTACATGAGGTACAGGTAATGGTACTTCGACATTTCTAGCACTTCTTCTAGTTTCTAGAACATTATCCGCCTGACTACGCCCAAAAAGTGCGAAGTTATTACATCCAAGTGCAGGTGGTCGGTCAAGTAATAAAAACTCGGTAAGTCCGAGGTTGATCCACGAGGAGGAGGGTAGTTCTTTGATTTAGGAAAGTTTCTTTTAAGAGGAAAAAGAGAAAAATAAAGAAAAGATGAAATATGGAGGGAATGGAATGAGAATCAATAACTAAACTAACTAAAGGCAATATAACCAAATAAAACATGCAAATGAAACTAAACCTAAAGGTCGCGAAACATTACTATGCTAACGGAAACGAAATTAACATAAAATAAACATAGAATAAAGCTAAATTAAATAAATAATAAAAACAGCGTACTAAATTAATTAAATGCATGAAAAAATTTAATTAAAATTAAGAATAAAAAGCGTTAGGGGTATCCATAAAGTTCCAGGCAACACAACGGGTAATTCAGTGGACCGAGAATCCTTTTCTAATTAATTTTTCTTTAAAAATCAGCCTACTTTTCACAAGCTAGTTGATCTCATAAACTCATATTTTTCGCAATAATTCATGCGTGACATGAACTATGCGTACCAATACTAATTATGGAATCAACTTGCATTACTTAATTTTACCAAAAACTCTTGTTTATTAAAGTGAAGTAGTGCTTGATACTACAAAACCTTTTATTAAAAGTGAGTTTAGAAATATTAAGTAAAAGCCACAATTTAATTCAAATAGGTTAAAACATGATTAAAATCAAATTTGAACTAAAACGGGCGGTGGAAAAACAAAATTGGCAATTTCGGTATCAAAAAGTAAGGATTAAAAATACTACCGAAAACAGCGCGCTCTAGTTTGAAATTAAAAATATACATAACCAATTAATTTAGAGAGTATAGACCGCTCTCTAACTCGATCGGTTAGGATTTAGCGCAAAAACAAAAATTCAAACTAGTTTGGTTCTTTTGTCGAAAAGATTTTATTAAATTTATTATAAAAAATTTTTATTAGTATACTAGGATAATAATTTAATAAAAATTAGATTAATTATGACCTATTAACCAATGAAAAATTAATTAGAATTTAATTTGGGTCCGAAAAATTATCGCGTCAACATACCCGTTCCTTACGGACCCCTAACTAACAAACTAGCCAAACATATTTAATAAATTCATGTACAATAAAAATAATTAAATAAAACAACATATTTATATTCAAGAATGAAAAATTAATTAAAAACATAAGCATATAAATGTACTCAAAATTTTAAAGCAATCGAAAATTAAAAACATGCGCAAAATAGAAATTATGGCTAACCATTTTTTTGAAAAATAAACAATCTGCTAGCAACACAAATGGCCTACTTACTTTTGTAAAACTTGGGATTTGAGTCTCCAAATCAGTAGGGTTTTGTAGAGAATTAAAATACGTTCGTTTTGATAGGTGGATCATCAAAATCGGCCAAGAAACGAAAAAGTTATAATTAAAATAAGAAAACACATATTTTTAGGGTTCTACGCGGAAATTCCAACAAAAATTATAAATTAAGCATTAATTTCAATAAAAAATCACATTCAAACACAATCAAAACATTAATTGAAAGAAATTAAAAATAAAATTGAAAGAAAAATAAACTTACAGTTACGCAGTTATTGAAGAACTGTAATGGGACTCGCGCAAACTCAAATTGAAATAGAATTATACGATGTTTCTTATTCAATACAAGCCAAAAACTAAATAAAAATATCTTTCTCTGATGTAAGGGAATTTGAAATTATTGAAGAAAGACGACTCTCCTCCGTCGATTCTAAAAAACTCCTTGGCGACTGTGCTCTCCAAAACCTATAACCTAATTTTCTTTTCTTTTTCAAAATTCAAAAATTAAAAATTAAAAATTAAACTAATTAATAAAATTAAATAAAATAAATAATAATAACAATAATCCAAAAGCTATTGTTAGCTTTTATCATCTATCAAGAGTCTTTCAGCTTAATTTCTCGGGTCAGCTTAAAAATAATAATTAAAACTTGCTGCCGCGGGATTCGAACACTGGACTAAGCATGAGTAGAGAACTGGCCACTTGCCATCTAGGTTAAGGACCTCATTCGATAAATATTTGCATCATAAATTTAGGTATTCTTTCGTGCAGGAATCTGCTCCTCCAGCGCACTGTTCGTATTTCGGCCATAACTTTGCGCTCCGAACTCCGATAGACGCAAGGTTTTCGCTCACGCGTAGCTAACTTAAATCTCTACATACAACTTTTGTCTCAGGAGTTTTCTTCAGATTCTGTATGGATAAATACCAGAAATAGCCGGAACAGAGATGTTGCGCGCGGTGGATCTTCTTCTTCATTCAAAAATTTCTCGATTTGATTCAAATGAATATTCTCTACTTGGGACTGCTCTATTGGCTTCTCATAGTCTCTTCCATCAACTTTCTTCATGCTTGAGCTTGGAATTTGCTTTCGGTTCACTTCTTGAACTCAATTCAGCTCCGAATTTGACCGGCAATGACTAACTTTGGGGAATAAGTTGTTCATTTTTAACCTGTAAAAAGGATAAAATGCACTAGAAACAAACATATTATCCTATTTCATGATTAAAACTCAATTCTTAACAATTTAGGATAATTAAAATCAAATTTATGCATATTAAGCTACCTTAATTTACATATAAAAATGCAATATTTTAGCTTAATCACTGCCCCACTTGCTTCTCCAACTTATTCCCAAGTTAATCCCAAACCACCCGAAATTTCTTCATCTTTGCCACCTTCAACTATCTATGATTTGCACTTTACTAGCATCACTTGCTAGTAAGACACCAATGTTTTTCTCCTTGGCCCTTTTCTTTTTTGTTGAGAAGCTTTGAATTAAATTGAACATATACGAGATTATTCAACCTTGTTGAATCTAGTCTATTCTTTTTTTTAGTATGTATCTATGTAAAGTTAAAAATTATAAATATTAAAGGAAACTACTTAAAAAAATTAAAGGAAACCACTTAAACAAGTGAAAAGAAACTACTTACGCCTTCAAAGTACTTCAATTTTTCTCGCATCCGGGTGAACTAGTGGTCAACGAAAGGATCTTCAAAGCCATTTATTATAAGTTAGGAGCTCCATTTGCCATATATACCCCACCATCCAACTATTCATTAAAGAAAAACTACTCAAATATTTATAATAAAAAATAGTAATAAAAAATTTAAAATATTAAATAATGTGTGTAAATTCAAGAATATTTACCCGGATCAAAATTATCATCATTATTGTTGCATCCGTTAATGGCCATTTGTTTCCCAAACATACTCTCTTTTCTTAAATACTTCCACATCTCTACATTGCTAATTGGACTTTGTTTTTCAAAATTGTCTTTATAGGTCTTAATATAAGTTAAAACACCTTCCATGACAACTTAGTCTTTATGTATGTTGGCATCTTTGTAGTAGTAGTATGGATTCAATAAGTAGCCTGCCAAGTGTAGTGGACTATTAAGCCGACCTTCGGATTTGCATCAATAATTGCTAGTGTTGGGCGATAGTTAATCTCCACATTCTTGAATGCCTCTTTGATGTCGTTTTTTGCCTTTGTAACTCACCATATAAAAATCCTATTGTTGGCTTTTTATTTCCATCCACAAAACGAAGCACTTTTACTAAAGAAGTAAACACCTCCAAGCACAAAGACACCCAATTCCAAAAAACCATACTTAAGATGGTGACACTTGCAATTTTCCCTTTTGCTGTTTTTGACCATTTGTAACTTCCCCATTCGTCACTAATGAACATTAGCGACAATATTCCCTTTTCTTGGTAAACTTTTGGCCTAACAATTAAAGTGAGAAAAGAAGTAGCAGATCTAGTAACCCCCGGCCAAACAATATTCCCTTTTCTTGGTAAACTTCCTCATTAGTGACAAAGTCTTATGATATGCATAAATGAAAATGGTTAACGTCTTTATACTTTCTCAATTAATCCTTTAAACCTTGCTTGCTTGCCAATTCCTTCAAGCATGAGGTTTAATGTGTGAGTGGCACAAGAAGTCCAAAATATGTTTGGCCATTTCACCTTTAGTAAGTTCGCCGAGGCTATATTGTTTGAAGCATTGTTTGTCACCATTTGAACAACATATTGTGGGCCAATTTCATCAATACATTTGTCAACATAATTAAAAATATACTCTCCCATATGTGCCGACTTCGAGTCTTTCCCAGAAGAAAAAAAAAGTGGTGCTTTCCTTACAATTAACACATAAATTCATAACACTCTTTCTTTTTCGATCGCTTTAAGCATCAGTCATTATTGAACAACCATTTACTTTACACTTTTCTTTTTTACACTCCCTCAAAAGGTATTGACTTGGAGGTTGATAAACTTCGGGCCAAATTGACTGACCGCTTCACAAAATCTCTTGAAACTATCATTATCAATTGCATTAAATGGGATTCCAAATTCGTACATCCATCTAGCTAAAATCTGATGCACATCATATGTTATTTCTTTAAAAAGCGATTCATTCAAGTTCGATTGTTGCATCATCTTCCCTTCACCCATAGAAGAATCCAAATTTATTTTACTAGTAAATATATTAATTGGCCCAAGGAAGTGAGGATTTTTCCTTGACCCTAACTCTCTTTCAACATTTTATTTGTCAATAACATTAATTTGCACCTCGACTTAATTTCATTTTCATGTTTTCTTTTTTCCAACTTCTTGTTTTTTGATGCCATTAAGTCCGTTAAACACTTATCTTGGTCTTCTTTCGTAGACTTTGGACATTTTGATACATTACCGGATATGTGAGCAATGTATTATTTCATTCAATGCATCCCACTTGACGTCTTTTTCGCACATAATTTACACTTCACCAAACTAATATTCCCCTGATTTTACTTTAGTAGCATAATCCCACCCAACATTATTAGAATCGGGTTTCAAATGGATGTTATTAGTGGCCAATGCCATCAATGAATTAGATGCGGTCGATGATACGACCCACGATGATATCGCACGAAATCCGCAAACACAACGAATTAATTGTGCCAACCTCGACACAGATACACACGAAAACTGTAGTAAATTAATGAACTAGGCCGTTTTTACAACCAAATTTTTTATGAAAATCGAAGATGCCACAACTAGGTGCAGAATACCGTTTGATAAGTCAGATGAATGCTACGGACAAACCGATAAGTTCAAGTAATTCGTGAAGAACTAAGAGGATGAATATCACTCAATATAATTAATGAATCAAGTCTAAAAAATACATAGCATTCACCCTCTTTAAATATGGTGTAGAAACTTAGGGCCTGTTTGGTGAGTATTTTTTTTTTCCAAATTTTAAAAACTCAACTCAAAATCAACTCTACTTTTACACTTTCCAAAATTTATTTTACTTTACTTTCTTTTTCTAAAAAAACTTTTAAAACACCATAACTTTAAATCCAAAAATTAAAATTAGAAAAAAATATATATATTTGAAACCTACTCGTCGAGATCTATAAAATAAGATCCATTGTGACTATTTTTTGAAATTTTTTTATAAGATTTTTTAATTGGTTAAAAAAAACTCAAATAAAAACTAAATTCACTTTTCAACATACTTCCAAATTCTACCAATCACCATATTTTAAAAACTTAACTTAAAAACTCAACTCAAAACATCAACCAAACATCACCTTAGGCATCAAGAATCCAATCTCATAAGGAAACCTCAAAACAAAATAAATCATAATTAAATAAGGACTAGTCTCCGAATTTACTCAAAAGAAGAAATAATAATTATAATAACTAAATAATAAATGCTAAAAACGTGTGGGCTTGATTGACTCCACACTCTTGGGCCATACACACATGGTCTTCTCATTCAATTTGGGCTTGAATAAGTGTAATCCAGCCTTCACTTTGTGCTCCATGTTTTTCACTTCAATTGGCTTAATTGTGCCTTTTTCTTGAGCCTAAATAGCTTGAATCAACCTATTGAGCATTGTCTTTAATTTCTTAGCCCACGACCTTGTAATTGGGCCTGTTAGAACTTAAATGGCTTCTGAATTATTTTCACTCTGCACAACAACCTTGTCCCCATCAGCCGATGAAGACATATTAATGCTACATAACCAAATTAATAAAAAAAAATCATATTATGTTATTTTAAATTTTTAATGAACAGTTAAACATCTTAAATTTTTCAAATTCAGAAATTATTTTGTTAATTTGTTCTCAGCCCATGTTACATTATAGTTTGCAAGGAGTTATGAGTGAAAATACTGAAATAAAGAGAAAGAAGATAAAAAAGAGAGAATAGAGAAGGAAGACGGAAGACGGAAGACAAAAGAGAGAGAAGGAAAACGACGGACAGATGTGAGAGGATAGTGAGAAAAGATGGAAAGAGAGAAGACGTAGGTTACCTGGTACCTGTCTGGCTGTTACTGGTAGATGAATCAATGATGATGATGGTGGATGCTACTGCCTGCTGCTAGTGGTGGATGAATCGAGCAGCAAAGAGGAATAAACGGGGAAAATGGTAGAAAGATGGAAGGTTCATCGATTTGTCTAGGGTTAGTAAAAAAATAGATCTCATAAAAAAGGTACTAAACAACGTCGTTTTTTTGCCCCCTTTTTTTTTAAAAAAATCCAGTACTCGCCGATTCACATAACTCGCAAGTAATTGGCGAGTTTTACTGAGTTATGCTCTAATTTTTTTTGGCCAAGTAAAGCCTTACCGAGTAGGCAAGCTCGACTCGTTTTGGTGCTGAGTGCCAAGTACTTGGCGAGAAATCGGTCCCACTCGACAAGTTTTAGAACATTGTTTTCCTTCATTTAGAAATTAGTGTTTTTGGTATTATTTTGAGTAATTTAAGTATTTTACCATTTTGATATATTAGGTACGGTATTTTCAGTTTCAAAATTCATATATGGGTTACCAAAACCTATTTTTACTCAGATTAATTCAATCAGTTTTCAAAATCGGAATCAAGTGGCACTTATAGTTGCATGTATTGAATTTAAGTGCTCCATGCAGGTTCTCATAATTAAACTTTTTTTATTTTTATTTTCCAAATATTTTAATAGAACTGGAAGAGCAGTGTATACCAAAACAATTACACTTAACAAGATATCATATGTAACTCAAAAATTGTATAAAAAGTTGAAGTTTAAATTTATTGAGCTACATAACTATATATACTATAATTAAGATATAGAAAGCGATGAGCAGTTCTTATAACATTTACGCTTACTAAGGTTTTAAATAAATCTTTTAGACTAAGGGGCCGTTTGTTTGTACCACTTAAATCTGAAAACTTTTAAAATTTTATATTTAAGTGGTTTCAAAGTTGTTTGTTAACCAAAACTTAATTTTTGCCACTTAAAACTTAAAATTTTCATAAAAAGTTTAAAGTGGCAAATTCACCACTTAAAATTGAAAACTTAAATTTAAAAAGCATAAAATACATATTTTACCCTCTTACATTTTAGAATCATTTGATCTAAATAAATTAATAAAGGCAAAATTGTCATACTAAACAAAATTAGTTTTTAGATGTGTTATATTCAAACAAACAACATTTTTTTAAGTTTCAGTTTGTTTATCAAATACCACTTAAGCAGGATTAATGTACACCTTACACAAAAACCTTTGAATTTTGTCCAACCTGTCGAGTAATTATAATTTTTTCTTTTCCATTCTTTTTTGGGTCTCAGGAAATTGTTAAATAAGATTGTAAGAATCCTTAATTCATTGTCAGTAAACAATATTCACTTTCATATTCTAGGTTTTTTAAAAGAGAAGAGTACAGTTTATCATCCACACTATCATGGTACGAGCCTTGTAAACACAATTATTTCCTCTTTCCTAACAAGATCAAATATCGAATATATCCATGTATTTGTTGTGTAAAAATAAATAATCATTCTTGTAACTATTAATTGCCCAGTGATTTTAGTGAGATTTTAATACATGAGAATATTTTATTAGGACTTTTATGATAATGTCTCTATTAAAAAAATAAATTAGAATGCGGTCTACCAGTTTTTATTCTTCAAAGATGTGGTACATGTCTATCTCACACGTACATGTATTGTATCTGCCTCTATTAAGCGCTCATATAAGCAGATACAATACCTAAGTATCTATGATTCCTTGGTCATAAGTATTAATATGTGAGAGGAGAAATTGTCACATATACGGCACTTGTGTGTCGAGAGATACTAAAAAACATGAATCGCATCCTAATTTTTTCTTTTCATTTTATATACAAGATTAAATCGCAACCCATGTCAAAGGTACTATCAACTATTTAAAAGGTATCTTGAATTTCAGCCATAATTTCTTTTAATCCTTAGGGTGTGTTTGGATTCGAGATTTAAGAGGAGATTTGCGACCTCAAATCCGAATATTTTGTTTTGGTCAAAACAAGGAGTTGAAATTTACAAATCTCTTCAAATCCTTTTTAGTTTAAATCACAACTTCTCAGATCTTATGGAGAGGGGTGTTATTTCCAAATCCATAGCTCGAGGATTTAGACATAAATTGATTTTAGATCTTTATTATTATTATTATTATTATTATTATTATTATTATTATTATTATTATTATTATTATTATTATACGGCTTGGTTTCCCAACAAATTATGGATAGATAAAACCTAAGAACAAGTCAATGGAGGCAGCTTGTATGAACTGTAACTGCCTATACTCGCCAAGAGCTCCATACCATTCTTTGAGTCTTCCTTCCATTCTAAAAATGAATCTTCAAAAAACTATGAAAAGATCATGGAATTGGCGATCAACAGTCAAACAGGCTGTCCAGGCTATAATTCTATCTTACCATTTTGCCGGAGGAATATTTTAAAATGTAAATACTTGGTGCTTCTCATGATTGCCATGGGCTGTCTAATCGTTCATTCTAACATTTGGCATTTTTTCATCAGGGTGCTCTACTTGTGTTTCTTAATCGCTGCTATAATCATTTGGTTCATTTTGAACTTGCTGCTACTAGTTTGGTGGGACTAGTTGAGCAGCATACATTTCTTCAAAACTTGCAAAGAGATCTTCTGATGTAGGCCTTTTATAAGGAACGACAAAAGGAACTTCATCGCTTGCTGGCCTGGACGACTCAGATGATCCGGACGAGTAAACTCAGGCAAACAACTATGTTAACTCATTGTCGGCAGCACCACGACAAAAGAGCATAAGATTCTTGTAGGTCCACTATTTGGACCAGTTATTTTTTTGTTTGTTTACTTTTGCTTTAGTTGGCTTTTGTGTGTTTTGATAAGCATCTTTTACTTGTTTCCCCGTTTGAGAAATAAATGTTTAATGTTTGCTTCTGAAAATGTTCTGATCATTGCCATCTGTGTTTTTATCGGTATTGTCTTAGCTATCTTTGGTTGTTTATCTAGCTCTGTCGATATACTTATGCTGTAAAGATCTCAATTAAGTATTTTTCAGTAGTCAGTCGCCCGTAGCGATTTATATCTTTTGTTTTAATGTCAACATGTTTTGTTAGCCTCAGATAAATCTTTCACCCTTTTTGCCACGTACATTAACTGCTCATGGAGACCTTGGATTCAACCTTTTAATTTAAAAATTGCAGCATCCATGTCGGTGAAGATGGTCATCTTTGCTTCAATTCTCTGCTGAGATAGAGCAATTTCTGTCAGTACTTGGTTATGAACTACATCATTTTCAGATTGCCAATTTAACGCTACTTCTAATGTTGTGACCTTTTTAGGTTCACCATTAGGGCCTGTAGATAAGGGGTTTTTAACCTTCCATATGTGTTTGGTCCTTTGGTTCATGTCCTCATACTCTTCAGGCTTCGAAAACCTTAAGGAATAATCAGTAGAGGTAGGACTCAACATATAGCAAGGCAAAGGCTCAGGGATTAGAGGGGTAATTTTTTTAGGCTTATATTTAGGCTTTGACAAGGCTTTGATTGCTTTCTGGTTGAATGCTGATCGCCAGTTCCATGATCTTCCCACAGTTTTTAGAAGATTCATTTATAGAATGGAAGGAAGACTCAAAGAACGGTATGATGTGAATGACCCAACAATTGGTCTCTTTGGAGAACCTTCTGGAAGGTTTTACTACTATGTAATCTATAGTGAAAGTAAGATTACTCTTACAGCAGAAGTATCTAGCTGTAAGCCTTCTTCGCCCCCACTAAAACCTTCTCCACCAAAGCCTAATAATAATAATAATTATTATTATTATTATCATTATAATTGATGGAGCAAATTAATAAATTTTTCTCTGCCAATCACAAGAAAACACATGGCTGTCTATATCAGTGGCCTAATCCACCATAGTAAGGGGAGCTCGAGAGTTCTGCCAGAGTTCCAAAGAGTATGTGCATTCGACTTAAAGGTCATTTTTGTACAACAGATTACAAAGCTCGAATGTCAGAACTTTTCCAACGAGCTTTGAAACTCTCTAGCCAGCTAATGCTTCAGAGAAGGCGCAGACAGTATGGGTGATTGCGATCAACTCTGCCAGCATTCTAGAACCTCCCTCGACTCTATTAAATGAATACTAACTGCATTTAATGCACCGGAATACAGGGAGAAGCAAAGTCAAAGCTGATGATGATTAGGGATGGCCTTGAACCTGCTCAAAGAGCCTTCTTACAAGTTTCCTTCTCTATCATATATATATATATATATATATGGAAGCATTTATTTCTATCGACAACTAAGATAGAACAACCAAGTAAGAAAGTATTCAAGCTTTTATTGCAATAGAGTTACAGTACTCAAGAGAAATATACATAGAGAAGTAGAGCCCTCGGGCACACGACAAAGCTCCTAACTTAGGGAAACCAGGCTCTGAGTGGCTTAGAATTCCTCCAATTGTAATATCATAAAGATAGAATAGCTAGAGGTTTAGTGTTTACTTGTAACCTGAAACCACCCATTATAATATAAAGCATCTCGAAACTCCTAACTCTATTCATGAGAAGAGGACTAACCTATATTCTTATATAGGATAAATCTTCTCTATACATTATTGTCTTATTCTGTCCAGTTCATTATTATCTTAATCATTTATTCAATCATTTGATCGTGTAATCGAAAATAGACTAATTCTAGATTTTCACACCAACACAAATAATATTTATTATTATGATAACAATTAATTAATTATTATTATTTAAGGGACGTAAAAATAGTGGTTAGATTACTAGCTAGACGTAAAAAAAGTGGTTAGATTATAAGTGATGTTGTTAACAATTCAACAATTTCTTTTACTATTATTTGTAGTATGTAAGCCATGGTAATATTAATTTTATAGTATGTACGCTATGATATAAATAAATATAGCATGTTAATGAAATGTAGTCTTTAGCAAATAAATATTCGGATTTAGAAATCAAATTATGTAATTGGTTAACCAAATACAATATTTAAAATTCTTGGAATTTCAAATATGTAATTTTCAATTCTTTAATTTATAAATCTCAATTTTAATTTCAATTTTACAATCGAAACACTTTCTTATATATTTTTAAGATTTAAAAATCATTTTACTTTATTGTATAGATGGGTAAATGGGGGAAATTCCTAAGTGGGCCAAACATTGAATCGGGTCTGACGTTAGCACCGTTAAGTTTTGAACCCAGCTATTAGAAGGTTCCAGGCTTCGAGCTTAGACCATCTCTACTGGGCAAGCTAAATAACTAAATTTAACTATTTGCTTGCCCCATTCGGTAAGCTAGCTGGCTAAAAATCTATGTAAAAATGTAAACAAAAGCCAAATCTAGCGGGGGACAAAATTTTAGCTCGGACGATGCACGAAATGTCGTGGCAGAAAATTATCCTTCTCACGACACATGATGTGTCGTGAGAAACAAAAATCCTTCGGCCGATACATGATGTATCGGGGGAAATGAAAATTTTAGCTCAGCCGATATTTCAAATATCGTGGGAAGGATTAATTTCGAAAATGGAAGAAGGAAAAAAAAAAACATAAAATGGCTGCCACGACACATGATGTGTCGTGGGAAGCAATAGCATTGGACGATATATTATCTATCGTGGGAATGATTAAAATACTGTCCCGACACTTCATAAATCGTGTAAGCTAAATTTAACTTTATCCCAATGCAGCTCTAATTTATTGATAGTGTAAATATACCTTTTTAGCTTACCTTTTTAACTTACCCACTAAAGATGGCCTTATGTGCTTTACTCATGGGATTCTGGTTAGTCCATTGAGGGGCCCATGGTGATTCTTGCGAAGGTTCCGTTTTCAAGTCACGAATAATTGAAAGAAATTCTTTCATCCTAAGTTAGAAAGTTACATATCATAAAAAGTTTGACATGATACATTTTAGAAGAAAATAAGAGAAGAATTATTCCCAATTTTGTTGGAAAAAACAAGTTCAATATTTATTCATCACTTACGTTGAAATTAAAATATAATATTTCGTTTAAACTTTGAACTTTTTATAAAATATTAAATTATTTTATATTTTTATTTTATTTTTTAATTTAAATTAAATATATTTAAATAATACATATATCGTAAGGTGAAACTAGTCTAGTTTAGTTGGTATAAAATAAAATATGAATTTCTTATTTTATCTATCTTTTTAATTAAAAATATAATTAATCAGGCTCAAACTCATAAAATTTAAATTAAAAGTGAAAATATTTTACTATTAAGTCAATAATATTTTTATTTTATATTGTTCACATTTTATATTAAATTTATGCCCGCATAAAAATAAATACTAAGTTAACCAAAACATGAGGTTTATTAATAAGAGGATAAATTCATCCAAGTGTTAATCAATTCACTAATTGAAACATTTTTTTTGTAACATTTTATAATTAATCCTCTAAAACGAATAATTGAAAGAATTTCTTTCATCCTAAGTTAGAAAGTTGCATATCATAAAAAGTTTGACATGATACATTTTAGAAGAAAATAAGAGAAGAATTATTCCCAATTTTGTTAGAAAAAACAAGTTCAATATTTATTCATCACTTACGTTGAAATTAAAATATAATATTTCGTTTAAACTTTGAACTTTAAACTTTTTATAAAATATTATGTTATTTAAATATTAAATTATTTAATAATTTTTAATTTAAATTAAATATATTTAAATAATACATATATTGTAACGTAAAACTAGTCTAGTTGATATAAAATAAAATATGAATTTCTTATTTTATCTATCTTTTTAATTAAAAATATAATTAATCAGACTCAAACTCATAAAATTTAAATTAAAAGTGAAGATATTTTACTATTAAATTAATAATAATTTTATTTTATATTGTTCACATTTTATATTGAATTTATGCCCGCATAAAAAGTAAATACTAAGTTAACCAAAACATGAGGTTTATTAATAAGAGGATAAATTCATCCAAGTGTTAATCAATTCACTAATTGAAACATTTTTTTTGTAATATTTTATAATTAATTAAGGGTGGTGCTATTTCCACCCCACAAACTACTTGCTTTCACTCCCACTCTCATACCACTCCCACCAACTCTCTTTTACTTATTTAACACTCCCACTACTTCACTTTACCACTCCCATTTTAATACATATAATTAATGATAATTACATTTCCATTAATCATTAATCCTCCTCCTCCTTCTTCTTCTTCTTCTCAACAATGGTTTCTAAAATTTTACATTCATTTAACCCTTAATGCAACACAAACTAATTATAATTAATCATTAATTCTTCTTCTTCTTCTTCTTCTTCTTCTTCTTCTTCTTCTTCTTCTTCTTCTTCTTCTTCTCAACAATGATTTCTAAAATTTTACATTCATTTAACCCTTAATGCAACACAAACTAATTATAATAAATCATTAATTCTTTTTCTTCTTCTTCTTCTTCTTCTTCTTCTCAACAATGGTTTTTAAATTTTTGCATCCATCTACTCATTGGTCCCTTACAACCGTGGCCTCCTTGTATCATATTTTAGCTCTCGGAACCTTACATCGCTCTCTAAAAATCGAGTATTGAGAACAATTTCGGTTCTCTATGACCGAGATTCATCCACTTCCTCGATCCCTCACAACCGAAGTATTCTGGACTATATTTTTAGCTCTCGGGACTTACATCGGTCTTTAACAACCGAGTATTTTGAATAATTTTGATTTCATAGGACCGAAATTCATCAAATTGCTCGGTCTCCTAGGACTGAAGTTGTCTGAAATATAATCAAATTACACATTCGGTCACCGAAAACCGAACAAATGCTAAATTTCGGTCCCCCTCCCGTAACCGAGGTAACCTGTTCTAATGCTCTAATTCGATTTGTTGGTATAATTTTTTTTTTCATATAACTAAAGAAAATAAACATTAAACATTAATAAAAACAAACATATCTCTTTCATTAGGTTTTTCTACCTTTGTCAATCTCCTTGATTTGCTTATTCTCTACATTCTCTACAACTTAAGGTTTTTTTTGTGTGACATCAATGGAGATTTTGTGTGTTTTTGTGAGTTACTTTTAAATTTTTGTTGGCTTTTGAAATGAATTGAATGAGATAGAATGTGTTAATTAATCTGGAATTTTTGTTAAAATCATTGAGTTAAAAATCATAGAAAGAAGGAGGGAAAGTGAAGTGAAGTGAAGAGAAGAAAAGATTGAAGAAGAGATGAAATGTTATGATTGATGCAAGAGTATGATTAATGGTTAATAAGTAAATTAGTTGGTTAAAAAAATGATTAATAAAACTGAAAGTGAGAGTGGAAAATAGGAGTTTAACTGTTTTTTTTTTAAGTGAGAGTAGAAAGCAAGTATTGTGGGGTGAAATAGCACCACCCTTAATTAATCCTCTAAAAATTTTAAAAATATTGAAAATCGGAAGATTCTCTAATCCTCCCCCAAATTTCCATTCGCCAAAAAAGCGTAGCGAATAATACAGCTTTTTCCGTTCTCTCATAGTTGTCATTCTTCAATCTAAAGCCCTAATTGTACGCAATCGACGATCCAATCCAACGGTTGATAAACAAAACCCTAATTTTTCAATGGAGCCGCAAAAACCCCCACCGGAATCCGACCTTCCTCCGATCGCTTCCATACGAGTCAAATGCTCCTCCCCACGCTTCCCCCCTCCCACCACCACTCCCCACGCCACCGACACCCCCACCGCCGGCGCCCAGCGCCGCATCGGCATCGCCGTCGACCTCTCCGACGAGTCCGCCTTCGCCGTCAAGTGGGCCGTACACCACTACCTCCGCCCCGGCGACGCCGTCATCCTCGTCCACGTCCGCCCCACCTCCGTCCTATACGGCGCCGATTGGGGCTCCGTCGACCTCTCAATCGTCGACGATACTTCCGAAGAGAGTCAGCAAAAGCTGGAAGTTGACTTCGATACCTTCACCACAACCAAAGCCACTGATCTGTCTCAGCCTCTAGTGGATGCTCAGATTCCGTTCAAAATTCATATAGTGAAGGATCATGATATGAAGGAGAGGTTGTGCTTGGAGGTGGAGAGGCTAGGGTTGAGCGCTGTTATTATGGGGAGCCGAGGGTTTGGTGCGACTAAAAGAGGAAGCGATGGAAGGCTTGGGAGTGTGAGTGATTATTGTGTGAGGCACTGTGTTTGTCCGGTTGTGGTTGTTAGATATCCTGATGAGAAGGATGGTGGAAATGGCGGTGGTGGTGATCCCGTGGTTGATATGGTAGTTGGGGAGGACGAGGAGGAGCAGGAATATCATGATGCTACTGATGAGCGGAAAGGTTAGGTTTTTGTTTTTTCTCCTTTTTGCAATTATCTGGTTTAGGTTATCTTTCCATCTGTTTGATCGAATTTTGTTCTAAGGAAAGTAAAGTTTGTTAGTGTGGAAATGGAGGTTTTGAGATGCTTGGTTATAAAATATGATCGGATTACCTGGGTACCTCATAGCTATGATACTAAATTAGTTGAAAAATGTGTTAATGTGAGCTCGTAGTGAGGTTTTTTGTTCTAGGATTATTTGGGGAACAATACCTAATTGTGAGGATGCTCGAGAATCTTTTGGAATGATGAATAATAAATTCACCATTTGTATTCACATTTCGCATTGATTCAGAGTGTTCTTTCCCAACTCTAGCTAACCACTCTAGTAGAATTGTTAGATTCCACACTGGTTGGGAACTGTAAGAAGCTCCATCATGGCAGTTATATGCTAGTATCTATTCACTTTGATCTTTTAGCGGTGCACTCTTATAATCCGACTAAATTTCTCTTTTTAGAAGTAGGCCAGTTTGGTTTCTGTTATATTCAGTATAAAGTTTGCCCTTTAATTATCCGACTAAATTTGTATTTTGAAAGTAGGTCAGTTGGGTTTCTGTTCTATTCAGTAAGAGGTTTATTTTATAAACCAATCTGTGAGCCACTTTTTTACCAGTTTGCAAATTTCGTGCAAATTCGCCCCGAATTGGCAATCTTAGTTTTGAGTGCTGGTACTTCACCATAGGCGGAGGATTGGGAACTAAACTCTAGAGTAGATAGTGGACTCTACTTGGTAGCTTCCTGTTAGTCCATGTTACTCAGTTTTGTGATTGCTGGCAGTTAACACTGTGAATGCAGTACTTGGTGGATTGAGCAGTTCGGTTGCAGTAGTTTGGGAGTCTGGTAGAAGATAGTCTTCGATGCATATGATAAAGTTGAATGGTAACGTGATAAGAATCTCGTACATTTGCAAAAAGAAAATGCAGCAATCTGAGGTAAAAGTTTTTTAAGGTTTCCCAGCTGCTGCTTATTGATTCTCTAGTTGGTAGGAGGGAGTGGTGTGCGTCGCAGTGTGAAGGAGAGAATGGTCACCATCTCACTCAGATGGGAGACTTGTGTCTGAATGTGAATTTGAGTCTTTTCAATAACTGATTGCTACTGCAAAGTTAAAAGGCAAAACACGAACAAACAAAGCGGTCTGATTCATTAAGATCAAATCATCTACATTAGTTGGTTGTTTCATTCAACAAATGATCTCCTTCGAACAGGTCAGCAACTGTTGTCCTACCTCAAGTGCTCACAACTCTCCCATCTGTGTAAAACTGTCTGCTATTACACATGCTAAATTTAAAAACTCACTCACTTTAGTGGTGCAAAATCACATATGTTGTATTTGTCACTAAACCATATGCGGTGAAGATGCTCTAAAAGGTAAAAGAAGTCGTAGTTTAAGTGAAATAAGCTATAAGAAGAACTGCAAGTGCTGTATGTTGTGTCATGAATCGTGATCTTTTGATCATTGTACATGCAACTGGTCTAGGTGTTTCTTAAAGTAAAGCAAGCTTTAGCCTTTACAACATGATGACATTGACACAATCATCGAGAGGAAAAACAGTGGCACTGTATAACTATGGATATTTTTTCAACAGGCGATGTGCCAAAGCCTTTCTAACTGATCCATGTCGAAGATCACATACAGCTTTGGATTAAAATTTTGTTAATCTTACATTCATGTATAGAGTTAGAATGACATTGACCAGATACATGCTTGATATGATGGTTTCGGGCGAGTTCCTAGTAAATTATTGTATATCAGCTAGGGCATCTCTCCTTGTCAGCAGCACTCACTGCTAATTTATAAAAGCTTTTGATTTGTGGAATCTCATTATTGCCTTTTTCAGAAATTGTGAACAACCATTTGGACGATATCTAACAAATTTTATTTTTTCGGATCATTTATTTGCTGTGACTTTTCTGTTACTGAAATGCTTCTGTGAACTAGACCTGATTAAAATGGTTTTTCTTGTTTGCTTTAATGATTGTGAATGGATGAAGTTGTCTCTTAGTCGTCTTGTATTTTGTAATTTTTTTCTTTGGATTTTGTAATTGCATTTGGTTTTCCGAACCTTGATCTGTTTGTGCAATTTATAATTACTCTCTCCATCTCAAAATAAAAATTGTACTTCCTTTTCTAGATGTCTCAAATTAATAGTCTCTCACGGTAAAAAATAAATTGTAGTCTTGGCCATTGATTAGGTTGGAGATGGTCTTCCCTTAAAAAGTACTTAAGTCAAAGTAGGAGTATTAATGTGAGACAAAGGGAATATTCAAAATATGGTATTGACATGTCTTCGGGTCGACTTGCACTAGAGTGAGAATGCCTTGCCTAGTATTTGTATGAAACCTAAAATTATACAAGAGGAAGAACAACTTCAAAGATCAAGAACACAAAACACCAAATTTTGTGGTTGACAAATGTAGCTTTTCTTATGCAATGTTCTAAAAATCGCTAGGCGTTCCTAGGTCGGCGAGGGGGGCCTAGCGCCTAGGGGATTAGTCGGGGATTAATCGGTCAAACGATTTTTTATTAAAAATATTATTTTAAATAACATAATACTAACAAAACATAATATACCTTTGAAATTAACATTAATATTCCAATAAAACATGCATTCCAAAAACAAAATAAACATGATCAAACAATCAAACCCAAGTGAACATCCCAAAATACAGCCGGAGGGGAGAGGAGAGGAGGAGATGGAGATCGGAGACTGAGAGGAGGAGGATGAGGAGAACGGAATTAGGTTGATTGAAAGAGGGCTAGCTAATAAACGTGGTTTTTTTTTTTGTTTTTACATGAAACTACATTGTTTTGAAGGAAAAAAAAAGAGGGAAAAATTCTGCCTAGCCGCCTAATGGGCGCCTAACCACCCCGGCGCCTAAACACAAAGGATTAGGCCTAGGCCGGGTGGGGAGGCAACGATTTCTGCCTAGGCGCCGCCTAGGCCCGATTTTTAGAACACTGTTCTTATGGCTGCTGAGATTTTCACTTTGATGATAGACCAAATACATGCAATATTACAATCTTAGCTCTTTAAGATGGATATACCATGCAGCATATGCTAGACGTGATGTATGGTATTATCCGGCCACAGAGCAGTTATCTTTGAGCAACTTGGGGTGTACCGTGTATTCAATATGAAAATGGTAGGGATATATGAACACCTATATTCATACATGCACTGACACACGTATACGGATGTGTAACTAGAGTTAGTTATCATACACACACATATACGTATGTATAATTAGAGTTAGGTATATTTGAGCAACTTGGGGTGTACTGTGTATTGGATATGAAAATGGTAGGGATATATGAACACATATATTCATACACACGCTGATGCACATATATGGATGTGTAACTAGAGTTAATTATCATACACACACATATATGTATGTATAATTAGTGTTAGGTATAATGGAGAAAAAGTACGGTTAAATAAATTTCCAAATGAAGTTTGTATATGGTTAGTGGTTAAATAATCTTCCTTTTGAATGCACACTTGCCATTTGGGTGCTTTGATGGTCTTTCAGACATTGATTAGTTGAACTTGAAGCTCACAAGAAATTATTGGAGCTGAATATTAATCGAATGTTTAATCTTTAATTGGCAGATGCCTAACTGAAGCTTTGGGGTTACTGCCATATTCTCCCAACCGCAGGTATGCATTTCTAAGGTTCCAAACCCATCTTTTTCTTCTTTCTAACTGTGTTTACTTGTGTAGGAGAATAACTTGGGCAAATTCTTGCTTATTCATGAGTATGACGTTTTTAAATAGGCTGTACAACCTTATTCAGCCCACGCAATCACACCCACTGAGGTGGGTCTTATTTTGATATATTTGTGTGCATCTCATGTTTCTTCTCATTTTTTCTGCATTTGTAGGAATTGTATAAGGCATTGTGGACTAAAATTTTAAGTTGAGCTATTTCCAGAATTAGTTTGTAGATGTTTCCGAGGGGTGGATTCTCTGTCGTGTATATGAGCGAGCAGTGGTTGCTCTGTTACTTAAACTGTTGATGTCTGTAAGGTTGATGAACTCATGACTTGTTTTATCTTAGGTCTTACCAGAAGATGTCTTACCACCCTTCTTCTCTGTGATAATATAGAATATGTTATTGTGAAGAATGAATGTTGAAACTCCTTTTGCTTTAATTTGTGAATCAAGTGTGATTCTTGTTGCTTATAGGAGAAAACCTGAAATTCCTTGTGAGGACTTGTTTGCTTAATAGGAAATGGGGAATGAAAATGTAGAATCAAGGTAGGTTTTTTGTTCATTGCAATGGTCATATGTTTTTTTTTTGATAAGTGAAGCAGGTCCTTACTTGAAGTAGCACTGCCATAATAGCCCAGGTTAATTGTCTAATGATTATGCTCCTTGGGTATTTTTCCTTTTAGAATTGATTTGCCTTAATGGTCCACGGGATTGAAATTATCGTTAATGGGTCAAGACTATAAATTTTGGAATATGGATTAGCAAGTCGGACCAAAGCTTTTCTAATATGGGTTGGAGGGCTCTTATCTTTTGGCACTATTATTTAAATATGTTAATATTCGTAATCTTTTATATTGTTAATATTTGTAATCCGCATTAATGATTAAACTAACATCGGGTGTAAAATAAAGAAATTTTACACCCGTTTAGTTTATTTATCTTTTTGTTTTGGACTTCATAATTAATCAATCTACTTGTAAGATTAGATGATTATTGTAAATAAAAGATATGTGAAAAAAATTAAATTAATCGTCGTTCAAAAAGATTCTTATCATAATTATGTTATATAAACACTAGATCTTACATCAGTGCATGTGGAACTTTGTCCATATATGCATTATTTGTATGGATATGTTAATAGGGGTGGATTTATTTTTGTATTATACCAAATATATTGTGTACTGTATCGAAATTTTGGTAAATCAAATTTATTACTATTGTCGTATCAAAAATCTTGGTATATCAAATTCAGTATACGAAAAAAATTGGTATGATACAATATATTACTAAAAAATCAAGCTAAAAATAATAAAAAATTGGAGTGCATTGGTATAAGCAAAATTGCAAACCAAAACAAACTCAAAACCTATAATTAAATAAAGAAAAAACAAAAAAGAAAAAGAAAAAGAAAAGAAGTTACTCTCCGATTGTTCCGAAGTCAAAAATATACTAAATGAAAAGTGGCACAATTAAAAGTCGAAACAAGTAATATGCAATAGTTTTAACAATGGCTACTTGGGTATAATATTCAATAGTGGCATAGTTAAAATAACGAGCATACAAAAACATGCAACATAAAAAGTCTAAACTAAAAGTTAAAGTTACAAGCGAAACTATAATTCTAACTAATCAATTTGTTGATAAAGAAGCACCCGAATGGAGGCATTGAGCTTGTAGTGGGCATGGCGGTGGGGGGTGGCAATGGATATGGTGGTTTTAGAGAAAAAAAAATAGTAGAAGAGAGAGATAGATGGGTAGCGTGTGTTGTGAACTTCAAAAGTGAAAACTCTTAATTAGTATGAAAAGTGAAACCATTTGCTAGTCCAAATCTGGACCGTTGACCTAAAATTCAAATGTTGTGGAGTATTGGTATCATTTTATTATTTGGCGTAATGGCACAATTGATAATGGTACAGTATGATATAACATAACAATACCAATATTTTGGTACGGTATGGTATAGCGTTTGTAATAGTTTTGAATATTAGTACCGCACCAAAATAATTTGATATGGTACAATATCAATCGATACTATATTATTACTAAATTTTGGTACATTTTGACAATAATAAAGTATGATGCAATTTAATACGGTATTAATGATACAATTTTTCAACCCAAAATATATACTTGAGAAAGAAGAAGAGTGGAGACAAGTATTGGTGGGGTTTATTTTGTTGATACACCTTTGAGTACTGGTGAAGGCCCATGCATATATAGCTAGGGTCGGCCAAGGGGGAGGCAATCTAGGCAAATGCCTAAGGCCCCATTTTGAGAGAGGGCAAAAAAAATAATTTTATTGAAAGTATCTAATTATAAGAAATAAAACTTGAGGGGCACTTTGAAAATTAAACTAGGAGAGAGATCCCGAGAGTTTAACTTCCCCTCTTATATTTTTTTTTCGTTTTCAGTTTTTCACTTATCTCCTCTTTCTCTTTTTTTCGTTCATTTCTCCCCTCTAGCCTCCACCTCGCTGACTCTCCCAACGAGGCAGCGACGCCTACTAACGTCCACATCTCCTCAATCCTCACCTCCGTCCTCCAACCATTGAAGAAGGCACCAAGCTACTAAGGTTAAGTGGTTAACTTAACTACTAAGTCTACTATTTTAATTTAAGCCCTAATTTGTTGATTGTTGATTTAATAGTTATTTAGTTATGAACTTATGGAGTTATGGAATATATTGCTTGCATATTTCTTGATTGTTGATTTAATAGTTATTTAGTTATGAAATTACGGAGTTATGGAGTATATTGTTTGCATATTTCTTGATTGTTGATTTAAATCCTAATTTGTTGATTGTTGATTTAAAAGTTATTTAGTTATGATTCAGTTGTCCCTATAAAAATGAAATGAATGATCACTAAGATAAATATTTGTCTCACTCTGGAGATTTATAGACATAACATAAAACACAAACTCGATAAGGAAAACACATGTAAGTTTGGTTTATCAACTGCAGTATGCATTCCGATTTCTAAGGATACAACTTATTTTGTATTATGAGATTTGTTACATTGATTATGTCCCTAAAAGGGAAATGGAACTATTAATTTGAGATATCCCAGAAAAAGCAGAACTATCAATTTTAGATGAATGGAGTAGTAATTTAATACTCTCGATGTAATTTTTGGTGCATTCATTAGTGTTTTCTCCTTGGTAATTTTCCTGACTCTTTTATTTCAAATTTTCTTTATGTCAAGGCTTACACTTGATTCTACCTCGAGGTTTAAACTTCTCATCTTCAAGGCAAAACACTTCGAACCCACCTTTAGCTTTTTAAAACATTGCAAATGACCAAAAGTTATATCTGAATATTCGAACTTAAAAAAATTTGGACTTATTACAACATGCATCATATGATGACATAATATTGTAGGTAGTAAAATTGTCAGTAATCTATGCATACTGCAATGTGACATGAAGTTACACCTCCCAAGGATGAAAATTAATCTTTCAATTGACTTAAACAAACTTACTTTTCTGGAAGTTAGACATGAAGGATAAAGCTTGTGTATTAGCTAAACAAGTTCTGAATAGGGAGCTACGGTTTCAACCAAACAATATCTTTCAGTGGCAGAAGGGACCTCAAATGCTAGAATATGCGCATTGGCAACATCCTTAACATTAACTCATCCCGTAGCAGTATTTGGAAATGTTTTTGATCTTGCATTACATACGTAAATTGGATAAAAAATGTCGTATATCAGCACGATGAAAATCAAATAGGTTAGTTGCTGCTCCAAGAAAATTATATGATACTATCTTATATCTTAGACAAAGGAAAAGAGAGGGTTAGCAACTTAGCATCATCAGCCAATGAAAAGGAAAATACTATATTAGAAGAAAATCGTTAAAAGAAGGGGTGGTGGGCAGGATCAAGATACTTTGATTGCACGTTTACATGAATATTCTCATCATATAATACTGGAATAATAGGTCGATAGCATATTAACATTTTAACAGTATTATACTCTAATTAACTCATTGAAAACAAAACAATACAGGTATAGATAGTACCTGTGATGGTTTTGTATATTTTTGTTACAAACTCAAAGATTTTATCTATTAATCTTATGTTAACTGTTGCTTTAATTATTTTTTTTTAAAAATTCGATAATTGATTGAGTTTATTTTTGTAGTTTTCTAGCTTCAAATTATTAAATAATATAATTTAAAGATTGTTTTGTTAAAAGAAAAAACAATGATATGTGACCTCAATTTTATTTGATTATTTTCTTGAAGGAGAAAATAATAATATAAGATTTAAATTTTTATCAATATTAAATTTTACTTGGGACCCAAAAATCTTTAAAGCCGGCCCTAGGATGATAGAGCCATTAGTTTTGATGCTGTCTTTTCAGTCGGAAACTTCATTAACTTCCAGCTGTACTATTCCTGGGACCGCTGTTGTACAAAACTAACTGAGGCCAAACCAAGATGCAAATGGGGAATCCCAATGCTCTTGTCAAGTCATTTTGGCATCTCAAACTAAAAAATGCATTAGGTAACTGTATATTATGTTTTGAGGATAATAAAATATTGCTTTTGTACATGGGCTCGTGGTTATGTGCAACTAAACTATATGTATTTTGAGCAGTATCAAGCCCGAATGCAAATTATTCATTTTATAGCATGGTTTTTAATTCACATTTTTATAACGAAAGATATATTAGCATGCGGACCTTGTAATGTTTCCTTGTAACTGGAAATGCTTGATTTAAACGCAAATTGTTTTAGGGTAAGTCATACCGGTAGGAGAAGGATTTCTCTTTGTTTTTATGGAAGATGAAGGTTTAGCCTCATTATGGTTTCGGAGTGTTCCAATAGCAAATTCATTGAAACTGAAATGTAGACCAAATTTTAGTGCAGTTGTTAACTACAAAATAAAAGCCGGGTTGCGTTTTCCTTCCTACCGTGTAATTAGAAATAGTTTAAAGTGTTTTTAAAAATTAGGTATACATCAATTGGATAAAATCTAAATATATCATAAGATATACAAGTAAGATTGGAAGATCAAGACCAAAAAGTATAGGAAGGCGAAGTTCAAAAAGTTACATGGCGTAATATATCAATGTCAGGCAAATATTATTATGTGGAATGATGAATTTATCGGAATGATGAATTTATCAAGTTAGTCTTGTAGCACATTTACGCGTGTTTAATATAATACATATTAATAATTTGCATTAAAAACAAAGGACATTTGTTTAAGTTGGGTAGGCTAATCACATAAGATGACCCACGTATAAGAATTTGCGGTAACATATTATGAACTTGGTTTAATTGCTAATAACTCCTCAACGTTGTTGTATGGGTTGGAAATTGCAAATTAGTCACTAGTACGTGCGCACTGGATTAATAATAAATACAGCTGACGCCTCTCTCGTGAATTTGCAAATCTCGAGGATCGCTGCAGCAGACTAGTTGTCACTGCCGACAAACATTATCTGCCGGAATCTCTCAAGTGAGTTCACCATAGCTACCTTCTTTGCAACATTGATTGTGTGAAGGAATTAGCTTCGTCGTCCTCCGATGCTGGAGATTTGGTAATCGCCGTCGCTTCTCTATTCCTGTTGAATCAGGAAAAAGGAACTGCCAATTTGATCCTGCATCAATATTAATAAGAACATAAACAAGCATTAGGCGGAAAACCAGCTGATTGAACTTCCTTTCACATCACAAATCACAACATTGAAACGAATAAAAGAAGCCCTAATTTAGCATTAACACTAGGGGTTGTTTGTTTTGCCCATTTAAATCTGAAAACTTAAAAGTTGTTTGTTTGGCAAAAAAAAAATTAAGTGATTTATCACTTAAATCTGAAAATTTGCATCCAAAATTTTAATTGGCAAGTTTGCCACTTAAATCTAAAAATTTAAAATTTATAATCGTAAAATATCTATTTTACCCTTATGAAAGCCTTAATCATGTGAGCTAAATACATTAATAAGGGTAAAATTGTTATACTAAAAAAATCAGTTTTTAAATGTGTTATATTCAAACAAACAACATTTTTTTAAATACAATTTTCAGAAATAAACAAATAATTTTTTCAGTTTTAGCTTTTAGTTTTCAAATATTTTATCCAACGCCACCAGACTTAGAGCAAATGGAAAACGTAAATCATGTACTATTTTTTGAAATAAAAGTTAATTGAACTGCTTCAGAAAAATCTCTGATAAACCTAACTTAAACAATGATATATAGCTAGAGTTAAGGTCCTTAATATTTGCTTCAATTTAAGTTTTTAGATATCTGCAGAGAGAGAGAGAAGTACGAACTTGTGAATCCAGATCAGCATCCTCCCGCATTCTCTTCACCGAGAAAACATGTCCGGCGTCTCCACGTGAGAGAATCTGCTCGAGGATATATCTTCACTACCTGAAGAGCTGGCAACCGGCGACGGAGACGGTGAAGACGACAGTGGTACAACTTGATTATCTGCATCCTCTTCTTCATCATCATCGCTCTCACTGCACCCTTGATCGTCGTCCACATTATCATTGTCTTCATATTCGTCCTGGCTCTCTCCTTCTCCTATCTCTGGCTTTTCAGCACAAGACAAGCAGACGGAGACAGTGGGGGAAAGCTTAGGTCCGACAGCTTGCCAAGGCGTCGGAGATTGACAGAGGTGGCAGCGAAGGAACCTGGAATTCTTGGCTACGAGGAAGTTTGCAGAGTGAACCTTCTCATCGCAGTCCCAGCACAAGCGTGCTTCATCAGATTTGCAGTACATACTTGCCGGGGAGGTACACATTTCGCACTTCTTCATTCTCTCTCTGGTAATGCGTTCTGACTTGTTAATTCTGAAAACCAGCTGTGAAATTGTTGGAAGAGGGCCACATTTGAACCAATTTATTAAAACATTAGAGCACATTTGCATATATTACTTGTATGTATTTAATTTAAGGTGTAATTATTTAACAAAAAATAGTCTAATATTTAAGAAGTGAGTTAACTTGTTAGAGCATCCACATTGTTAGAGTAACTTGATAGGCTAAATTTAGCATAAATTTAGTTAACTTTTGAAAGAGACACATTGGGAAGGGTATTAATTGTCATACAACTATGCCTTCTTCGTATGAGGAGGAAAAAGTTAAAAAAATTATCTATATATTACCATAAGAATGTAGCCTCTTCGTATGAGGAGGTTTTTTATATAAAAAAATATATATCTCTCTCCAATGGTTATACGAGTATTTAACTATTTTTTTTAATTTTTATAAGTAAGGTTCATTCGTATGAGTGATACGAATGAGCCACACTCGTATGACTAAAAAGTGGTCGTAAATTTACTCGTTCTCTACCCTACATGATTCATCCGCTGTGGACTGCGTAGGGTTACCCTACCGCTGTGGATGAAGAATGTTGGCAGTTTAAATCCTCTTGATAGCAATTTTTTTTCAGCTCACCACTATGCCAATCCAGTCGACTTTATCACCACCATAGCCGGCCGGAATATGTATTTAATTTAAGGAGTAATCATTTAACAAAAAGGATAGTATAATATTTAGGAAGTGAGTTAACTTGTTAGAAGAAGGTTGACAGCTCAATTCCTATTGATAGCAAAATTTTCCAGCCCACCACTATGTCAATTCAGTCGACTTTATCACCACCATTGCCGGCCGGAATTCGGCAAATTACCCACTCCGACGAAAGTCTTGTCTTTTGTTGTCAATCAAACAGATTAATAAAATCAAATCCTCTTCTCTTTCATTCCATAAGAGCTTTTTCTAGGATTGTCTAAAAAAATCATATCTATTGCTTTATTCATTCAACAAATAATCAGCGGTGGTGGATTATTATTGGAGGAGTGGACGAACCAATTCGAAAATTCTCTAACCTAATCAAATCAAAGTAAAAATAAATGCACCCCACATTCTTTCATACGCCAAACAGAAGTAACAGAACAAAGAAAATGACAGCCCACCTTAATAAATTGCAGCTCCAACGTTTGGCATTCTCTGTGAAATCATTCATCATAATAACTAAATTAATTATTGCTTTCAACTCTAATTTCAACAAATTCATGTCAAATCTGATGATGATGCTGCAACGAACGCCTGGCCGGGATTATAAAAGAATTGAAACTTGCGTTTTGGCTTCGTTAGATATTACTCAATATTGTAAAAAGAATATTCTTTTCAGTTGAAATAATACGAAGGTTAAACAATATGCATATAGAATTTTTTTAAAGGAAAGTAATAAACCATATTTAATGCATGTTAGAATTAATTATTTTTTAAAATGAGTACTTAACGGTACCCTTTGGGTACACATTAACATGACCTATTTTAAATTCTTGACATTTTGTGTGGATGCATATCTATTTATCGTCTGTCTCTCTTCCAAGCAATTGGTTCCAAATGATAAAAGTTGCGCAAAGAAACTAAATGGAAGAAGAGATTAGGAGGCTGGCATATGATCGAAGAGGTAAAAGATATATAATTTAAGAATTGTTTGCTCAGTATTACCCTTTTCTATAAAATTTTGAAAATTTTGTAGGGTGCAGAGAATATTTAGTTGGGTGTGAATAAAAAAACCCTAACACTTGATAACACATTTAGAAAATATGATGATGTGCAATGAATTAAGTCCTTCATGAACGGACATTGAGCAAAATTAATAGTCAACCAATCATTGTGTCTTCAAATTATGTTACCCATATGTATCACCTATATAGAATTCTGCATTCTAACCAAGTTGGCCATTAAATATGTCAAATAATATATGTGTTTCTATAATACAATTATGTTTACCGATACCGCATGCATCATTTCCTTTTATAGAGCATCTCCAATAGTAATGTATAAAATTGATGTGTAAAAACATGTGGACTAATAAATAATTGACATTTTGTTTGATAAAAAATTGTTTTACACATAAATTATACACATTCTTTTTTTGCTCCAATGGTTCATACTTATAATGTTGTGTAAAATATGATCCACCAATTATATGGAAACACGTGTAATATATAATATTCAACATTTTTTTATTTATAATTAAATAGTCAAGTGGGTATTGATTTAAAAATCATCTTGATGAATAGAATTCAAATATGCAAGTTTTATATACAAATATATTTTTAATTTTTAAATATATATTATTTTGAAGTTTTTGTAAAAAGTTGGAGAGAAAATGATGGAGTGGATGTGTAAAATACACACCCATTTTACATAAAAGATGATGTGGCATATTTTATGCAACACTAATGAAGTACCAAAAAGTATACATAATGTGTAAATTTTACACAAATCCTATGTGATATGGTTTACACATACTTCTTGGATGCTCTTTAATACAATTACTTGCGACACATAAAACTCTTCACAAATAATACACATTCTTTCAAATTGATAGTCATTCATTTATTTTAATATTTTATTAAAAGAAACTCTAGTTTTAACCTAATTAAATATGCAAGCTGCAATATACTTTTCTTTCCGTTTGGTTTGGATGGTGTCTTTCTAAAAATGGAATGGAGATTGAGTTATCAGTTTGATACATCTCTAGAAGAAAAGAAGGACTATCAATTTTACAAAGATAGATTATAAAATGTATGAAAGATTCAATACATTAAAACTAGTACTAAAATATTGGAAAATGTTAACTTGTATACTATAAACACTACTAGGAATATAAATAATAAATTTATGTGAAAAAAATCCGTGCCTTATTCAATACTAGAGTATACTCGTGTCATCTAGCACGTAAAATAAATAAGATCTAATAATAATAATAATAATAATAATAATAATAATAATAATAATAATAATAATAATATGATAAAAAAAAAGAGTAATGTATGACGAATCTTAATTAACAAAAATCAATCAATTTATTTTGAATTCATTGTCTAAAAACGAAAAATATATCGGATTGGACTGACTTGTTTTTTATTTTTTAAAGAATCCTTTAATCATATTTTTTGATCTTATTTTAATCTCCGCAAAATATTTTTTTAACAAATTAAATTCAAGGCCATATGTGAAAATAATCCAACCACATCTGTCAATATAATTTGAAAATAGTTCAAAAATTGGACTGTTATACTGTGAATACTCCTAAAACGATAGACATAGATGACGAATAATGTACGAACATATAAAATATATCCTTAAATGTTACTCAATAATTTTTCTTGATTTTTTTTTATAATTTTATAATCATGATGGATCTTATTCAATTGATCTTGAGTAGTAGATTTTAAATATTAAATTTTTATTAAATTTTAGATTTTTTATTTTAAGATATGGCATTTTGAATGTAGACAAAATTATTTGCGTGTGAGAGTTTGTTGTGTGTATATTATTGGTGTGAGTGTTTTAACTTTGAGGTGACATCTTGATGTGTGTATAAAATTCATCTAAGGGATCTTGTTCAATTGATCTTGCGCATTAAATTTTAAATATTAAATTTTTGATTTTTTTATTAAGTTATGGCATTTTTAATGTAGACAAAGTTATTAGTGTGTGAATGTTTATTGTGTGTATATTATTAGTGTGACTGTTTTAATTTGATGTGATATCTTGATATGTATATAAAATTCATCTAAGGGTGTAAAACTAATGCATACCATAACATATATATTTTTGACCATTTGATTCTTATACGTTTTGAAAAAAACACTTTTAGTCAAAGATGGTGTTTCGTAATATAAATGGTACTAAAATTGTGTTATTTTTTTTTAAATAGATTGATAATATATGCTCTCAGTGTGTAAATTAACATGACTCTAAATATTGTATCGGAGTACGTACGTAAATTACTATTCTTCATTGTGCCCCATAATAATAATGAGTATTTTAACATATTTTCTCGTGATGCAATTTTTTCTCTTATACATTCGATGAATTTTCGTATTACAAATGAAGAGGATTGTATATGCCAGATGCCACAGCCAAATCTTTCTTTAGGATATGTTTAAATAACAATTTAAATGAAAAATAATAAATCATGATATCAATTATTAGTTAATATCCGAGATTTATTTTCTTAATAGGTAACCCATACTGTTTGCCGGGTAAAGCTAAATTAGTTCAAATTCCTCAATATTTTTGAGTTATATACGTACCTGCTAGACATATTTAATTAATAAGCCATTATAATATTATCCATTGAAAGGGATAAAAATAATTAATTCAAGATCTGACTAGCATAGTTACCGAGCTCTCGGCCGACATAGAAACTCTCAGTTATCATCTATGGCCTAACACATGACAGCAGTAGAATGAAGCGTGCCTGACACACCAAACAACTAACAACTACTTAGCCACTACTAAACAACTCTCCCCCATTTTCTTCACTCCCTCCAAACATTGGAAGTGTGGTGCTATCCTGTTGTAACAATTAGTTCATTGTAACTATAAAATGAACCATTTCAAATCATCAAAAAATCAGCTTAGTACAGTTTGCTACCAAATTGTATTCTCTTTCATCTTGTAACTGCTACACTATTAATAAATATCACCAACTTGACCAAAGGGTAAACGTAAATCAAACCTATTATTCATTGGTTGGGAGAACCACCCTGACCAAAAATTTATGTGTTCTTCCTGCTTGTTTTCTTACACTTATTGTACGTGTATAAACTTGTGCGTGAGCACATTTCTTGCCTTAAGATTTGTTGACTTTACAACTGGCACCATTTGTAAGAAACAACCAATTTATTTCACTCAGTAAGTATTAGAAAATCAAAACTTTACCAACCCAAAATTCCACTGTCTTAACCTTTGAAATTAAAACCTGACCATCAACCATGTCCAATAATAAAGACCAAATCCTTATATATGATGCGAGCGAAAGAGATTAAGATATTCACCCCTCAAAATTCAAAGATGTCAATGTCATGAATACTTCCCAGAAAGGGAAGGACATAGATAACCGACCTTACTACCAAACCACAACCAAATTCCGAGAATATGGGCCATCGAGAGATAGGGTCCCAGCTCGACCCAAGAACTCTCGTCGGGCCACGCATGGTGGGGACATGGACCTAATCAAACTTCTTTTAGAAGATAACCAGTGACTGCGAAAGAGCCTGGTCAATTTAACTAAACGCTTCCCAGCCAGCTCTTTAAACTGTGATGATTCGAATCCTACACCAGCCATATCGTAGGTGGCTATCCCAAAGCAGACTACGATCCACCACCACCTACCTACAAGGGAAAACAAAGGCACGAAGACAATGGATGTGATCTCGGAAAAAAGCTTGTTTATGCCAACAATTAGGCTCCTCAATAATTAGTAAACTACTCAAGATTGGCCCTGTCAAAAGAAGGCAGCTTGGCATCATCACTAAGAGGTGGTTGATCAACGAAACCCCCATCCTAAGCCTCCACAAAACAAGTCAAAGAAACCTAATGCACTTCATACATTAACGCTGTTTAAAACCATGAAAAAATGATAGGCCAAAACGGCTAGAGACTTGGCCAGGAAAGCCTTAGGAAAGGAAAGACAATCCCCATTCACCCCTAAGATCACAAACTCATACTCAGCTCGCAAATTTACCATGCCCAAATGCCCCACATATTATGGAAAGTCAGAGCCAGCCCACCATGTTCGAGCTTATGACCAAACTATAACCCTGTGGAAGAACAATGAAGCCCTCCTGTGTAGATGCTTTGCAGCCAATCTAGGGAAGACAACCCTCAAATGGTGGGGGTAGTTGAAGGGGATAAAAATAATTAATCCAAGATCCAACTAGCTTAGGTGTAGAGCTCTTGGCCTGCGGCCGAGTTTGACATAGAAGCTTTCTAGAGCCAACTGTGGCCTGACACGTGGCAGCAGTATAATTAAGCATGACTTATACACCTAACAACTAACAACCACTGAGCCATTACTCAACAACTCTCCACCATTTTCACTCCCACCAAATATGAGGAGTGGTTTCTATCGCATTGTAACAACTAGTTCCTTACATCTATAAAAGAACTACCATTTAGCATTTCTAATCATCATAAATCATCAATAAGTACAGTAATACTACTACTGTAGACACCCGATCCGTGACCCCGAACCCTAACCCTAACCGACTCCTCCGAGAAACTACACTTTTGGGTCCGGGACCCACCCGAGCCCGGTACTACACTAGGAGGGTTTGTCGCCCGACAAACTTGTTTTTTAGAGAGATTGTCGCACGACATATCACATTGTCGCGCGACAATCCCTGATATGTCGCGCGACAATTCCACTATGTCGCACGACATTCCCCCTCTGCACCAGACCACCACTTTCTGACACATCAATCTGTCAGAACCATCACTTCAGCCGTTTGTCCGCGCGACATTCCCGTAAGTGTCGCGCGACATATCACAATGTCGCGCGACATTCTCCTTTTTAAGGAAATGTCGCGCGACAAATCTCTCCCGAGCAGTATAAATAGGCCAACACCCCCATGGGTTCTAGACGGCAACTTCTCGCCACAATTTCTATACTAAAATTCCTTATTCTCTCTGATATTTTCTAATCTTTAAGCCTTCCCCGGAAGCATCTGCGATAACATTTATTTCCGCAAGAGTCTCGAATCTAATCTTGGCACCCGGTGTACCACCTTCTAGAGTCAGATACCGCTGGAAATATTTCTAAGAGGAAAAGCTAATATTCGCCGGAGGTCTTCTCTGCCGTATTATATTTCTCTCTTTATCTTATTAAAATCGTCGGGAAGGTAACTAAAGTCGTTCTAGTAATTAAATAAGATATTTGTATATTAGTTTTATTGTAGACTTGTTTAAAACTCGATTTTTCTAACGGGGGGCGCTGCCCCGCACCCCCGCGACCTCCTGACCGCATGTCCGATCCCCGTCCTAGTAAGCGAAGTGGCGACATAGTGTGGTAGATTCCTAACGCGCTCGAAATCAGGTTTTCATTAGTTATTTTCCAGAAAGCAGTAGAATATCAGTAAAAGCATCCAAGTTTTCCAACATAGAGTAAACATATAAACCACTAGAGACCGAAAGGGCGGATGGGTGCTTAACACCTTCCCAAACCGTAATATAGTTCCCGAACTCTATAGAATCCTGGTTTCGTAGACAAACGTGTAAAGAAAGGCTTACCTGTAGCCTTTCCTCTTACACAACTATTTTGTCCGTTTTCTCGTAAAAACGTACTGGCGACTCTGAACGAACCCTCTTGCATCTAGAAATAGGATAGAGGGACACCCGATATGAATTATCAACACATAGAAGCAAATGGAACAACGGAATCCTTTCCGACGTTTCAGACGCCCACCAACGAGGGGTTGAGACCCGGGGGTCGCATTTGCGGATTCTCACAGTGGCGACTCTGCTGGGGACCGAGAGAACTAGGCTCTTATGTGTGGTTTTTTTTTTGTTTTGTTTATAAATATGTTGATATGCATGCTTTTACTGCTTTCCCTGCTTGCCCCCTGACGTGGCGCATGGATTTTATTGTTGACCTGACCTAGAGGCGCAGTAGTGTCCATTCATTGACATAGACGTATGTTTAGGATTTCCCCTTTCTGTTGTATTTGATTGTAAAGAAATATGTTTTCAAATAAAAATGGCGTTTTCAAAATACACCTCAAAGATAAGATATCTGTAATTAAATCTTTTGAAAACTCTTGTTTTCACGCACATCACTATTCATGCATGGATCTTACGAGTGTGATTTTTACCCCAAACCCTCGGAAGTATTATAAGTGAGTAGGGAGTTGGCTTGCTTGGGCCAACATAAACCGAAAGCATTTACTTCCACTCTCCTTGGCCAAGTACGCCCCCGAGGTATATCGAGTGACGAGAACACTCACGTA
Organism: Lonicera japonica; assembly: GCA_021464415.1. Lineage (NCBI taxonomy): Eukaryota > Viridiplantae > Streptophyta > Magnoliopsida > Dipsacales > Caprifoliaceae > Lonicera > Lonicera japonica. The sequence goes on from CM038463.1 coordinate 74,872,886, forward strand.
CCCGGGAAGTATATCAAAAGATTCTTGCACGTACCCGCTCCTGGGGTATATCGCGAGGTCTTGCCAAATAGGGGGGAGCCTGAAGCCTTCACCTTGCATTACACCTGCGTTGCATATAGGAAGAGTCAAGATAGAACACTCTTATCTTTTTTATCAACCGTGAGGAGTTCGTACCGTATAGGGCCTTGTCATGTATATCTCCCCCAGATATTGGCGAGTACGGCCGGAGGCTGACCAACCTCCGTCATAGAAATTTACAACGAGATCAGCTCGTTGTGACTTTCCCCGGTACATCTCCCATGAAAAGCAACTCAAGAGGAGAGATATTCCCAATTTTCATAAAATCAAAAGATGAGTTTTTAAAAAAAAAAAAAATTCGGGATAAGTAGGGTAACCCAAGGAGCACTTTGCTGCCTACCCTAAACTCCCACCGGGAATTCACTCAAGTTGTTGTTGATGTGTCTTTATAAACACCCGAAACTTGGTTTTCGTTGTTTTTCTTTCTTCGTGGTTTCTCTTGGCAGAAATGAATCACACCTCAGTCTTCCTTCATCTTCGCTATGTGGTATATCTACAGCCCTACGACTACAGTCTGGAAGGTTGGGCAGGAAGAGACTGCACGGTAGATTAGTTCGACCGAGCACTCCGACTATGTCGACTTCCAATCTGAATGACTCAGAGATCCAAGCAGTTGATCCGAATCTAGCAGAGGTACCGAGGGCTCCGCCTACCCTAGAAGAATTGCATCGCCTATTAATAACCGTTAGTCAAAGCCTGGCCAGCATATCTACTGAGCAGCAGAACACCCGGGTTCGAATAGAAGGATGGTCAGCCGAACGAACTGCGCCACCGGGGTTTGAACGACTACCACCGAATCGAGATCCGAATCAAGGGCAATCATCACAAGTACTCCCCCCAGTCCAAGGCACCAACCCACAGCAAACAGGTCCTATCCCAACAGGCCCCATTCAAACTGACCCCAATAACCAGAACCAATGGGCCCGGACTCCGGCCCTACTTATCAGCAACAAGAGCCACCCATCATCTGGCCGCAACCCAAGTCCAACCAGGTTTCGACCCTCAACACCCACAATGGCCACAAATTCCTGCAGGACCTGTCCTACCACCAGCCCTGGTAGCCCCTCCCAATGAATACCCAGATATAAACCGACTCCGGGCAGTATATGCAGAATCAGTTATAGCTCGAGAACAGCCCGATGAAGTATCTAAAGAGAGTGAAGAAATGAAAAAACTGAAGGAACAGATGAGGGTCCTACAGAGGGAGTTTCCCTAATGAAAGGAGCAGACGAGGTTACTGATATGAATGCATTCTCCCTCTACCCCGAGGCAAGACTACCACAGGGTTCAAACTCCCATCTATCACCAAGTTTACTGGAACCACGCCCCCAAAAACACATCTGCAATCATATATCCGATCCATGCAAGTATCTGGCTGTGGAGAACCTGAGTTGGCCCAGGCATTTCATATGACTCTCACGGGGGCAGCCTTGAGATGGTTTTTTGATTTAGAGAGGCACCACACAAAAACTTGGGGGGATATCGTCAAGGAATTCATGGCTAAATACGGGTCCAATGAAGAGTTGGAGGTCACCCGTAAACACTTAGAGATGGCCAAACAGGGTGAGAAAGAGAGCTTCAGTGATTTTGTTACCCGTTGGAGAGAATTGGCATCCCAGATGTCCAAACGACCAGACGAAGAGGAGCAGTTAGAGATAATTCAGAAAAACTTCACTCCGGCTGTATTGACTTGTATGGGAAAGCACGTGTTCCCACATTTTCGAGCACTTTTAAGCATGGGATCCCAAGTAGAAGAAGAGTTGGCCAGAAAGGCGGACACCCAAACAAGGAAGGCCTCATATACTGAGAAGAGCACAGCCACCCCCGTTGTAAACCAGCTAAGCTCTTATCCGTACCAACAAAATCCTTTTCAGCAGCAACAACCCCAATTAACGTGGCCTATACAAGCCGAAGCCCCCAATACATATCAACCCAATAAAAATAGAAAATTCAGCAACCTCCCCACAACCCTGACCAAAAGTCTTGAATTGCTACAGAATGCGGGCCTGGTTACCCCACTCAACCCTCGTCCTCCACCAAATCCCGTCCCTTCTTCTTGGAGGATGAACGAGAATTGTTTATACCACCAATCTGTGGGCCATGACACAGATAGATGTTTAGCCCCTCCGACACCGCATCCAAGATCTAATCGAAGAAGGAAAAATTCCCGCACCAGGCGGACCAAATATGGCCAACAACGCTAAAGTGAGTTAGCATCGCTAAATGAGAAACGGTAGAAGGCCGTGTATCGTCATTATGGGGCCTTTAAAATCGAAAAGTGAAGATTCGGGGTATTTGTGAGAACAATGTAGTTTTGAGAAAGGTTAGAGAAGCCGATAAGAGATCCGAGAGAAAAGTTCAGAACTGGGTCGTACATCGTTAAAGAAATCAACACAAGGAGAGCTGTAATAGCCGCAGATGTAGATGGTCAGACGCTACATTCAAGAAATATTATTATTAAAGCAATAGCATGTATAATCCAGAACTACGTAAACCTGAGCCCCAACTCACTTTTGTTTATGGAGGAAATACCACGGGGAACGTAGGCAACCTGAGAAGTTACTTCAGGCCCGGTTTAATTATTATTAAAACTTTTTTTTTTTATAAAAAAGAGCAGTTTTTCAAACTTCATAAACGGTGGTCCAGAACACCAAAAGTCAGTACATTTGTTATCTAGCACCCCATCTTAGCCCCGGAAAGAAGCCACATCGTATCCTTAGCCACCAGTGCAACTTAAGCTTCATTTATGCCTCGGAGGGCTCTGAGCCCACGAACTGAAACCATTGCATTTGATAAGGGACGACAGCCAGATCTTCCTCCACCAATCACCAGATTGAACGAATGATATCAGCCCGGAGGGGCTAAGAAAAGCCAAACCATGCATAGTTGAATTACCGAGTCAGCCGTCCATGCCACTACACTCCACATATAGAGAAGTATGGGGAGTGGCAAGCTTGAGTTCCGAGGGTACCAAGGCATCTCGAGCTTTGGTATAAGAAAAGTCAACATTTATGTAGTGAGAGGACTTTGTTTCTACGAAGATAAAAGAGTAAGTGTGGGGATGAAGGAAGGAAGAGATTGTGTATTTATCGGAGAAATCATGCACTTATACTCATCATTTGTCATACATTTCTCCAACAGACAAGTTCATTGTTGCCAAATCAAGATATCACTTTTTCAATACTCACTTAGTTCCTTTCAATTTTGCAGGGGCCTGATGGTCATCATTTTTTATGTTTATGTATTATAGGCCTTTTTTTCACCAGCATGTATTTCTTTACTCTGTATTGAACCCGAGGGTACTTTTATATAAATATGTGTAGGAAACCTGAGGGTACTTTGGTGTAATTACGAGAGATATAGGGTTATAAGGGTAAATTGTGTAAATTTTCCAAAACCTGAGGGTACTTTTGTGTAATTACGAGAGATATAGGGTTATAAGGGTAAAATTGTGTAATTTTCCAAACCTGAGGGTACTTTTGTGTAATTACGAGAGATATAGGGTTATAAGGGTAAATTGTTTAAATTTTTTTATTTTCCAAACCTGAGGGTACTTTGGTGTAATTACGAGAGATATAGGGTTATAAGGGTAAATTGTGTAATTTTCCAAAACTTGAGGGTACGTTGGTGTAATTACGAGAGATATAGGGTTATAAGGGTAAATTGTGTATATTTTCCAAACCTGAGGGTACTTTGGTGTAATTACGAGAGATATAGGGCTATAAAGTAAAAAATATATGTCAAAACCTGAGGGTTCTTTCGTGTAATTTATATATAATAAGAGGGTAAAATTATGTATTTTTAAAAAAAAAAAAAATACCTGAGGTACTTTGGGGTAATTACG